>JABFEA020000010.1:9808991-9827703 GCA_019775915.2 Cyphomyrus plagiostoma | reverse complement strand
CCCCCCCCCCCCCCCCCCCCCGCCCGCCCCCCCCCCCCCCCCCCCCCCCCGCGGCGGCGCGGGCCGGCCCGCGCGCGCCCCCCCCCCGCGACCTGACAGGTCGAAATCCCCTACCACAGCTCTCTGGTCCTCAGTGGACTCATCAATTATTTTCCCATTTGTCTCAATAACAGGCGACTCCCTCCTCAGAATTATGTGACTTTTTACAAATACTGCTGATGTGCCCCAGCTTATGTCTGCGGCTTCTTGTCCAGGAAACGATACCATAACGCCAAGGTATCCTGGCCAGCTGGAGTGTCACTGCGCTGTAGGGGCGGGGCAAGACAGGGGTTTGGTTGGGAAACCGTGAGGAAGCAAAACCTTTATTCTGATAATGCTTTAAATGTCGAGCGTGAAAGAAAAAATGCAAAGAAGCAGTAAGTTGTCCCTTTTGGTTAGCTTTCATAGATCTCTCAGGGAACATTATCAGATTGTTATTGGAACTGTACACATCATTAATAACTAATACAGTTTTTATTGTTTTCATTTGTAATCCTGCCCTCCTGGATTTATTTTTGTTACTTGAAAAAGTTTGTGATCTTGTGTTTATTGATGGAAATTGATGGCTGCCAAATGTAAACATCAGTATTTGACCTCATACAAAAGTCATCACAATAAAAAATCCTAACGTCTGTAGTATGGCTTTCTGATTAGGGGGTGTAGCAACTGTGGATTTTGTCTAAAGTGCGCTATTTTACTATTGTTTTATTTTTTGCAGTCTTTCATACTCTGGAAAACTGTCCAAAACATTGGAATGATATGCTTTCTTTGATAAGATTTGGATTTTTTTTTTTTTTATTGCTTATGAATTTAATTTGACCGGCGTAACATACCTTTATCCATAGCCGCTCTCTGGACTAACAAGCAACACTTTGCAATCTGTTTTCTTAACGTCTACCAACAGGATGCATGGCATCGGTAAAATAAAGCATCTCATAGTTTTACCCAGTAGGCGAACAGTCTCCTGTTCGCAGCTTGGGGTTGCTTTCGTGGAGCGTTACACAGCCCCTGAGTGCGTCCAGAATAATTAGCATGTTCATTGTATGGTTTAGTTTAAGATATTCGATTGCTTTAAATGCGGAAACCACAGGTGTACTCCGCGTCTGTTGCTTCGTGTGCACAAATGTTTAGGTTCTACTGGGCGGCCCCTTAATGCTTGTGAAACATCTTTCACACACGCCGCTGGTCCACAGGATCCAAGCGCGTCTGCGTTTCACGCATGGCTGTTCACAAATTGGCCCCTATATAATTTAGTAGTGGCTACGAAAGTCAGATGAGCGCAGCGCAGCCAGTATAAACATTCGGATTTTGCAGGATGGTGGATGCGATGCACATTTACTGAGCGACCAGGATAACCTGGTCCCACCAGCCGCCAGATTAATTCCCAAGTTAACTGATAATGTAAGACTGCAAGTCTGGCTGCAGTTATCCGACTGCAAGGAGAAAACCGCAGACAGAAATCATCCTACTCTGTGGCCATCAGGTCAACAGAAGATTAAAGTGCAGCCTGTCATAAAATTTCATGGTGGGGAGAGGAGGGGGGGGGGGGTACTAGAAATAAGACATTATTACTCCATAGCACCAGAGGGCTGACAGACAGCACGGATTTTCCACTTTGTTTGCCTTCCATTAACGGACCAAACCGTGAGCATGTTCTTCCTCACTGTGAACTGCGCTTTGAAAGCCTAAATCAACAGTCCAGCATCAGCAGACGACGTATGTCCAAAGTGTGTATCTCGCTGTAAACACTATGCAGAGTGCGGTGGCTGGGCACAGCGGGAAAGGAGAAGCTCATCCGCCGCCCGCTCCGGGTTTGTTCATTGTGCAAAGCCAACCGACAGTGTTCCGTACATTAACTTTATAAATTTTGTAGCAGTTCTGCGTCTCTGTGTGAAAACATTAGGAGCTTAGATGCTGTTGACATATCTGTAATTTATAGCATGAGGGATGGCGATTCTCCGTGCGCAAACTCGCCGTCTCTGAAATCTGCTTCCTGCATTTTCTGGAAACGCTGCCTCGCATAATATTCGAGTCTTGGTCTGATGTTACCACTAACGTGGCCCAACACTGATGGAAACAGCATAGGACCCAATTTCCTGAATAAACTGTGTGTGTGAGAGGCTTGAAAAGGGATCAATACTATGGAAATTGCATCAAATTTTCACTCAAGTGATACAGTGGATTATTGTAAGGCGGTTTCACACAAAATAAATCCTATTCATGTCAAGCAGAAATGCTTACAGTTCACACTTTATGAGCTTGGGACTGAAAAATTCAGCATACTGTCATATAGGTTTAATGGCTAAAATTTATACTGACAAGAAAAGAAATTAAAAGTTAATCAGATGATGCTTACTTAAATTTCGATTCAGTGCTGTTAATTACAGAATTTAATGTGCATAAATGCAGGAGTTTCAGCAAAATGTTGTCAAGCCAAGATGACAATGTGATGTTTCTTATTGGCTGGTTATTGCTGGCGATACATTTTCCCTGTTTTATAATTCATGCCTTTCATTTATATATTATTATTAAAAGCTGGGGCAAATGATCCATGCATTTTTGATTTAAAATTCTACTTCATGAGATTCGGAAATCAGCATTATTATTTACTATCAGTGAGCTGTGGTCCAAGGGCTGGAAGTGATGTGATTAATCTCACCCCACTAAACATGCATCACTTCTAAAAGGAACGTGATCTATCTGCTCGTCTTCCCAAAGGCTACAGTCGCCCATAATTGGAAATGAGGAGAGTGGCTCTATCACTGGTCCTCCCAGCTCCCAGTAAGAAAGTGGGAACGCGTTAACTCTGCTTGAAAGGGATGATGCTGTTTTTGTGTTGATCCCGTTTATCTCCATGTGCTCTTGAAGTGCCTTCTTTGAGTAATGAACCTTTGAGGCAAACGGCCCAACAAGCAGTGGCCACGCAGTGTACGAGCCATTTCCCTAATAGGCTGCGCTTGCTGCACTCGTAACAGGTGCTCGGTCGTTAAGGCAGCCCCCCCCAGGACAGGAAGGCAGTGCTCTTCCCTGAGACAGCCACCCATCTCCCTTTTTTTTAAGCTGTTTTGTTTAACCTTCAGGGGAACTTGGTTTAGTTTGAAGATAACTCTACCCTGGGTGTATATTACAAATAATGATTGTCAACAGTCTTATCGCCCGCTTAAATGCTCCGGGGCAAGGGGTCAGTTCCTCAGAGGCAGGCCAAATATGACTGACCACGCCCACACTACCATCGGCCTGCTGAATGATGGATGGGGCCTGTTTTTCTGTGGAGTGTTCAGGTGCAGCCCGATATCAAGCCCCCTGTGCTTATTCAGCATCATGGCTGTGGCCCGCGATCGATGGCCCGCAGTCGGTGCCGTAAATTAAAGCAGGGCCGCAAGGCACACCTGGGATTGGGAGATGCTCCACAGTGGTGCGGTCAGCCGGGTCGGCTCATGAATAATGCAGCAGGCTTGGCATTCTTGAGCGAGGAGGCGCTTGGCTGGCGTTATCCGCAGAGCCCTGCCGCCTGGACGCTGGGGAGGTCAGTGAGCCCGCATCCGGCGTGCCGTAGGGGTAGGAGGGGGCAGCGGGGCCGTCGGATCGCCGCGGCGATGACAGCGTGACTGCCTCCCAGTCGCCACAGCTTCATAATGCTGAACTCTCTGGATCGCTGCCGAGAGTCACAGTCGAGGAGACCGTTCTGAGACGGGCAGGAGCACATGTGACACCGGCGCACGTGAGTCACTGGGAAGCGTAAACCGGCACTAGTTGGTATTAATACAGCTACTTATGCAATTCAGGAGCATTTCTACAATTGCTGATGTCTAAGCTTTTCTTATTCTTTTCGTATTCGGCTATTGACATGTTTTATTATCCCATCTGATAACTTGACGTATTATTTTTTCCCCTCCTCTGTCACAGTAACATACGAGGACATAGAGGCACGCGTGTGCTGAGAAAGCCGCCGTGATTCGGGTTGACTGGCAGCCATAATGCACAGCCTTACGTAAATGTTCGCTTCCCACAACTGGGTAGGTACCAAAGGGGACAGAGTGGCTTTTTATTTAATTTGGGGGTGTCCAGGCTTTTGATCCAGGCTGTGTACATGCTGTATTGGACCTAATGCTCTGTAATTTGGTCATTTTTGTTTTGTAACACCTCTGCACACTTTCAAATGCAGAGCTGATATCAAGGCCCTCATAACGATCCGCACATTCAGACAGAACAAGGGTCAGACTTCATGTCCAAATTGTATGTTCAAGTTGTACAGAAGTTGAGAATCAGAAAGTCGGTTTCCTGTGCCTTTCACCCAGAATCACAAGGGCTGCTACGATGGATTCATAAAACCTTTAAAAATATGCTTTGGACAGGAGGGTACAGAGCCTATGGGCGCAAGGAAGATAACGACCCAGGATGGGGTACCAATTACAGGGCACACAGACAGCTACGGGCAATTTAGTAACTCTAATCAGCCTCAGCATGATTTTGGACGGGGGGGGGGCTCCAGGAGCAGTGGTTGTCTCCTGCACTTTCTGTCCCAAGGAAAAGCTCTTGGTACACGTCTGAGCTCTGGGAGCGTCTTGGTCTGGCCCGAAAAAATAGCACTCACTTCCACTGAAGGGATGATGAAGGCTTGCTTTGGCCAAGCATCTGTGAGACGTTCCTGTCCTACTTTGCTTTCTGTAGCTGGTTCCTCCCTCCATGCAGGGTCTGCAGGACCCTATGACCTCATCAACTCACAATTAAGTCATTTCCGGCACCCAAGTCTCACAAAGACCTCAGACGTTCCTTGGGCATGATGGGTTCCTGCCGCTGCGCCTGTCAGGATGTTGTTACGCGCTGCCCTGCCACACCAGCATGTGCTGTTTGTTTCAGCCTGTCGGTTTTTGTGATGTTGGTAAATTATTACTTACCAATTTAATTGTACTTGTTACACCAGATTTTTACAAAAGCTTTTCAAGTTGATGGTGGTTGCAAGTGGTTCCGCTGTTGGGGCGGTGCTCCCCCAGGGGAGCACTGAGAACATTGACTATCCCATCTGTTATTTCTCCAAAAGCTTCATCAGACACCACCTAGCATACAGCATTAGCCTTGGTATTGGCCCTACAGCATTTTGAAGTTCATCCTTGCAGAAGCTCTGACCCAATTAGTTTACACTGACCATAACTCATTAGTTTTTCTGAACCGAATGGGTAATTCTAAGCAGCGATGGATGCCCTGGGCTACAATAATACAAGGTTGTAATTTGAGTATAATGCGTGAGAAGAGCTCAGAAAATGTTACTGCAGATACTCTATCAAGAGGGGAGCGTAGCATGGTGTTTATTGTGAACCTCACTATACCAGGTTCACACTTGTGGGGGAGGGGTGTCTGGCCCTGTAAGGAATCTTTCTCTATTCAGCAAAGCCATCCCATCGACAAAGCTGTTCCCTCTTCTTTCTCTGCTCCACTCCGGAATTCTAGTCCAGGACCCAGCTGCCGCTCCATTTCAGCACCCGGAAGTGAAAATAAACAGCCTTCATTTGGAAGCCTGTTAGCCTTTGCTCATTTCGCCTGTAATTATATGCCTACTTTTTCTGGCTCTCCAGGATTTGACATTAGATTATGTAATAGAGTTTCCCAAGCCGATCCTCCGGAGCCCACAAGCCCTGTCCAAGCTCCCTGCCAGACAGACCACTGAGGACGGGTTTGGGAAACACTGCTCTAATAGATTACGACTGCTGTTCTTGCCCCTTTATTTTTGATCCCCTATATGTGTATTTGACTCTCGGTTGTTGGCTTGATTATGATGGCGAACAGTAAATCCCACAAAATACACTGTTCCGTTCCTTTTCTATAACTTTTCCCACCATCCCCTCTGCTTGGCACACAGCAGCCATCCGACACACAACACCAACCTGTACGGCCGAGCCCTAGGTCTGGTCTTAACAGTGCCGTATTGGGCCTAATGTACTGTAATTTGGCAGTGACATTTGGGCCCATTTACTCATAAGTGAGGTCAGAGTAAAGCCGGTTGCCAGCAGGGGTTGCCGATGGGGCAGTGAGCAGACCAAACTGTGCTGGTCGTACCATTCTTGTCTTGGCACACCAATAGTGGGTCGTTGTTTAAGATTCGGACAGCGGACTCCGTGCGACGCCGAGATAGGCTCCGCTGGTCTATTCTGTACATCAGTCGTGGTCTCAAGGACGCATAGTTTCTGAGCAGCCTATAAGGACAGGTAGATCGTGGGGGGTGGGCGGATGGAGGGGGAGATGCACCCTTCAGAGGACACTTGGCATCAAAGGCATGTCAATCGCAGAAGCTATACGCAGGGGGGCCTTCAGCACAAAGCAAGACTGCCAGAATTTATTTTTGTGGTTAATGGCAATGACTAATCATTTTCAATTCAGGCCCTGATAGAGGTTCACTAGAGGTTAATTGGCTATAGAGGGTGATAAATCAGTCCTGGCCTAGGACTGGCTGAGAGCGAGGGGGGATAACACACATTGAAGGCTGAAAGAAGTACATCTTCCCCCCCTCCAGGTCTTCACTCGCCTGCTTCATCTTCCTCCGCAGAGGGCTCTGCAGTAGCCCTGACAAATGCTGTTTATGTCCTTGTAAGTGCTACACTAATCATTAATAGGTTTAATTTCAATCTTCCACCCAGCATTTCAACACGGTTTCATGGTTAGTGATTTGCACTTTGCATATTTGTCCTTCATGTTTCCCATCTAAAATAATGAATAAAATGGATACTAATGGCCAAGAATGTTACTGTTGTTAATGCTATAATAGCTAATAGCTATTATAGCTTATCTGCATAATTATACTCCCATGCGATCGATTGATCACCTATCTGGCCGCAGCAGCACGTGTCTTTTGTCGTATGAAACGCATAGAGTCCCAGGCTGTCTGTGTGTTTATGGATCAGAATTTTCCAGGGTGCAAACTGCCAGAGCACTTTGGCTTCCCGAGACAGTAATTATCATGGGCCTGTCACTCAGAATTGGGGGGGGGGGGCTTCTCTTTGGCAGAGCAGCGTAAGACAGAGAGGAAAAGGTTACCGTCTAGGAGTCGCTGTGACGTGCCGACGGGCAGCGGCCATCAATCTGAGGGACCGGGACTGCCGGCGGGGCTCTGTGCAGGGGCAGTGGCGTCGGGAGAGCAAAGATCAGAGCCCCACGCTCGCTGGAGGACTGCACGCCTAATTCAGATTCTTCTTGCAAAAAGGTTGTTAGTCAGCCATAACAGCATTCAGAGGGACATTTTTGAAGGCATTTCTATTCAGTCACTAATTTAACTTGTGGGGTTGGGGTGTGAGGAGTCAGTGTTATCACCTGACATCTTGTATGTCTCCCCCAAAGCTATGTTTTGAAGCTTGTGTCCCCCCTAAAGCCCCCTGGGCTGGCTGTGCTTCGCGAGGCGACTGTGATGTCACTACCTGTTGCTCTTTCTGTCCGCTCCTCCTCCTCCTCCTCCTCACTACGCTTCTGAGTGTTTGGCACCAGCCCACCCCTCCGGCCTACGCATTAACAGTTCAGTTTTCATGTACAATGAAGATACCAAAAGAATCTGGACCGGATCCCGAAAGCCATTCATATAGGTGTTGAACCCGCTGAGCTGTAAAATTGCCCACTGGCTGTGTTTGTTGTTTCAGCATTTCTCTGCTGATGGCGGTGACCTGCTCCTTGCCACCCCTCTCGCTTGGGCCTTCTTTGGATCGCTGGGGGGCATCTGCTGATTAATACCGGCCCCTGAACTACTGGGGCCCCTGCATCAGACATGTAAATGCATGTCTGTTTGCACCTGGTTGCAATGTTAACCCTGGTTGCAATGCAATACAAATTACCGCATCTCTAGTCTCTGGCTCTTAACCACTTGACAATATAATGTCACAATCCTCCTTTGTTATGTGATCTCCTAAGAATCCGATTTGCCGGATGCTCATGTCCGTGTGGCTCCCAAATACGGTGTGCAGTGGCTAATCTGTGGGTATTTTCTTGTTGGCGACGTGTACGATTAAGCATTAAGCCTGGTTTGGAACGGATTTGAATTTCCCTGAAGACGGCGAGGTGGCCCATTCAGACCGGTACGCATCTTCCTGTCTAAACAAACACTTGCGGTTACACTGCGGAGCTGTAATTTGCTCCAATTTGGCAGAGGATTATAAGAAATGCCGTATTATCCCCTTATTACATTTACGCTCACGCAGTGAATAATTGGACGGATGGGCGGGCGGTGTTAGCTGGATGGCGCCCCCAGCACACTGTGTGGAGGAGAACGCTCCTGTTAGCGTGCGCTAGCTGAACTGATGTTAGGGCCTGAGAAGGCACACTCTGAACTCGCGATTGCTGAGCTCTGTCAGCATGTTGCGTGGGGGTTGTGTGGTTGGGGGGGTGACAGTCCTAACCAGCATCTTGCGCAGCCCTGCACGATCGCGGGTGACATGCAGCTCCGTCGCTGGAATTAATTAGAGCCTTCCGTGCGACACGGGGTGTCGCGTAATTGTGCGGTAAATTTTCTCGTTAGTCTGCTCATTTAATATGTATTTTATTGTTGGCATTTGTTCATCCTGGTGCTCTGATAACCGATGGTGTGTTGTTAGCTGAAGAAACAGTGCCGTTTGTGCTTGAAATAAACTAAGTCTCATTAACTAGAGGCTGAGTCTCTGAAGTGTTTGAGGGCTGATGATAAGAACAGAAAAAGGCTTGCTGCTCTGCAACATCTTTTCTTGCTATTTTTACCATTGTTTCACCATTGGTGAAATCCCTCCTAATACCCAAGAAATGTTGCAAAAATCTCATCTGCTTTAATCTCAGCAACTCTCAGCTCTTCCTGATCCTTCTGTACGTGGGACGTCTGTGCCCACATGTCATGCTTACAGATTTTGCTTTTTGATGGTGGGGAACATGCCGGCAGAGAGCAGTGTCCTCCCAGACCTCCTGAGGGTCTATGCCGCAATGTCTTCCAAGTCTTTCTTACGTTCAGATGTCGGACTAACTTCACAAAGACCATATCATTTTTGGGGGGCCATTCCGACAGATGTATAAGAGCAGTGTTTCCCAACCCAGTCCTCTGGGACACACAGTCGACGTTTTTGCTCCCTCTCTGCTCTTTGCTCCCTGCCAGACAATCCACATTTTTGCTCCCTGGTAGGGAGCTGCGAGAGAGCAAAAACGTGGACTGGCTGTGGGTGCTGGAGGACCGGATTTGGAAATACTGCATAAGAGCACTGAGAGAGAGCCCAGGGCATAAGACAGACTCGGCCCGACTTGCAGTAATTGGTTCTTGCAGGTGGCGTGAAAGGTTGTAATGGAATATTGAAATAAATAAACTGCATTAAACCCCCCCAGCTAGCACTCCTTGTGTCCTCGACCTGAGATGATTTGGCCTAGCAGGACCGTCCCAATGGCCTTGGGTGTACCCCAGCGAGTTGCGTTTACCGCCAGATAGCCCATGCATAAACCATGGGGAATAGAATGCTGTGAGACCATTTAACCTTCCATTAAGATGCGTGGAAAATTGTCAGGCCAGGCAGTTTTTCTGCAGTACATCTACAGATATGCTGCCAGTGCCTTTGCGAAAGTGACAATCGGATGCGATGTTTTATTCTGATTATGGTTCCTGCCCTAGTGCAGGTTTACATCTCGAGTCATCTGCTGTAGTTTTAACTGAATTGCATGCACACGGTGGATGGATGAGCTTAACTGAATGCAAATGAATCTGATTAAAATGTGTGTTTCAGGAACAAAGAGCTTTCTGAAGGCTGGTAATCAATTGGGCCAGCGTCTCTTAAAATTAAATTAATAGGATGGATGTTGGAACAAACAGCTAGCATTCCTGAAGTCATCAGCACCCACCTCTGCCTCACTGCCCAACCCCACACTCATCTATTGATTTCGGAGATGACGGATGGAGGTGTAGCCCTTGCAGACCGGCAGCATTGCCATGGCGCAGCCTCCCTTTTAAGGCTCACACCGTTTGTACGCGCTCTACACGCTATGCTCTACTTCCAGTGTAAAATGTCGGCTGGTCTTTAATCTTTCATTCCTCGTGTTGCCCATTTTACCCGCCCAGAGATTCAGCATAAGGGTTTTTCAGCTGGGCTTCCGTGGAGCACTTAACAAATGCGTTCCTGATGCTCTCATTACGCAATAGCACCACCCCTGGAAACCTTTGGAGCTCATTCCACTAGCCCCCCCCCCCCATATCCCGATTGCAAAATACAGATTTCCCCCTCAATGCAAAAGACATTCATGCTAGATAGATATGGTATTAATTCCAAAGGAAATTGCGGAATTACAGTAGCACAATACACATTAGTAACAGACATTTAAATATCTGCTTGGCCAAGACAAGCTGTTGAGGCTGGGACTCATTGTCCAGCAAAGGAAGCCATTTCCTGAGTGTCCTCCGTTCCCCCACAGTCTCCAGGGAGTCCAGACTGGCTTCTAGGACTGAGCTTCTTAATCAATTTGAGCTTTTTGGCATCACCTGTGCCAAAGCCATTTTCCTTAACACACCAGCGCTTAAACGACTACACAGACTGGCGAAGACCATGTGGGAGTGACCTGCACATACCACAGAACCTCCGTCTCCTCAGGAAGTAAACGTGACTTTAACCACTCCTGTACGGAGCCTCCATGCCCACCCTCTCCTGAAGACTGTTAAGTGCACCCAAGGAACCTCCCTGTCTCCGCCATCTATAGCAACGTGACGTCTGCAGTCAACTCCTTCACCTTACTGAAGCTGACATGCGAATGGTTCAGTTTGCACCACTCCACAGAAGTCCATCACTAGGATCCCCCTGCCCCCTGCAGACAGGCCTGACTATTACTGTGTCACCAGAGAATTTTGCCGGGTGGCATGAGTGTGGTAACTGCAGTCTGAGGTGTGGAAGGGGAAGGGGACACGTACATTCCCCTGTGCGGCCCCTGTGCTACTCGTGACCATGTCCAGTTAGACGCTCCGTTATCCAAGCTGTGGTGGGTGTGCCCACCTGCACTGACTTCAGCTTCCCCTCAGCTGCTTGGGTGGTATGGAGCTGAAAGCACGAGAGAGAGAAAGAACACGATTCCCACCATGTTTTCCTCAGTTATTATAAAAATACACCATGGACTGTGAGGGGCTGGGGCCTGTTTTTATTTGGTTGCCGCCGCTGGTTGGCTTTAGCATTTGACATCATAGCCTTGCACCTCCAGTGTTGGGCTTCCAGTCGCTCTCCCAGCTCTCTGTCTGTATACTTTCCCTGTTCTCCCTCTGTTTTCACACATTTTCTCTTTCGCCAGTCGAAGAACCTGTAGTTAACTGATGACTTTGAATAGCCCAAAGTGTACTGATGTGTGAAAGAGTGTGGCCTGTGATGGACTGGCATCCCATCCTGGGATAAGATCTCTGTGACCCGTAGCGAAGGATGGATGGATGTGAGGCTTTTCTGGAATGTTAATTTTAAATTCCAGGACTGTTGGGTCATACGCCTGACCTGGATCTCATTATAATATCTCGTAAAGTCCTTGTTATAATCTTCTGGAACCTGAAATTCTAAGATTTTTCTAGTATTCAATTGTTATCCATATTTTTTGTTGAAATGAAAATTAACTCAAAACTAAGGTCTGTAATCCATCAGCTTCAGTGACATTTCTGAATTTTAATTAAAATGTGCTTTTTTTCAGGCCTCACCTTGTACACTTTGGTCGCTTTAGTCCAAAAGTAGCTCTCTGGAGGGTCTTTGCTATTCAAATGAAAGGTTCAAAGTCATGATCCAAAAGCGAACTGGAATTAAATATGACATTTCTTTGGTAAAAAGTGTAAGAATTAAAGAGGGGTGACGTTCTGTTAAACTTCAAAACAGCTATAGCTCATGGCCCATCAGAGGCAGTGACGCAGACCAGAGAGCCTTTTCCTACAGAATGTCCAGGGGAATCACCTGGATAATGGTGCTGAGCTTCAAATGACACGTCAAAGGTTCTTCTCCATAGTCATGAGGGCAGCAGGGGGTCACTCACTATCAGAGAAGTAGAGAGTTCACGCGTGGCCTGCTGTTCTGCTACATCCTTATACGTCCCGTTCCAGGGCAGATATCCCATAAATCCTTGTCTGTGGAGGCCATTTGTGATGTTAGAAAAGCTTGAGGAATATCACGTTACTTTGATAAGCTGATATTATTGTGTTTATGCATCAGTCAGATGGTGTAGCAGTACCACAACCGTAAATGAGAGGTTCTTCTATTGGATGAAAATGGATTTGACCCTTGCATTGATAAGAATCATTGTAGAGAAGATGAGGGTGACCTTCACTGCCAAAAAGGCAGCTCCTCCTGGAAGGGGAACCATCACTGACAAAGAGGCAGCTCCACTTGGTAATGGGAACCTTCACTGCCAACGAGGCAGCTCCGCCTGGTAATGGGAACCGTCTCTGCCAAAGAGGCAGCTCCACCTGGTAATGGAACAGATTCATTTGGGATGGTGATGATCTCTGCCGAAAATAGCGGAGTCATCTGGAAGGGAACAGATTCAACTGGCACGGCCGTGATCGCTGAGGAGAAGGTAGATCCACCTGTTGCAGAACAGATTAATTTGCCGTAGTAATTATCTTCGCTGAAAATAGCTGATCCACCCACAACCACAATGATTACTGCTGAAATTAAAAAAATATTTTTTCCAGAAGCAACATCTGTATAAAAACACAATGCAAAGGTGAACATAAAGGGATCGGGGGAAAAAAGACACTTTCTGTCATGGAAGTGTACTAGTATTTTTGTGTGCAACCTAAATGTTCATATACTATGGTTTTTTGTAAGTTTGTTATGCTACAGTTTAAAATGTATAATACCTTCTCTTCAACGATTTCAATTTTTCTTTTCTGTGACAATTTGCATATGCAAATGAACACTATCATTAAAACAGCAACTTATGTTCAGTATTTTGTTTTTTTTAAAAAAAACATGCATAAGTTAATACACGTGTAATTTAAGTTGATTTAAATATTAAAATCCTAGCTAATGGTTAATGGAATATTTAATAGTCTTGGGGGGGAAAAAGCATTTTTCTTCTCAATTTAAGACAGTCTAAAGGTACTGAACAGCTCTGAATACAAAAATATTTGACAACAAATTGCTTTACACAGAATTGCATTTAGAAACACTGGAGTTTGTTTACTGGAGGCCTGGATGCTACATAAATGCTGCCTGTAAAAAGCTTCAGTACCTGCAGGGCAATCTGAGGCTGTCGTCAGGTAACTAAAGCAGCAGAGAGCCTCCCCCAGCCCCATTCTGGCTCACAGGCTGCTCCTGTGTCCCCCCCGACCCCCCCGTCCTTATTCTGTCGTTTTCTTGCTCATTGGCCTTTTGGGACAGCAAACTTGAGCTGTCATCACTGGAGCCCTGTGACCTTTCATTACAGAAATTTCGCTGAGCATTCACAAATAAACCAAAATAAGTAATTTTTCAGTGTAAAGGCAGATTAAAGGATCCGGGAATCAAGAAATGTCAATGGTAGACCATTTTCCAATACATACTTATATGTTGTTTCTCACTAAAAGCAGGTTTTAAATGAATCTGTTAATTTAACCCTGATACCACAAGTAGTTTAACGTTAAGAGGTGCTGATCTGAGTGCATTAGTCAAGTAAAGAGAGAGTCGGATGCCAGAAGAAAACTTAGTACCATAGAGCAAAGTACCATAAACAGACAAATACAGTACAGCCCCATTATTGGGGCTCGGTGAGCCCTAACCGGCAATTATGCTACAGCATGCTGACAGTCACTGTAAGCAAGGGGACATGCATAGCACATATTCACAAAATATTCCAGCGAGTCTTAAAGTTACTGCGAAAAGGGGGTATCACTTGAAGAGGGTCTCACATTAAAAGTATATGATCTGTCATTTTCCAAAACACATTTACAGTTTATATTCACCAAGCTAGGTGTCGCACAGCACTTTGTAGTGGTACAGAGCCTGTATCAGGAAAAAGACATTCAGTATTACATTTGAATGAAGTGATTAAGAAATAATTCTGGAAAATAATGCTGGTGTTAAATCCGGTTGTTTATGCGGGCCTTAAAGACAAGGGTGTCTGTCAGAGGCACAAAGCCCATTTTTAATGCAGTAGTGGAATGCAACATCTCTCTTATACGCGCGTGTATTTCTGATCTTGGTTAGCTAGACCAACACGTCAGGGACACCTCTGAAGGGAGCGGCTAATGAATTATGTATTTATGGACGATGGGGGGGGGGGAGGGGGGGGTTGTTTGATTCAGGTTATTCATCTTCATGCAAAGCAGTTCGTGCAGCTGACTGCCAAGAAACACGTAGCTGACTTGCATATGCTGCGTGGAGTAATGGAAAGGCCCCTCTCATTGCTGCGGGCAGCGTGACTCCTGCGGGTGACTTGACTCCGGCCGGTGGCATGACTCCTGCGTGCAGGGTGACTCCGGCCGGTGGCGTGACTCTTGCATGCAGGGTAACTCCGGCCTGTGGCGTGACTCCTGCATGCAGGATGTGTTTTTGGCCTGTTTGGGTATAGCAGGGAAATCACAACGGAAACGGTGGAAAAGCTAAGGGCTTTCATGTGAGAGGCAGATTAAGGTGGTTCCCCACCTGACAGACCATCCTCACCTCATCTCAACATCTTACATTTTTTATTGATCGCTTCCATTTTTGTCAGATAATGTGCTTTTCAGAGACTTGAATCATAAATGGCTGTATTACTGGTGATAATTAAATTTCACTTCAATTTGTAAGTTAGGGCTTAAATTGAAGGACAGGATACCAGATTGGAATCTGATAGAAAAGGAACGTAATTTAATTTAATGAAGCTAAATGACATTGCTGGGCCTCATTTTTTGTGTGTAAGACTTTTAATTCACTCGACCACTTGAATAAATAATCGTTACTTGGGAAATCGGAATGCTATTTGATGCCTAATTAAAACAGTCCCTCAGCATCATTCCAAGAGACGACTGTAAGTTCAGAAAGTAATTACAATGAAATCTATTATCAATTACATTGCAAATTCTGCATTCTGAAATTGGAGTCAATAAAAATAGTCTTTCTGGCTTTTTGTTAAATATTTAAATAAAATAACAATTTGCTTTTTTCTCTACATTTTTGCTAGTTTTACTTTGAGATAAAAGGCAATTTATAATTGCAGCAACAATCACAAATCACGCTGTAGATAGTGTATAATTTACAGAATTTGACTATGTTGATTCATGCATAATATTATACAATGCAGTGTTCTTGTAGCGCTGTATACTACGAAAATATATGTGTCAATTTCAGAGGTAATAAGTGAACTTATAAAAGCATTCAACAGCAGCAGCTGAGAATGTAAAAAACATAAAATAGTGTTTAAAATTGTTCTTTCCATGTTATTAATCATTAACTTTTGATTGCAGGGTCTCAAGATGCTACTTTTAAAGTGACATCTTTTGGGCAAATGTTTTAATCATGTTCTCTGTGACACGCTCTATCTTATATGGGGGACTGCAAAAGTGTAAATACCATAAAAGTCTGAACTGTGCCTCCATCTTATTGATTTCCTTTCCTTTGATGATGAATGTGTGTATGTGTCCATCAAGTCCCCTGGCACCCCCTCACCCCCCCCCCCCCCCCTGCATTATTCTTCCTGATCTGCACTCATGGTATCCCCTCTCTCACATTGTCTCCAAACCCAGCAGGAGTCCCACGAGGCTTCCTGGACCTGACAGTGTCCAGTTTCACATCCTCCTGTCTCCAGATCTTCACGTTCTTGTTGGAGCCGTCCTTCTCGAGGAATAAGGGGTGAAGCACACTGAACCAGGTACGGAAGGGTCAGCCATCTTGTCTGGTGTTCTGTACCATCTGCCCATCTTTCATGCCACAATGTTTGTAGTCTTTGTTTTTTTAGTGAATGTTTACAGGAATCTGTGTCAGCCTTGGATGTCAAAGGGGGGGTGCGCCCTGGCCTTGTGTGCCGGCTGTCTGGGATAGGCTCCAGGCCCCGTGACCCTGATCAGGATATAGCAGCTAGAAACTGAATGAATGGAACAGGATTTTGATCCAGCAAGTGGAAGCTCCATTACTGTGAGCATCTGCACGAGGGTTATCCCTTGGCTAAGGAGGTGAGTTTAGATGCGCATTCCGCCACCATGAAACTACTCGCGACAAGCAAAGCTGGCGTCGATTTCCTCTCGCTGTGTAATTAGCAACGTGTCACTCACTGCAGCCGGACAGGCTGGTACGCGCAGGGCAGGCGCATTATGACGTGCTGTTCTCCCAAGAAGCCTGTACAGCGTCTCGGTGCCTTGGGAGGAGGGTGTGTGTGTGTGCGTGTGTCTTTAAGAGAGTGCAGGAGCAGCTTTGCTGTGCAGCAGGTGTGTCAGTCCTCAGGGTTGCTGTGGGCCAGGTGCTTTGTGCATCCATCAGGAACACACTTACTGGGAGAAGTTGCTGTCAACAGTATTTTTTTTAACACCTAACAAACCCGTCCCGCATAGCTGGCGCGCGCTTGGTGCACAGACCCCCGCCACACAGTTCGTCTCCCACGGATTGCCGCCACGAGCGTTCTCATCAAATTAACGTGGCCCTCACGTGTCACCCGGCGCCCTCCCCAGAGGCTTGCGGCCGTGCCGAGGTGGTGCACTCCACGTCTCTCACCGTCACACGCCCGCTCGTCATACACGCACACGTCACGGCTGCCACGCGTCTAATGAAATACCCTGACAACTTTAAAAAAATAATCATTTTTAAAAATCGACGACCCCCCTGAAGTCCTATGTCACTGTCAAATCATACCTTTCTCTGGCAGCCAATATTAAAATTGTTCTTTCTTAATTTGGGTCCTTCACCCCGTTGGTGTCAGGCTGCCTTCCGCGGCGCCTGCCTTCATGGGCGAATCTTCGCCCAATTCCTTGGTGGCATAATTGGCTTGATTGCTTCTTTATCTTTTGTAATTGAATACCCATCCAGGCACTTAGTTTTTTGATAACCAAGCCATAAGATCATATTTAGAATCACCGACTGTCAAAAATAGCAGTGCTATTGCTTTGGGAATAGCTGTGTACCTTCTCCTATTCAAATGAAAGGTTGGAGCAATAGCATTACCCTATGGGGAGTGGGGAGTGAGTCCTTTATGGTAACAGAGATTGAGTACGCCGGCATAAGGCCCCTCAGCTTCAGTGAGGCGAGGAGAGACGGACAGCCGTGGGCTCCAGCTGCAGGGCCAGTCCCCACGGCAGTGACCGTGGTGTTTTGCCCTTCACAGAATGGAGCCCGGACAGGGGGGTGCGCTGACGATCAGACTGCTCCTGCTGGGGCTTACCGGGAGTTTGTGGGCTCTCAATCCCGATGACCCCAACGTCTGCAGTCACTGGGAGAGGTAAGCCGCTGCCAGTCTCTTTCCGTGTGTGTCTGTGTTGGGGGGAGGGTTATGTATATGTGACATTGTGGGGTAAAAGTGTTATTTTGATGTTGTGGGAGACATTTTTTTCAGTCCCCAAAAGGGATAACTCAATTTAAAAAAAATCTGTGATTGTCTTGTCATGTTTGGTTACTTAAGGCTAAGGTTTGGGCTGGATAGGAGTTAAGGTTTTCCCCATGAATGGACTCTTCCTGCAAAGATATGAATACAAACGAGTGTGTGTGTGTGTGTGTGTGTGTGCCTGCATGTGTGTCTGCTTGTGCTTGTGTGTGTGTGCCTGTGTGTGTGTGTGTGTGTGTGCCTGTGTGTCTGTGTGCATGTGTGTGCGTGTGCTTGCTTGTTTGTGTGTGTGTGTGCCTGCGTTTGCTTGCGTGTGTGTGTGTGTGTGTGTGTAGGATTTGTGAGCACGATTTGAGGAAAAAGTGTTGAAAAACAGATGCTGTGATGAGACTTTGGTGGTTCAGTGACAAACATGTGACGTGCATGGCATCAGTTGCAAGGCACTCGCACACGTCACACGTCACACGCTACACACCATTCAGCATAAAAGGAGCACGTGAATAGCTGGAAGTGGGAATGTGGTGAGACTGCAAGAGTGATGGAGTGATTCTGCTCGTGTAGGGAGACCATCCCCCCTCACCTGTCACTGAAATATTAGCAAGTATCCTGCGACACAGAGAACATTCCGGAGAACGTGCCCCCCGTGTGAGTAAGGCTCAGTCGTTTTACCTCACCCCCAGAGCAAGGTGGGCATAGCCCAGTATCTGTTAAATTAAAGGGGGGTGTCGAAAAATAAGTCTGTTTAAATGCGTTCTGCTTCGCATTCCTCCCCCGTTGCTCCTTATGCGATTATTGCATACAGTGTACAGCCAGAACAGCGAATGAGTTGCTTGGCTTTTTGGCTCCTCCTCCTGGCTCCTGCCCTCTCTGTCCCTCCCAGATCACCAAAGCCACTGAGCATCCTGCAGTAAAGTTCAGAGTTATGTATTGGTCATGCGCAGAGTCGTACTCGTACAACAAACATGAAAATGCTTGTTCTGGTAAATTCTACAACTGTGCTGTATAAACAAGGAATGAATTATACTAGGTGTAATATATCTAAGTATACAGTAGTGTAATAAATTGTATACCAAATATAAAATACAGTAAGACAAAAACAATACAGTGAGACTGTGGTGTGTGTCAGTGGTGCAGATGTGCATGGCTGTGGGCAAAAGTGCAAGAGAGGTGAAGAGGGAGAGAGGGAGAGAGGGAGAGAGGGAGGGAGGGAGTGATGGGGGCTAGAGAAAGTTCTGGTCCAGACAGTACA
>JABFEA020000010.1:9798980-9808981 GCA_019775915.2 Cyphomyrus plagiostoma | reverse complement strand
CCCCCCCCCCCCGCCCCCCCCCCCCCCCCCCCCCCCCCCCCCCCCCCCCCCCCCCCCCCCGCTAGAGAAAGTTCTGGTCCAGAAAGTACAAATCCAGACCGAGGTTTTGTTTCAGCCAACCAGTATAACAAGTCACAGTCACAGAGTCCTCACTCAGCTGGTTGGCTGAAACAAAATCTTGGTCTGGATTTGTGCTTTCTGGACCAGAACTATGCATCTCCGTTAGCCCCATGCTAAGTAGCGAAACCTTCCTTTCTGCCCAAGCACAATGCCCGGAACCTCCTGGGATATAGCGTTCCTCAGCACTAACACTGCTATCAGTCAGCACAGTCATTATCACTGGGGTAATTCTGTTGTGTTCAGGGGTGTACTTACAGAAACCATATAGACATGATGACCAAGTAAAATGCTTTACATGGTATTTTTAAGATGGATCCGATATCTGGATTGTTTTCTGTAGGGTTGGATGTGGGAATTGAAGGATCCTGAGAATGATTAGTAAGTTACACATCTCCGCAGTGCGACTGGCTTACTTTTGTGTATAACAGAGGAAGAGAGAGAGCTCTGGGCTGCGTGAAACGCCCATCCTGATGGGCTCGCTGTTCCCGGGACAGCCACCAGGAGGCAGACTCAAGTCCTTTCACTCATTTCAATATTCTTGAGTCTGCTGGATCATTAGGGTTTAATCCGAGGCATAAATGGCACAGCGTCAGTGTCTTTGACCGCCAATGTGGGAGAAGTAGCAGTCAGATAGACCCCCCCCCCACACCTCTTTGTTAATTAGGCCAGGCACAGGTAGAGCACTGAATGTGTGCGAAACATTCAATAAAAATAAATCTCCATCACTACCCTGATTCTGCAAAAGTTACTGGCTTACAGGCATGTGTCTGCATACCCTCGCATTTTTGTAATTATTACATTGTGGGGACTAGTTTTCCCCCACAATGTGATTAAAAACTTGTCTTATGGGGGACATTTTTTTGGTCCCCACAAGGTTAGGTTCAATTTTATAAAGACCTGTGACTACAATCAAAAAAATAAAAACTTTGTATGGTTCCTTATGGCTAAGGTTTGGGCTTGGTGGGGGTTAGGGCTGTGCATCCATGAGTGTCTCGGTAAGCCCCCCACCTCTCTCTTTTGTGCCCTCCCCCCCCATCAGCTACGCGGTGACGGTGCAGGAGTCCTACGCCCACCCATTTGATCAGATCTACTACACCAGATGCACCGACATTCTCAACTGGTTCAAATGCACGAGGCACAGGTGAGCTACACATTTAAAGGGACGGCGGCATGACAGAGTGCAGCATGGCGTCAAATCGGCACTGAGGAACACGCCCCTCCAGCTTCCAGGTGGACACAGGGATCCTGCCATCTGCATCAGCTTTAATCACTGCATTAAGGTTTATAGGCGACGATTCAGCTAAGAGCAGGACGTGAGTCACTGCCATGAAATTCCATATAAAACAGTAAATGTCCTTAGTGGAAGGACAAAGCATTCTTCTCTATTGATTCTATTCATAGTTCAGGCTTGAAAGGAAAATGCAGAGAAATGTATGACCACCTGCTGGCTGGTCAGGCATGGTGCCCGTCTGTTGACTTTCTGCAGACCCAACATTGCCCTGCCTCGGCTGTTGACTCTGTATTACCCAGGAACTGCAGGACCTCATCTGTTGATGGTCTGCAGAAAATGCATTGGAGTGCACTGTCTGTTGATGGTCTGCAGAAAATGCATTGGAGTGCACTGTCTGTTGATGGTCTGCAGAAAATGCATCGGAGTACACTGTCTGTTGATGGTCTGCAAAAAACACATCACTGTACACTGTCTGTTGATGGTCTGCAAAAAACACATCACTGTACACTGTCTGTTGATGGTCTGCAGAAAACGCATCGGAGTGCACTGTCTGTTGACTCTTTGCTGTCTGTTGTCTGCACTGTTGATTGTCTGTAGATCTGGCCCTCCATTGTCTTCTCTCATGACTTTATATTGACCCAGCATTGCAGTGCATGGGCAGTTGGGGGGTGGCACCATCCATATTGTGGGGTTCTTGGCTGCATTACAGGCCTTCCAGGCTTCAACTGTGGGGACTGTACATCCCAAGGGCCCTGGGGAGCACAGGGAGCTGCCCCAGCCTTTGGACATGTGGCCTTGCTTCCGGGGAGTCTCCTTCAAAGGCCCGTGTGAGACACACGTCAGAGCAGCCACCAGGATGAGGAAGAGAAGAGGGTCATGTGCTTACATGCTGAAATGAATGTATTCTCACCATATGTGTGCCTGTGTTTCAGGATCAGCTATAAGACTGCATACCGGAGGGGTGTCAGGACAATGTACCGGCGCCGCTCTCAGTGCTGCCCGGGTTACTATGAGAACGCCGACCTGTGTGTCCGTAAGTGTCCTTTCCTCGCCGCCGTCTCCGCTCATTCGCATTCCGCTCTCTGCCAAGCTGCCTTTTCCTCCATCGGAGTTGGAAAACAAGTAAAACAGAGTGAGAGTCTTTGGCTTGCTAGCAGCCTCCCCAGAGGCTTCGGGGCCCCTTCCTCTGCCACTCTTTTTAAAATTCTGAGGCTTAAAAGCTGTACTTTTTCCCCACTGATATTCATGAGACATTTTCCTTACCTCACCCCCCAAGTCAGACAGTATTTACGGTCCAGGATACAGTGAGTTCTGAAAGGTCACGGCAAAATACAAATAAGGAGGGGGTTTCTTTAATTAGGTAGGGTGTCACACGCCATCCCTGTGTGTTAATAAGTGCTATGAAGGTCAGCAGAGTGACAAGTTCTACCCGCAACCCTTAAATGTTCGCGGTAATTGTGAATAATTGAATTTTCGCACGCCGGGCCCTTTGGGACGAGGTACATTAGTTATTTAACAATAGTTTAAAATATTGTTCTGAAAGACATATTCCCACAGCCTCTTGTCAGGGCACTGATGTAAACTGCAATTTCACGGACCCTGTGGGAGGTGCTGAAATGCATTAGAGAAAAACTGAATTGCCATTGATTGTACTCTGTACTGTTTTTTTTTTATTTAAAAAAAATCCCCGCCCCACCATTTGAGATTGTACAAATGCAGTTAAACTTATGTACCCAGAATGACTTTATATGAAGTATGGTAACATCTTGACACCTAGTGCGAGTAGATAATAGTCCATTCCAGTGATTGTGAGGCAGCACAGAGTTAAGTGTTTTGCCGGCATAAATGCCGCTGTTGGCTGTCGAAGGCCGCGAGGAGGCTCCGTCCCCTTCCGTGTCGCGTCGCCTGTTGTGTGCCTTTGCTCGGCCTCCGTGACCTCCGCCTCTCACTATTCACTGTGCCTCTGGGATCAACAAAGGCTTTGGCGGTGCAATTCTGCTGCGAGATCTGATCCGGAGATATTTTTCACTCTAATTCCTTTTCTGGCCCCAGCAGTCAGGTGTGGCTGGTTCATCAGCCTGGGGTGCTTAATTGAAGCCATATAATACACTGAGAAATTAATGACCTCTGAGAGACCCAGTTATCTGTTTTAGTTGCAGTATAACAGTGCTCATAAAATGCGCCAGAATTCAATAACAACAGAAAAAGTTGTTTTCTTTACTATAAACTGAAATTATATGACATGAATTTCAATCTGGAATTTTACCTTGCATCTAATTATTGGAAATGTAATAACTTATGGTTCTGTAATAAACATAATGATATAATCAAATTTTGCATATTAAACATTATATAAGCTTAGCATTCAGGGGGGGTCTGGAACCTACCCCAGACAGTCCGAGACACCCCAGATAGGACATCAGTATATTCAGTGAGATTTAAGGGTATTTCTATACATGTCCCAATTAGAATCAAGCAAACAAGTTTATTAATTTACATAAATAAATGGATGGATGGATAATAGATAAAAAGCAAATTGTGTATCTGCACCACAGTATTTAATAATATTTATTAGTATCTATTTTTCAAACAGTTTCCACTTCTCTTGCTTTAATGTAAATGAAAGGCAAAAAACACCATTTAAAGTCGAAAAGCACATCCTATGTTATGCGAGGGCTGGTGGTAAATAATACTATTTAGTGTTCTGGTGGCCCTGTGGAATACGCCACCCCCCCTGTGCAGAGCAGCAGCCCCCGGGCTGCTCTTAAACAGGCTCTCTGATCACGGGACAGGCTGCAGGGCGGAGATGGACCCTCAGGACCTTCCTGGCCGCAAGGCAGCTCTTGCTCTTTTGTTGTGCAGTGCTCTGGCCACAGGATAATTGAAAGTTTCCCCTCAATGAGAAATGGCTTCTAATTTCCTAAATGGCCCCCATCTCAGCTCAGCCTCACTCCCCCGCCGCTTCTGTCTATTGCGGAACGAGGACTCCTTCATTTATTGTGATATTTCCAATCTTGTTTTTCATTTTTTTTTTTTTTTACTGTTTGCGAATGCGTTTGAAGTCCTTATTCTAAATGAGTGACTTCATTCTCAAGTGTTTCTTCCACTGTGTCAGTGCCTCTCTGCAAAGCCCCCACCCCCTTTCATAAACAGGTAGCGAGGAACTCTATTGAACTTCCTGTTCGATCTAATCGTTGCAAATGCGCCTCTGCCGGTGGCCCCCCATGTATGGACTACTCGGCAGGACTGAGCTGCAGAGGATCTCTGCTGCACAACTTTCTGCTTCTTTGTGTGTAAAACATTTCACCTGAGACTAAATGAAAAGAAGAATCGGGAAAGCAGACGTCTATTAAATGTGATTGATCGCCCGTTAAAATGTGCGCATCACTACTTAGCATGGAGTGCTTTAAGGGGCCAGTCTCACAACCAGCGGATTGCAAATTCACAAGAGGTACCCTGACCCTGTGTCCTTCAGCATCAGACAAGCTTTAGCCGTGTAATTAAATATAAGGAGATTCTGAAGACTCTCTTATTAGAGAAGCATAATTTTCTCTCCAATCCATCCTGTTTCGGTTGTTTAGTTGCAGTTTAGTTTCGAGCTGGGCCATCCGCAGAGCGTATCTACTGGCACGTCTGGGGAGCCTTGAAGGCGGGAGCCAGGGCACGCCCCACCAAGCTGATCGCTCACTTTACACACCGCAGGTTTCAGCGCAGCCCTGCCGGGCAGTAAACGTCAATTGGAGGCGCTGTGTGCTTCCTGTTTCTGGCAGCCTGCCGACACCTGACAAGTCTCTCACTGGCATTTATAGAGCAGGTAGTCTGCATAACCGAGCTGACTTCTGCAGCGACACTACCCCTGGTTACCGCTGGCAGATGGCCTAACCATACTGGGGAGTGGGGACACACACACACACACACACACACACACACACACACACTCAACAAGCACGATTTGAGTCCGAGCCATTCAAAGCAAAATGCTATAAATAAGACTGGGATTTTGGAGAAAAAAAGTGTATTTATCTTCTGCAAACTTCTGGCATTAATTACCCTCGCCCAGTCGCTCCCCGTCACTGTGGTTACAGCATGTGTTTCATTGACACATTGACGGAGTCGGTGGGGTCTGAGACTCGAGGCAGGCAGAGGTTTCTCCACATCAGCTGTCGTTTCCTGAAAGATCTGTTTCAAAGTGAGAAGCATTAGCGACCCTCCACAGACGTGGCTCCCCCCACCACGCGCTTTCTTCTTCTTGCTCATGAGCTCCTGGCTTCCCTGCAGACGGATTTTGGCCCACGGAGCATCTGGCCCCAAACCACCCCGGAAGGCAAGCTGACGCCCACAGGGCCGAGACTCATTTTAAATGTGGATGATTACTCTGACCTAAGGGCTGCACATTTTTTCTAAGTATTGTGCCTCAGAAGGTGTGATATTGCCCCCCCTCCCCCAAGACTGTGTCAGGGCTCCTCAAACATCGCCGCTCTGTTTGTATATAGCACGTAGGTTGTGTCCTCCTAATTTGCTCTGAATAATTGCTCAGATTATTCCGCGGGGTACCTGTTCACTATGCGAATGTAACGTGTTTTGTGGGGCGGCGCACCCTCTGGTCCTGCCAGTGTTACAGACCCAATGTGCCATGACGTACGTAACCGCTACAGCAGCCCGGAGGCCTGCCGCCCGCGGTTGCCATGGCGCCACAAATGGGCAGGCACTCATCAGCTTATAGTAAAATAAAACGCGCCACAGGGGTAACCCTTTGGCGAGAGGCTTTCAAAAAGCCCCGACTAAACGTTTTAATGGAGGGCGGCAACATGCAAGGTACACTTGAAAGTGTCTGTTTTAATTTAACTCTGAGAGTGTTGAATTTCCAGAGGCAAAATTGCTTTTCAGGTGCGGGGAAGCAAACAAGCCAATAGGAGCAGGCCGGGTCCCTGGGCTGTCTTGTCTACTGCTGTATCTGCAGTGTTAATTTCCTGTTAAACTGGCCCTGCTCGCCACAAGGATTAAGAGATTTGTACCGCAAACAACAATTAGCATGCAGGGATAAAGCGAGAACTTTTAACAGTATTTTTTTCCTTGTCTGTAGGCCCTCCAAGCAATATTTTTACCCCATTCTTCTGTCAAGTGCTTGGTGCTGCAGAGGGGCTTTTACAGTAGACAATAAACTAAATTAAAGGCATGTTTTTAGTATTGGTGATGACATCAGCACACAGCACAGTTACCTGCTTAATAACAAACATTATGTGCTTATGTGCTGAGCAGCTCATTAGTCCAGGCGTCTTTGTGTTTAGAATTAGAGCAAATGTACCCAAGATCTATTTTTTCAGAAATGCTCAGGTATCTGTTCTCTCTGTTGGGGACCAGTACTGGTCCTATCCGATGCAGCACCCTAGGCAAGCATCACTGTCCGTTTCCCGAGATAAAGTGAAATTGGCTGGAAAATCGGCACCCCCTCAGAAGTCGGTGCTCTAGTCGGTTGCCTAGGTCACCTATAGGATTGACCAGAATACATGTACTGTAACAGCGTTGCATAATTAAATTACAAAATATGAATAATTGTATTCTATTACAGCTACTCTATAAATTGTAATCAAAATACCGATAAATCAAAATACAGCTACCTTTCAAAAAACTGTAAATTATTCAAGAGATTACTTTCAACTTTGCATTTTCTAAATGTTTAAATTCATGGAATTCAAAATTTTATCCAGTAAAATTTGAATGTCCATAATAAACTGTGTTCCATGAAACACGTGAAAAAAGTGTGTAGTTTCACTGGTCCTGTACGCTGCTCCTGCAAGCAGCTCCTGTACGCTGCTCCTGCAAGCAGCACCTGTACGCTGGTCCTGTACGCTGCTCCTGCAAGCTGGTCCTGTACGCTGCTCCTGCAAGCTGGTCCTGTACCCTGCTCCTGCAAGCTGGTCCTGTACGCTGCTCCTGCAAGCTGGTCATGTATGCTGCTCCTGCAAGCAGCTCCTGTACGCTGCTCCTGTACGCTGCTCCTGCAAGCTGCTCCTGCAAGCTGCTCCTATACGCTGGTCCTGCAAGCAGCTTCTGTACGCTGCTCCTGTACGCTACTCCTGCAAGCTGGTCCTGTACGCTGCTCCTGCAAGCAGCTCCTGTACGCTGGTCCTGTACGCTGCTCCTGCAAGCTGGTCCTGTACGCTGTTCCTGCAAGCTGGTCCTGTACCCTGCTCCTGCAAGCTGGTCCTGTACCCTGCTCCTGCAAGCTGGTTTTGTACACTGGTCCTATTAGCTGGTCCTGTACACTGGTCCTATTAGCTGATCCTGTACGCTGTTCCTGAACACTGCTACTGCAAGCTGGTCCTGTAAGCGGCTCCTGTACGCTGCTCCTGGTCTGTTAAATGTGCCTGTCAGGACCACACTGTCCCCATAACTGTTTTAACTGCCACACAGGAGATTCTTAAAGTACCATAAGAACCTGGAAGCTCGTAATTTCTCAGTCCCAATAGCTTGTAAATTGTCAAAACCTTCCTTCAATGAAAATCAGTGATTTCCCTGTTAAGAGGTTTCCTCCCCATATAGAAATATTGTACAGTTTCTTGATGTGCTAAAATAGTGTTCAACAAACGAGCATCCAGTAGGTAGAGCTTCTGGGTGGCTCCACATTAATCAGCGTTGAGCTGATGTCTTATTATTCACTGTAAAAGGGAAAATATTAATGCTTAATGTATGAATTACTGTCAAACATTAAGTGTTTGACAGATAATGTTTGTGATCCAGTGTAATTCAAACTATTTATATCATGATATTAGCTTGGTGTAATCACTGAAAACATTACAAAATGGAGTGCATTTTAAATGTAACCTACCCAACCCTGCCCCTTTCCTGCTTAGATACTGTATCAGTACCTGTTGTTCTTGTTGATGTGGTATAATGTCCACCGCTTTTTATAGTCTGGATGGGGCAATTCTGAGACCTTCCTGACATCACATGCAGCCTTAATGCGGCTGTACTGTTCAGTAATGCCCAGGAAATGCGCTTGCGAAATTTTCTAAAGTTCCGTTCAGTATTCTGCAGTCCTTTTCACATTTGAGGTTTAATGAGCGGGAAGATAAGACTTCCTGAAAGGGCTTCGCTGCCTTTGATTTCTTCCCCTCTGCTTTGTTGTCACTTTTTTGCAGCTTCAAAGAAAAAGTTTTGCAATAAGTCCACCCCGAGGTTGATTCAAGAATTTAGTAGAAGTGTCAGCGAACCTATATTCTATTGGTTCGCTGAATATCTCCCTGTTGATTTTTTAATGAAGGCCAGTTAGCCCCATTCACCAGCACATCTCCAAGAAAAACCTGATAAACAGGAGCCAAAAATAGATCCAACACACACATTTCCCCACCTCGGAGAATCAGTGTTTACATCCCCACTAAAACAATATATACAGTATTGTTGCATTTGGCTGCAACCTCTGAGCCTGTAATGTTTTATTGAGAGGACAGTGCAGCTTCACTACCCATGCCAAGATCCTGGGGAAGGGGCCTGAACTCTCAGCGGGGGGGGCTGCAGTTCTGCCACTTCAGGGAGAAGCATTCGCCGTGTTGGTGTGGAGTGACGATCACCATTTAGCCCTATTGTTACCTCTCCTGATAACACCTCAGTGTAATGACTCAGATTATTCTTTTATCAAGATGAAAGACTCTATTTCAGAACAAAATTCACAGATAAATTGTTAATTTAAGAGGGGAGATATACAGACTGAATTTCAATTAAAATGCAGCACCTCACCCTGCCGTTTTATTTTATCAAGCCAGTTCCGGCCGTAGGATCTGATACCTCATAGCTCTTTTCATGATTTAATTTTCACTTTTTATATAAATTAGAGCGGCAACAGATTAACTCTTCCTTCATAGCTTTCATGCAGAATTGCTGATTGAAACTAAAATTTATCAGTTTAACTTAATCATTGCATTAAGACTTTCCTCCTTTTGTCTTTCACACCCTATTCTCGCTCTCCAGGTAGCCTGCTGGTCGTCACTGTAAGTAGGTGGCATATATTAGAGCGGGAATTAGACGTTTGACAGACTTTATAAAGCTGTGAAGTCCCAGCTTTAATAACGTGCTCTGCTCCCTGCACTAACGTTGTTGCCTTGTGGGCCTTTCTGAATAGCAATGTGTCCCTCAGATGCTGGCCGTCTCTCACATTGCCCCCCCCCTTACTGCCTCTGACTCTGCTCGGCCGCCCTGTTCTGGTCAAAGGCTGATTGAGCGTTAATCAATCACGAGGCCGAACTGGCCCGGGCTCCCTGACGCGCGGGCAGCTTACCGCTAACCCCCCTCTCGTGGGACCAAGCACCGCCCCAGTCGCCGGATCACCTTCCAGGGAAAATGACTCTGCTGTTCTCAAGCACATCCTGCACTGGTCTCCACCTGCCACTGACTGGCCCCAACCAAAAGAGCAAGGATCTGGGAGGGAGCGAAAACATGGACCGTTTAGGGGTGCACTGGCCCCACCGAATAGAACAAGGAGCTGGGAGGGAGCGAAAACATGGACCGGTTAGGAGTGCACTGGCCCCAACGAATAGAACAAGGAGCTGGTAGGGAGTGAAAACATGGACCGTCTGGGGGTGCACTGGCCCCACCGAATAGAACAAGGAGCTGGGAGGGAGCGAAAACATGGACCGGTTAGGAGTGCACTGGC
>JABFEA020000010.1:9770937-9781107 GCA_019775915.2 Cyphomyrus plagiostoma | reverse complement strand
CCCCCCCCCCCCCCCCCCCCCCCCCCCCCCCCCCCCCCCCCCCCCCCCCCCCCCCCCCCCCCACCTCTCACATCACTGGGCTCTTAATTAAAAAGTGGGAACCTGCGTTTGATGAAGTGAATCTCCTGCTAGATTTAAGGGGGGAATGGGGAGGGTGTCCGCAGTTATGACAGGGTGGCTGACTGCAGCCTGGTACTTTATCATTCAACGTGCATCAATACTTTTTCCTTTCATCCTGGCCTCTCCGTAAGACCTTGTGCTGACACGTGTGGCACTTGGAAGCTCGGCGGCCGCGGTCTGGAGTGATCCATCCGTCATTTATGGCAATCCAGCCGTAATCACAGCCAGTGCATTGATTACACACTCCCAGCTGGGCTAAAAGAATTCCACCAATCGGGAGATGTATCCCTCTTAACTGAGAAGCACTTGGGAATAGAACTGAGTAGTATCTCAGCTCAGAAACAAATGGATGGTTTGATACCTCACTGTACATGGAGGTACAGTGGCTGGGTGCTGCATAAGACCAGTTATTGTGGTGAAAGATAAACCATTTCTGTGTGAAGCCCTGAACAAAATCTTACTCCCACAGGAAAATAAATGCCTACCAGAGTATGGGACTGGCTGATGGTCCCGCACTTAACTGTTTTAGTCACACTTCGGAAACCTGCACTTTGCCTTAATCACACTCTTTAGCCCATGTGAGGGCTTTTTTTTCCCTCTTCGTCGAGTGTTGCTGTTGGCACTCAAGAATTCATTTCATTTCATCCTATTGTATCGCATTATCAACCCCCCACCCCATTTGCTGGCTGAAGGAGTTTGACATTGGGGCGGACAGAATTTGTCCCAGGAGGGGGGGGGGGGGCGATGTACAGTTTACAAAAAAACAAACTGACACGGCACTGCATTCCTCGTTAGGTAGATTTCATCCCCTTGCTCTGCATGTGCAGTAAACTGGCCTCTGTGACACACAGATTCAGAATGAAGAACACGCTACTGTTTATTATGATTGGGGAGGGTCTGCCGACATTGGGGGATGCTTCCCTCCACCCCCTTTGCCTGGCTCTCGCAGCCCGCGCTCTAAGCTCACCGGGCGCTGAGTCTCACCAGCCATCCCTGGCCTGTGCTGCGATTTTAGTGCCAGCGCCGGACACCCGATGCAGAACGCAGCTGCGTTTCTGCTCGCTGGCGCTCGTGAGAGCCTCAGCGCTGACGCGCGTCGCTCCCCAGGAATCCTCCCCAGGTCGCCTGACCCTCCCCCAGCGCACTCGTTCCAGCCATTTCCCTTCTGCGTCTTCTCAGCCGTTCCGGACTTAAGAGTTGTTTTACTAAAAATATGAGAGCCACGGTGGTGGGAAGCAGAGCACAAACGGGGGCTGTAAATCAGCGATGAGCCCGGCGAGGGGAAACGCACGGTCTGAGCCCCCTCAAATGCAGCAGAACAGACGGAGAGAAAATACACTTTGCTCAGTGTGCTGAAGCGACTAACTGCTGGCTAAAGAAGCTTTAAGACTCGGTGGGATCATTTGTCAAACAGAGGAGAACCGGAACCAGCTGCAAATTGACATGGTTTCCCACCTCGTTTGTCTGCCATTTATTTTGTGGTTGTACTTTTGTTTATATATCGTTACTCTGTTTGGTGTCATGTGGGGTGGATTATCTCCTTAACACGTGAAACCTCCAGGGTCCTCTAGGTGATGTCTTTTAACCCCCCCATATCCTATGAAGAGGGAATGTGGCTAATGAACAGCAGCTAGTGTAACCTTGTGTAAACTGCCAAAATAAAACGCTGCTGGATTAGCAGGGAGGTTTTACTGTTGCCTTCCCTCATCTTCCCACCGCTGCTGAGTTAAATGAGCAAGGGGGTTTTGGGTGGGTGGGTGGGTGGGGCCCCCCCCCAGACCAGGCTCAACACTCAGGGACAGACACATTCAATCAATTAACGCCACCTGGGTCCACATGACAGTCTGCCAGCTTTCTTGCTGGAAACCCCACGAAGCCAGACACTTTCCTCCTAGACGATTAAGTCACGTAGCTGGTGTCTGTGCAGAGGGCGGGATAAACAACTTCTCTGTAACGGCTTTAACGACATGACTGAAGCTCATTCCCCTGGCCGGCTCTGCTCTCGGAGTGCGGGGTCAGTTGGGGACAGTACACACTGTCTTCAGGTGCATCCCAATAAACCGTGATGTGGGAATCAATACCTGATTACTCATTCGCTAGAGCAACCACATGCTGGCTCCCTGCTCCATGAGTCTGTTTTGCAGTTCAGGGCCACTCAGAAAAGCCACCGCAGTAACTGGACTGCTTGAGCTGAAGAGGCAATGCTCCATCAGGGGGAACAGCACTGTGCTTTTTATGTGCCAGGCTGGTGCCCTTCTCAGAACAAGGGAAATCTGCTTTATATCAATCAATAAATCAGTCAGATTGCATTTGGTATGGAGAGTTTCCACAACAAAGTGGTCACAAAGCTTTTTACTGAGATTCCCCGTGGGGAATTAAAAAAAAAAAAAAAACAGTTCCAAAAAATCTGTCCCCGGTGAATCTATGGTTTGTCATGCTTTCCTGACTTGGCTGGAGATCATGCTGTGCTGGGGAGGGGGGCAGCGGTTATGCCTCAGAGCATGAATGAAAGGCAGGTGGGACGGAAAGCCGAGGTAGAATACCGATGTGAGTCAATGAATTTGAACAGACTTGCAACGGAATCGCACAACTGACCAGCATCAGCAGAGATAAACTGTGATGGAATAATGAGAAGATGTCATGTAGCCCTTGAGGGTGATAGAATAGCAGAAAAGTAACATAGAACTTGGCAAGGACGAGCCGACAAAAAGCAGAGACACAGCTTAACCAGCGAAGGCCAGCAGCTGGAGAGCCACAATCTCCACAGCCAACGCTCACTGAACCACTGCTTTATAATCCAGGTGTAGAAACAGCACCGAGGGCCGTGAGGTGAACACATTTAGTCGTTTCTGGTCCCGGTAGGACCTGTTCACCTTGCCCGTTTGATGTTGGGGAAGCATTTTAATTGTATACATCCATCCATCCATCCATTTTCTAAACCGCTTATCCTACTGGGTCGCGGGGCGTCCGGAGCCTATCCCGGAAGCAATGGGCACGAGGCAGGGAACAACCCTGGATAGGGGGCCAGCCCATCGCAGGGCACACTCACACACCAGTCACACACACATGCACACCTACGGGCAATTTAGGAACTCCAATCAGCCTCAGCATGTTTTTGGACTGTGGGGGGAAACCGGAGTACCCGGAGGAAACTCCACGACGACACAGGGAGAACATGCAAACTCCACACACATGTGACCCAGGCGGAGAATAGAACCCGGGTCCCAGAGGTGTGAAGCAACAGTGCTAACCACTGCACCACCGCCCCCCTATTTGTATACATGCCAATCTAAATTAGTATTTGATACATTTTCAAATACAGAATGTATTCTTGAAAATTACAAGAAAATACTAATGCTTGTTTATAGCTCTACATATGATAATGATAGCGTATATTTATCTATTGAAAGAATCATCCATGGAACCATCTTCAGAGAATTTATTTTGTCTGGAAGTATCAGTTAAGCATTTAGCACACTGATGGACCATAATATTACGGTAGTTCAGGGGGTTCAATACCTTTATAAAGCTGGGACCCCCAAATCCAAACAGACCTGGGCTAGGGCCCCCAACCACAGCACGGCCACATACGTAACTCGGCACCAAGTGCTAGGCAAGGCTTCCCAATTGGACTGTTTCTGCTCTGGTGGGGGGCTTGGTTATTAACATTCAGGTGATAATATCAACATTTCATCAATTTATGGTACATCTCTGAGGATCCCTGTTGGGAAAAACTCCACTGTTGTAATATAATTCTAAGAGATTTCACAATATTAATACAATCAAACATCCCAGACTAACTATCTTCTCTCATCAGAACATTATGATTACAGCTATTTACACAAAGAGATGGATGTTTAGGCATGTGAATTTTTCTTTCTCACAGCCACGAAAACTTCCATGCCGATGCGTATTCTGAAAGTCCCAGTCATCTGAAATTTTGATGCGTTAGATTTACATTTCGGCCGGAATGCAGTTCCCTCCACTCAGCATTTTCAATTTTAATTTGCCGAACCTGAGCGAGGATGTATTCCTGCAGGGCCAGTCGATAAGAGTAAATGTGTTGGATGCGTGTTTCTGGGCGGCGCTGGGTGGCGGAGTCCCTGACCCAGGCGTCCTTGGGCGCGTGCTGCCATGTCCCCAGGCTGCGAGAGTGACCACTGGGGCCCCCACTGCAGCAACCGCTGCCAGTGCCGGAACGGCGCCCTGTGCAACCCCATCACAGGGGCGTGCGTCTGCACCGACGGCTACCAGGGCTGGCGCTGCGAGGAATCGTGCGAGCCCGACTACTACGGCAAAGGCTGCCAACTGCCGTGCCAGTGCCTCAACGGCGCCACCTGCCACCACGAGACGGGCGAGTGTCTCTGCACCCCTGGCTACACCGGCGTCTAGTGAGTCCCCGCATCTATGTGCCTGAGCTCTTAAAAGTTGAATTGTAATCAAGAATCCTCTATTTAACTTTAAACAAGCATTTATGGTTTCTGAGGGACACGTGCAATGACAGCGAGGCATTCATATTCCGGGCGTTGCATTCCCATTGAAAAATAAAGGGGGAGTCAGTGAATTGTGCTCCATGGAGAACGTGGAGAACGTTGTGTTTTATACTCCTAGAAGTCACCTTAGACTAATTATTATGATCAGTGTAGATTTACAATGAATCACTTAAACCGCCTGGCAGCAGCGGGCACGGGGCTCTCCGGCCTCGCTCCCGGCTTGCTTTCGCTCTCTCACTGTCTCAGGCGCCCGTGTGCGTGTCTTTGGCAGCTGCGATGAGCGGTGCCCCCCCGGCAGCCACGGCGCCCAGTGCGAGCAGCGCTGCCCCTGCCAGAATGGGGGCACGTGCCATCACGTCACGGGGGAGTGCTCGTGCCCCGCTGGCTGGACGGTAAGATCCCGCGACCCTTTACCGTAGCTCTCACCACATTGTGAAGGTAGCAGTCACGCCAGTAGTTAACATTCTCTGCTTGTTGTTGTTGCACTTAAGGTTTAAATGTTTAAAGGGCCGATTTATTGACAGTATAAAAATATATTTGTGTGCACGCGCTGGTGCGGCTTGTTCGCATTGACTGTCAGCCGGAGACTCCTGCTTGACCTGCTTCCCCTGTGCCCTAAACGGGCTCTCGCCGTGCATGTGTCTGTGTGTGCGTGTGTGTGTCTGTGTGTGTGTGTGTGTGTGTGTGTGTGTGGTGTGTGTTTTCCTGCAGGGTTCTGTCTGCGCACAGCCGTGCCCATTAGGCCGGTTCGGCATTAACTGCAGCCAGGAGTGTCCTTGCCGAAACAGCGGGATGTGTGACCACATCAGCGGCCAGTGCCAGTGTACAGCGGGCTACAGTGGCGAGAGGTACGAGTGACTGCATGTCACCCAGCCCAATGGCTCGGCCAATCGCTGGACTGGGTGTTGCAATGCTGCCGTCATCTAAGAGTGCACCACCCTTTTGCACAAAGAGAAATGAAGAGAATATGAATATACAGAGGTGCATAATTTTCATATTCAGAACCTCTCCCTTGGTTTTTTTTTTGCTTTTTTAACTCTTTGGGTGTTTCTGTTGGGTTTTTTTATTAGGCAGTTCAAACCTTGACAGGTAAATGTAACTGCCCAAGAAGCTGTGTTAACTCCCTTCACTGAGATAAGCCCCATGTAATTTAGCATGAAACACAGCTTGTCTGTTTTATGATTTCATTGAGTAGTTATCGGTGTTGAATACCTTTGTAGAACGTTTCAGATTAATATATACCCTGTCAGGATATATTTGTCAGTTCTTGCTTTTTTCACTTTTTTGTTTTAACTTTTTTCTGATTACACTGAGTCCGGTTTATGAAGGACTGGCTTCACATTTATGTCTGTCTCTGTTCTCTTCCTTTGATATCTGAGTGAGATTAGAAATCTGCTTCCATACATGACCATTTCTAAAATGGGTGAAAGAGTGGAGATGGAGTGGTTTTTTTGGTTCGGTTCCGTCCCACCTGGCCTGGGCTGCAGTTAATGCTGCCGCGTCTTCATCCGTGTCTCCAGGTGCCAGGAGGAGTGTCCGATGGGCACCTACGGTCCCCAGTGCGCTCTCAAGTGTGACTGCCACAATGGTGCCAGATGCTACCACATCAACGGGGCATGCATGTGTGATGTCGGCTTCAAGGGCGCCCACTGCCAGGAGCGCTTCTGTCCCGCCGGGCTCTACGGCTTAATCTGCGACAAATACTGCCCCTGCAACGCCACCAATACCCTCAGGTGGGGGCAGGCTTGGTGGTGGCTTCCTCCTGGGAGCTCTGCCCCACGCTTCTGATGTGTGTGGAGACATTCCTCAAACAGCATCTTCATTTACAGAGTGATGGGGACTGTGTACCTCCTAGAATTTATGCAGAGTTTACTGGGATTATCATGCACCAGTAATCACTGCCTGCTAATGGGGGGAGGGATTCGCAAGAAGACCCCCCTCCCACATTGTTTGGAGGTCTCTTGTAAAGCCTTTGGCTGTCTGTCCCATGTTACTTCCAGACACATCAGGGCACGTAGGGACAGCTGCGGTGTGCTGGACTGTATGTTGTGTTGTCACATTCAGTCAAGGCGCACAGGCACATTTTGCTGTTCTACGTTTCTTCAGTTATTTTCTTATTTTAAACTTCTCCTAAAGTTGCTCAGAGTCTAATGAACACCAGCAGTGATCATTTGGACCCCCACTTACTGGATTTGGGAAGCTGCTTCCCTTAATCATAACAGTTTCCCTGAATGACACAGGGAACCGACACGCTGAATTGCAGGCTTTTAGTCTCCCCCGCTGCTGGAAATTAGTATCCATTCCACCTCCTTCATTAAGTGCCCGGCTGCTGCCTCTCACCCCTGCTCCTCTCCTTGCGCACAGCTGCCACCCTCTGTCCGGCGAGTGCACCTGCGCGGCCGGCTGGACAGGGCTGTACTGCAACGTCACCTGCCCGTCTGGTTACCATGGTGAGGACTGCAGCCAGCCATGCGACTGTGGCAACGGGGCGGACTGCGACGGCGTCACTGGTGCCTGTATCTGTGCTCCGGGATTCATGGTGAGTCTCGCCCAGATCCTTAGAAACCTGTGCGCTCAGTCAGACAGCACGGATGTTAATCCGGCTGAGGCTGGAAAGCTCAATGCCCACTGCCAGCACTTTTATTGGTCCTCAAGGGCTGTAGAGCTTCCTGGACCCCACAGCACTCAGCTCCACTAATTATTGTGTTCAGTGTGGCACTCGGGGACTCACGTGGCAGCGGCTGAGGTCTCTGCCATCCCTTTACGGGAGAATTCACGTCGCACTGGCGGTGAAAGCCCTGGGAAGCAGACACGCATCCTCAGCTCTCCGTCCAGGCGTGTCCATCTGCACGTCCCGTGCCTGCCCTGGCGAGGATGACTGGGTGATGAATATGGATGGAGGGATGAGTTGATGGATGGATGATCAGACTATGCGTGATTTTTTTGGAATATTAACTAAAGTCCTGTGGCACATCAGTGCGCTGACATTTGTCTTGGGCACAAAAATGTGATGTTGATGACTGTCGGAGGGAGACATAAAATGGCAACCTTGCCTGTCATCGGCCTGTGCTGTCAAAGTGCCCTGCAACTGTGGGGATGCTGATGCGGGTGAGAGAAGGTGCCTGAGCTTGTAAACGACATTCCTCACAGACCTTTCGCTTCTCCTACTGGTGACAAAATGTGTTGGAGTGTGGCAGGTGTTACGAGTAGAGATGCAACGGTCGATCGGTCAGGGGCCGGAATTGGCCGATTTTCAGCGTTTTGACCAGCCTGTCTATCTCACACATTTCCGATACTGAACCGGTCCATTTTACCCATGTGCCACACGTCGTACACAGAGCAGCGCAGGCAATAGCCTCACAGCCGTGTGCACGCTCACAGCTATATGCACGCTCACAGCCACGGGCACGCTTACAGCCGCACACTAACATGTCATTAGCGTGGAAGTTCTTCACTGTGAGTGAAGACAAACACCGAGCTTGGAGTTTGTAATACATGTAAAACCAAACTAAAGCATGGAGGAACCACCATGAAAACATGATGAAACGTCGGAGGTAAACTTTAAACTGATTATTAAACATATGTTAGATAATCTTAAAAAGGAATAATCATTAAAATTGCAGAGCTAGCTAAGGCTATTTAAGGTATTTACTATGACAGTAACAATGTTTTAGCGAGACTGTAACCCCCTACGCTATAATGTCCACATAGTATGAAGATAAAACTGATCTTAATCTAGCTCACTAGCAATGTAAGAATTGTATGTGCATAACATGCAGTGTTGGTATTATTGCTACCCTGCATCTATTTGGAAGAGTGTAGTACATTTCAGTTTCGTTTGGAGGTTTATAACCTATGGACTTTTTTAGACAATAAAAAAAACATACTGGAAAATGATGTAAGTAACTGACATTTGTTTTGTTATTTAAATCTATTGCACCGACTCTTGTTTGGTAAAGTAAAATATGTCAGATAAAGTTTGGTGTACAGCATCTCTTTTTCAGTTAATTGTTATCTGTACCTCTTTCCAGTCATAGAGCACTTTATGTTGAGACTTAAGTGAGAGAAGATCCTGTAACCTACTGCAGTTTGAGGGAAATTGTAAAGTTTAACATTTAATTTTGTTATGAAAAATTTGCATTGAAAAGCTTATTGTTTGTATATGCTGTCAATTATATTTCTTAGTAAGAAAAAACAAAAATCGGTATTGGCTGGGCACACCTGCAAAAAAATCAGCCAATAAAAGTGCAATCGGTGCAGGTGCTGTGAGGCAGGAATTGTGAGGCAGGCATGGCGAGGCAGGTATCGCAAGGCAGGCTCCGCGAGGCAGGTGCCGCAAGGCAGGCATTTACCTTGCATACCCAGGCAGTCAGTTGACCCTCTGCCAGTGGGTTTTAGATGCAGCCTGGAGCTAATGAGACAAAAAAGGTCCTAACCCCTCCCTTCTCCGTCCCCGATACCTGGTGGAGGGGGGGTGGTGGGTCTCAGCTGGTCTTGTCCCTAATTTTCTCCACCTGCTTGTTGCCGCGCCGCTCAAGTAGGGGTCACAGCAGAGGCACAGGCGCGAGCCAGAGTCATTAAGCAGGCCCCCGAGGGCCAAAAGACGCCCGCTGGCAGGCCAGACGAGCTGCGAGAGTCGCGGGCAGAGGCCAGGGCTGCTCTGAAAACAGGAAATACAGAGGAGATTAAAGTGCTCCAGTGGAACGTAGCCTCTCGCCTCGGTGACCATTGAGGCCAAAGCTTAGCAACAGGAAATCCGTCCGCTGAGTGGAGCCGAAGGGCCCCGACTGCGTGGGGTTCAACAGCCACGGCTGATCCTGGGTCAGCTGAGCGGTGGGGATCTCTTTTTCAGGGGAGGGAGATTTCCACATGAGAACAAAGCGCAGCTCAAAGGAAGGAGCCCCTTTTGGGGTGGGGGGGAGGTTGGGATAGGCTGATAGAATAGCTGGTTAGTGTTGCGGCGTGCCTGCTCTGATTGCAGAGAGTAGCCCGGTGGAGTCCGTCGGTGATGTCGGGGGGGGGGTATGTGGGGCAGCCTCTCGTTGCACTGCATTTCAGCTGCTTGGTGTTTTCCCTGTCAGTCCCCCATCTCTCAGGCCTTGCCCATAATTGTCCTTCATTCCATTGGATCTTGGTTCATACAGCTGGGTTTCACAGCCGCCACACACAGAGTTTCATTGTAAAAAAGCATCGGGAAGGCCTTTTGTACAGTGTATGATCATATATATGACAAATAAAACATGAATAAACACATTTTATAGGGCTGGAGACCCTGCTGGTGACTGACAGGGATGGAGCTGAGCAGCAGCCTCATTTCATCACTCATCTCATGTCATTTATCCTGTAATAATAATAATAGATCTCTGATCACAGTGTCACAGAATTGTGGGATGGTTTGTTATTGAGGGACAAGTTACTTCTTGCACATCCATCCATTTTCCAGGGCAGGATCGCGATCAGCCTGGGGTGGCTGTGGCGCCCCCCCCCCCCCCGCCGGGGGGCGGGAGCACGGGGGGCGGAGGGGGGGGGGGGGGGGGGGGGGGGGGGGGGGGCCCCC
>JABFEA020000010.1:9721110-9731159 GCA_019775915.2 Cyphomyrus plagiostoma | reverse complement strand
GACCCACAGACGTGCTGAGGCTGGGTTTGAACCTGTGACCTCATGATTATAGGCACACAGGCTTAGCCCACTGAGCCTCATCTTCATCGCAGAATCCATATAATATTGTGGTTCTCATAATCAATACTATTTTATGATAATAATGTGAGTCCTATTGATGCAATTATATAGTATCTAATAAAAAGTTAATATAGCGATTGCAGCAGCCCTTGGATTTCTATACAGAAGGCTATGTTGTGTGGAGCAGATGGGGCAGTAACACAGCAGACGCATGGTGTCCTTCAGAAAGGAGGCCAGAACATTATTAGGAGCATCAGCAGTTCAAGAAAGAGGGAGCAATGACAAGGGCATAGCATGGTGGTGGATGACCTGCCTGCGGAGACAAACAGCTGTGTTACAAGGAGGATCCATCACGAGAAACTGCATTAATACCAAACAAGACTTTGTCATGCATTATTTCTCTCATTAACAGAGAAACAACAAATACACTGCAGAACTAAAGAGGGTTACTCCAAGTGAGAATGCAGGTGTTACCTATGTTTAGAAGAAGGGGACTGTAAATTTTACAGAGGTTATGAATGAAATTACCACGGAAGTCAACTGGTTTGTCCTCCCAGGGGGTCAGAACCATAGCCAATGCGGTCTGCTGCACTGTGGTCAGGACGGAGCGCTGAGCCTCGGTCACCGCAATGGCCTGTTCATAGGAGAACATGCGGATCTGGGCCTGGTCAAACACCACCTGGGAGAGGGACATTTATACATTTAAGTGACATTTATATGATGAGGGATTCTCTGTCGCATACCCACACAAAGAAATATTTGTATTACTATCTTGTGCAAATTACCTCAATTTAATTCAGTAAATCATTTCTCACCCAAGCAATCCATCTTGTCGCACTCAGATATAAATAATGAATCAAACGGCTGTTTATATTAGCACTGTGCTATGCTGAAGTTAGGCCTAACAGTCTACTTCTGTGTTTGAAGGAGATGCTAAGGTAATCTTTTACAGATGACAAATGAGTTTATGAGTGAAATCCATTTGATGAAACGTAAAAAGACATTCTCACAGCAAATTTTTGGTCAGGAATGAGAGAGACAGCCAATGGGGTGATGCCCTCTATCTGGTCCTTCACCAGTGCTGACATGGCCATGTCTGGGAGCCCGGCTGGGGTGAGCAGGACAGGAATTGGTGGAAAAGAGAAAACGGACATGGATGATCACACACAGACGGAGAACTGCAAAAGGGTTATGGCCGACCTCAGAATGACAGCTAGGAAACCAGGCCTTGTACCTGCCAAAGCTCCAATCTCAATGAACACTTCAGGACCCCAAGAGCTGATTGGCCCAAAGGCTAGACTGTGGCTCAAGAGCGACACCAGGACCTGGAGCTGCTCCTCTGAGCAGGACAGCCTGAGCCTCCCCAACCACAGCACCGCCTTACTAAGGGTGAAACAGAAGAAGAAAACAAGGAATGGAACATTAGTGGGCTTAAAAAAAACTGAAAATGACATTATCCATTTGCCCATTTTGCATAACAATACAGGGTCCCTCAGAACCTAGACCACATCCCAGGAAGCTCAGGAGATCAGGCCACCTAAATGGATGCACGGAGGGAACCCAGACAAACACAAGGAGAACAGGCAAGGTCCACACATGCAGACAAAGAGATAGGAACCAGACCCACAACCATGGAAATGTGAGGTTAAAATGCTAACCACTGAGCCATTTTGCTGTCCTTTCAGCATATTTTAAACCAGTCATTATCTTTAGCAGCTATTCATATTTACTGTACAGATACCGCCGTATAATGACAAACAATTCAAGTAACTTTATGGTGCACTGCATGATTAGCTGGCTACCTAAGGACGTTCTTTAGACCAATTCCTATGCTAACTAATCATATTATTTCAGATGTTTTTTTATATAGCTTTACCAAAGCCATATAAATCCAACACATCAGAACATGTATGAGGATGTGTGAGGCTGGAGAGAAGCAGGGATGCTCTCCTCGCACGGCTCTATACCCAAACTCCACCGCGTTCAAGTTCCGCATGTCCGAGGTCTTGATGCCACACACTATGTGGCCCAGGGCCACCAGGGTACTGGAGTCCAGCTGGCTGGGGGTCAGTCTAGTTGAGTTCAGCACCGATGAGAAGAGGATAGACAGCTGCAAGAGGACAGGTTACCATGGGTAACTTCAGTCACTTTAATCAAACCAAAATGCAGCATTACAGCCATTTTAGCTTTATATAAAGTCCTGGGAACGTTCCCGATTATCTGGGGAAGAAGATCTCTTTAGTCTCAGGGAGAACCATTATACAAAGTATCCCAAATATTCAAAACAAGTGGGTTATTTTAAAATGAGGCTGCATATTGGATCTAGCTGGATGCCAGTCTAGATCAGAAAAGAAAATGTTATTTCACACCAGGTTTTGTGGATGTTTCCAATAAACTGCCAGCTAATATAGTGGATGTATAATCTTAGGATTAGAATAAACTCAAGCAAGATGAGTAATTCAGGCAGCGACTCTGCAGCTGGAACAGAAACACCCAGTTCCAGAGTTCAGAGAGACTCCAACCTGTCTGGTGCTCCAGTCACCGATGGCCCCAAGTGCGGAGATGGAGCTCAGCTCCGTTAGGCTGAGCAGACCCAGCTCCTCCTCTGTCAACCGCACAGCCAAGCGCCCAAGCTGAGAAACCACCGAGGTAGAGAAGGAGGACACTGCTCCGTAGGTCTGCACAAGATGAGTACAGAGGAAGGAGTAGCTTACAAACACCATGAAGAGCAGTTAAAACTCACATCTCTCTCAGTAATCATGCAAGAAAAGCTCAAAAACGCAAGTTACAACATTAAAAATGCAGTTATAACGACCAAGTACATCTTTTGTTTTACACCTTTCAGCAAGTTCTAACTTTCTATGAAAACGGTTGCACCTTTTTGACTTTGCTTAGGAGCTGCGTCAGTTCATAGGGCCTGAGGAATGGGTCCTGGCCAATCAGCTCCAGGCAGCTGCTGAAGGCGCCCGCAGACATGCCCAGCAGGCTGCCCAGACTCCAGGCTGAGGGCGGCACCGCGTGCAGGTTCTCGCAGCTGGGAATGAGCATCGCTGCTGTAGAGCATGACGAGAGAGTGTGACAGCGAGAAGGACACGCTAAATTCAGGTAATGGGGCCAAGGGGCATCAATAGTGCTGCACCCAGCGCCACACACTGGCTCCGGAAATGTGACATTAAGATGCCCACAGTAGGTAGGGCAGCTGTCTTCCCTCCTCCATTGCCTCCTGTTTTGTTTCTTCACCAGTTAGATGTTTAATAGTCAGCTCCTGTTTATGGATGTCTACTGCGGTCTTGGTTGCCACATCGTAATGAGGCGACCGTATTGAAAATAAATGAATACTAAACTTAAGTAAATTTAAGTGTGATTTATCCACGAACCTCACACAGCCATTGCTCTAAGTATCAGGCCTTTGGAAGTCCAACGTTGTAAATATGCCTGTAAGGTTACGTTGCAGTGTCCACAAGGAGAGAACGTTCTGGTAGCATGTGCTGGAGCACGGCACTCACACGCACGGCCTGCCCTCAGGAAGCCCAGGAAGAACTGGAGCACAAACTGCTGCCTCTCGAACATGCTCTGCAGCTCGGTCTGGTCACTGGCCTGCCTGCAGAGGCGGCCCACCGGCCCAGTCTCCCACTGCTGCTGGTTCAGGAAGAGGCGCTCTATACGCTCCAGGGTCACCAGCCCCTGCAGGCAGGCAAACAGATAGATACTTTATTGATCCCAAAAGAAAGGGGGGTATCCAGGGTAGAGATCGACTGAAAGCAGCAGAGAGCAAATACCGAGGGGATGAGCTGGATGACCTCTTTGGGCAGGAAGAAGATGAACCTGTCAACCTGGTCCAAGGTCTGAGACTTCCAGTCCCTCACTGACCTGGGAGGAGAAAAGAACGTGCATGAACAAGTTTATACGTTATAAGACATGCATCCAGGTATGACTGTGCATCATCAGGCTTCATTATGTAAAGCTAAGATCTTCCTAGACACTAGAAATCTGAGAATTTCCATTACAGTACACACCTAAACACTGAGGTATGCTTTGAGGATGCTAAGCTGCGCTTGACACGGCTGAGACCGCCTACCCGAAGGTGTTGGGCTCCTGCAGGAACCGAGCCACCATGTCCCGCTTGCTCCTGCTGTAGCAGAACCCTCTGAGGAACTCCAGGTTCTCAACGAAGAAGCTGCGGTCCAGCTGTGCAAAGACCTCATCCACCACAAATGTGGCCATGATGCCCAGCGAGCGGAACTCCTCCTCCGAGTACTGGCCCGTATACATACGCTAAGTGAATTGGGGGGTGGGGGGGCAGAGAAAGGGATCATACAGTCAAGCCTTCAACTGTCAACCCAACATCGTGGAGGTTAGGGACACTGCCCCCCCCCCCCCATGGGAAGTAGAGTGGAGCAATATAAAAAGATATGAGAAATGCGAGATACAAAGATCACTGCGAGATATCGCGTAAAAGGCTGACCAATACTGTACAAATATTTAATGCATTTCAGAGTAATTCAACTTTTTGTCTGTCGTCTGCAGTTTTTCGCAAAACTCCAGAAAAAAAATCCCATTTAATTTCTAATGCCAAAAGCAAAAAGGAAAGTCGTGATGCACTACAGTGGTACCTCGGTTCTTGAACTCACTAGAACTCGAATTTCTTGAAAGTTGAACAAACCAGTTCGACCTAGTACTCGATCTGAATATCATAAGTCGAACCGTGAACGCTGACCTAATATAAATTGTATGCGTCAGTAAATGAGTCATACTACAATCCAATTCTTACTTGAATGCCTTCCTCACAGACTGGACGATTAACCAAATAAAGCAGCGCAACATTACAGTAACTAACAATAAATAAACCACTAACTTACGTGTACTATTAGAGCATTTATGTCATTTATTTAAACTTTACTTTACCAGGTAAATTAACTGAAAACCAGTTCTCACTGCTTTACTTCATATGGCAGAAATAGCAGATTACGCATTGGAACTGCCTGGAATACAAACGTCAAGCGTGTAACTAAACACTTCAGCCAATAAAGGCAAAGGTGTGTCGTCACGGAGGCGGTTCCAGTTTGTGCAGCCGGATGAGAGGTCGCAATGCATCTAACCATAATGCATTGCATCAGGATCAGAATGCGTTGCTTTAAGCAAGCGCTGTAAGCAAGTTGAAAGCTCCCAATGACCGGACTGGGGAAACAAACTGAAATGTGGACTAATGACAACAACCAGAAACAGTTGATCACATGGGAATCCCACACGAGGTTAACGAGGGGGCGTGGCACACGGAAGGAGCAGATGATCAGGGCAGGACAGGGATAATGTTGGGGTAAGATCTTTATTGTTTTGGAAGCCATTAATAAAAAATGCTCTTTTTGTTTTATCCTGTTCATTTTGTGTTTAAATGCTAAAAAAAAAAAAAACATTTAAGTGTGATTTTGGGGGGCCGGGAACCAATTAATTGGTTTTCCATTATTTGTTATGGGAAAAATTCAATCAGAACTCAAACTTTTTAGGATTCGATCCGGAATCAGGAACGGATTAAGTTCGAGAACCGAGGTACCACTGTATTTTAATATTGTAATAACAGTGAATGGGGATGCAGACAGTGGTGTAGAACTGAATAATGAAAGAGGCATAAAGAAAGATGGAGACCCACCAGCCTCTGTGTCATCTTGTCCACCAACAGTGCCTGCTTGATACTGGGAAGGCGGAGGAAGGGATATGGGTCCCGTACAACCATTTCTCTCAAAGTGTCCATCATGTCCACTGAAAACTTCTTAATGGTGCTCATCCTGCACAAAAACACGTCCAATTACTATTATTAGAAAACTGCCAGTGAGACTAAGGTGTGAGTTTGTACTGAATAGCTAATAACATTGGTTAAAAGACAGCTACTCACGAGAGCTCAAGTGCGATCTGAGAGCCCAGCTCTCCCAGGAGCTCTGAGAAGAAGTCAAACTGATAGAGCTCCTCAATGATGCACTTTTTCTGTCGAGGGGAAGATGCAGGACATCAGCAAACCATCCTCCTTGACCTCCGTCAATCAGTCCGGCGTTTTCACACACAGTACTACACTGATTTATCATGAATCCTTAGAAGTCATTTTAACCCGACACGCTGCAGCTTATTATGATAAAGATTCACCCACTTATACACCTGGATACTTTGACCGAAGCAGTTCTAGATAAGCAGAGAACAGGGGTACAGCACCAATGGGTCATGAATTAATAACCTCTGGACACTATATCTGACCACAACCCGCTGCTCCCTGTTCAGAGACTGTTCAGTACAGATATGGAGAGACGGCTGAGGGGATGGAGAATGAGGAAAGAGCAGAAGGGCATTAGCATAAGAGGAGCAGCAGGGGAAGAGGGGACCAGCGTGAGGGGGGGGGGGGTGAGGAGGGAGCAGCGCACCAGGGAGGTGTGGAGCAGGACCGGCTGCTGTCGAAGGAAGGCGAGGACACTGCACAAGGCGGAGGAAGATGGCTGGGCCAGGACAAGCTGCTGCAGGGTCCTACAGTCCACCCCCTGAGCCACCGTCCCCAGGGCTCTGAGGGGCAGAGGGGTAGTCACAGGTCACACAGTATTGATACTCCCTCTAATGCATAACCCCCACTTAATGGGGCTTCAGCCACACAATTTATTTATTTATTTTTATCTCAGTCCCCTTGAAAAATTATTTTTATAACCCTCCCAAATTCCCAAATTTTATCATCGAGGACCCTGGGGAGCAAAACCCTAAAGGTCAAATCCTAGAATCTCCACAGTTATAATGACTGATACTGTTACAAACATGCACGCACACACACGCACACACACACACGTACTCATATATTTGTAGGGACCCTCCATTCTTTGGACAACATGACACCCTTAACCCCCACCCAGCCCTAAACTTAACCAAAAGTAACCAAACAAAATACAAGATTTTTGGCATTTTTACTTTTTTAACTGCAGTCACAGATATCTGTAAAATGAAAGTTATTCTTGTGGGGACCGAAAAAATGTCCCCACAAGATAAAAAGTTACAGGTTTTTATCACATAGTGGGAAAATCTTGATCCCACAATGTAATCCTTAGAACCACACAAAAACATACATACAAAATGGTCACCATGACGATGATGTCAACTGATCACACAAACAATACCTACAAATAACAGAAATTACAAACAGTACGCAAGAAGCTCAAGTCGTCCACACAAGCATTAGTGTGTTCAGCTTAATCACACAAGCAGCAGCGGCTCAGTGGAACATCCCAGAACAGTTCATTTCCATTTTGCGAAAACGGCTCATTCTAGGAAAGGGGCTGGATTTGCCACCTATTATTGTAATGTATTGTCGTAGGGTGAAAATGAGTGTGCACTTGTCCTGTCTGTGCTCATAACTGACCAGTAAGTGACATACTTACAGAAAGTCTGCCGTGGAAAACTTAGCCATGCTCTGCGCTGCTTCCTTGAATAGAACTTTAGCCTGAAATAGAAAATAACGCAATGGGGGTTAGAAATGATCCTGGTCCTGTTTCACAGTAGAGATGCACTCTGGGCAGGAGCTGAGGTTCTGTGGGGAATGATTGTGCAGGTTCTGCTTTGGGGTTGTCGGCACTGCACTGCCGTTTTCCCACTTACTGCTGTTTGAGTGGGCAGTCAGAGTAAGAAGCATGAACTGCCCCATCAGGCTGCAGGGGGGCAGTTAGCTGCTTCAGTGCCACAGGGGGCGACTTGGCTTGTGGGAGCAGTAAGAAGCCACCTGACACGGTCCTACAGTGTTCCCTCGCTACCTAGAACCGGCCAACTGGCTTCGCACTCACATGGAGTTTGGCTTAGACGTTACACAACAAAGGAAAGCTAAATAATTGATCATTTAATTAAGAAGATGCTGTACACTCCCCAAAGGAAAGAAAGACAGGCAGAAACGCAGGTGTAGCCACACCCCAAAGACACGGCAGCCCGTTCGAACGTGTCATGCGACCATCAGCTCTGTGACACTGTCAGAGCTACTGGACGAAGGACCCCCTGCAAGGAAAATCTCTGGTAGTATTTGGGATGGGAGACGTGGGAACAGCAGTAAATAAATAAAATTATTTTATTGATCCAGATTTTGTTCCATTTTTTCTTCCAAATTCCTCTGCACGCCTAGATTTTGAAATATGAGACCCCCCCCCCCCCCTCCATTTATGGGCTGGCAGCTGTAAATAACCCCACGCTGTTCAATATTTTCTCTTAACATATTCATGCAGTCACAAACTCGTACTTACTCAGGATTTATTTTAAAAGTTTCGCCCCCCCGAAATGTGCAAACGCTCCATCTCTTTCCAGTTTCCCCATTTTACAGGCACATGTATGATTACATTACTGTAAGATCAGATAAACTGTTCATCTCTGAATTCATTGAGAGAAATTTCCATGGAGAGGCTGCATGTCTGCAGGAGGGCATGGTGGGAGGGAGCCTGGAGGTCGGCCGGGATCAGTCCCTACCTGCTGCGTGTTCCAGGGACGCCTCTGCGCCATGGTCTGGTTGCTGAGAAGCAGAGTCACCCTGGGAATGACGCAGAGCAGCGGGGTGCTGGACAGCAAAGGCTCCACTTGGTCCAGCCACCTGGGCACCTCCAAGGAGCCCTGGCCACACACACATGGGGCAGCACCATCAGAAGTGGGCAGTCCGGGTCCAGAGAGGAAAAGTCCAGAACGAGATTTTGTCTCAACCAACCAGTGACTGTGACTATTTACAATTAACTGGTTAGTTGAAACAAAATCTCGTTCTGGACTTTTCCTCTCTGGACTCGAGTTAACCACCCCTGAGCACCATCTACGGAGCAGCTACAGAGGTGTCTCAGAGGCAGAGCGGACTTAGCTGTGGTGGGTCCAGTTGCCACCCTGGTTCTGTATGTGTGGACCATGCAGGTTCTCCCTGCGTTCGTGTGGATTTCCCCTGAGGGAGTACGTTTCTCTCATAGTCCACAAAAAAATTTGCTGGATTAGTACCTTTAAGTGGGAGGAGTTACAGTTATTCTGAGGGCCCTCAAGTGACAGGAGCCTTAAGTACTGGGAACATTATTGGATCGGTCTGAGTTGGGGGCCCAATATGAAATGCTGTCATGCCCCAAATCTGTGTGTGCCCTGTGATAGACTGGAATGGCACCCATGATGCATGACGTCTCCTGCCTTGTTCCCCGTGTTGGGATGAGCTGCACATTCACTGGCACCCTACACTAGGCAAGCATTCATGCAAAATGAATGTCCCAGTGCATCTAAAGGGTCAACCCTGAGCAAAGCAGACGGTGTTTATTTTACCTGAATGGGAAATGGAAAGTGATTAGTTGTCATTGCTGACACCATAACACAACAACAAAATGTGTCCTCCCCACATGTGACATCACAGGGGGCAGCTAATTCAGCGCCCAGTTCTTGAGGGCAGCACCTTACTCAGGGTACCTAGGTGGTATTTTGCTAATCAGGGACTCAAACCAGTAATCTTTCAATTACAAGTGCACATCCCTAAACATTAGGCCACCATGCCACAGTATGCAGTGCGACATCAGTGTAGATTCATACCCAGAGCTTGGTGGTGATAGCATTGGCCTGCGGGTCGCTGAGGTGGCGAAGGGCAATGTCGGGCAGGGTGGCGAGCAGGGAGTCGGAGGGCAGGGCCCAGATGGTCTCCACCTTCAGGCCACTGACCAGCCCACCAAGGCTCAGCAGCTGCCCTGGTATCTCCCACTAGGACAGAGGAGGAGGAGGAGGAGGAGGAGTTGGGGATGGAGGATATAGATGGAAGTAAAAGAAAAAAGGAGAGACGTGAAGGACAAATGAAAAAAGACACAGGGAATGAGGGTTTGTCGAATGCTGCTTTTCCACTGCCACCAAGAATCAAGCTGTACCTGTGCCGTACCCAAGCCATACCCACCCCGTACCCGAGCCATACCCACCCCATACCCGAGCCATACCCACCCCGTACCCGAGCCAGACCCACCCCATACCTGAGCCATACCCACCCC
>JABFEA020000010.1:9698246-9711098 GCA_019775915.2 Cyphomyrus plagiostoma | reverse complement strand
AGCTGGGATCCCGAGGTGTTTAGCTGTGTGGTTTGTGCGGCAATGTGCTGCATCAGCACATGCTCCCCAACCTGACCACACCTGACCATATAGGCAATTACTTGAGGTAAGTAACAAAGAAATAAAAATATGGATTTGGGGGCTACCATGTAGCAACCACTGCTCTATACTATTAGTTTCGTAACACTACGTGAAACTGTAGAATCACTTTGTGATCCTTAGTTTGCAGGCATTAAGGGATACAAATTTTTTCCAAAGTGTGATGTGTGAGTTTCAAAGTAATACATGTCACGAGAAATTTGTATGTATTTTCTGCACACAAACAGAAGTCGTATTGCTGCCTGTACGTTTTACTTAAACAGCAATTGTTAGCTCCCTACAATCGCAAATATAAATCAGTCAGAAAAGCACCAATAATCATAATAGCCTCGGGCGCACAGAGACAGATGCAAATGTTAAGCTTTCTCCATGTCAAATAAGCCATAACCCCACAGCAGAAAAGTACAAGTTATGAAAACAGGACGTATCCATGTGACACAGCAAAGGACATTAAGGGTAGACGAAGCTCCTGCTACAGAACCAGTGCGATTGTTTACGGTAGATTCAAAGTCAAAACATGAAAAACAGTACCATTTCGTTCCATACATTTTAGACTAGAACTGCTTATCAACAAACTTGGAGGGAGATGCAGAATAAGGGTGAGTTGGGGGGCGGTGGCTTTATCACACACACACACACACAGAGAAAATTAACTTCTGACACAGTATTCCTGCAGAAAAAAATGCCATGATAAATTTAATGAAGAATCTTCCCATAAAACAGGCTCATTTTCTACATGCTGTATTTTTACAGTTGAGTGACACAGTCCTACCTATACCTACATACACAGATAATATAGTAAGAAAAAACACTTGACCTGATGTAAAGTTAAAATCTTCATTAATACACTTTAAAAGTAGACATAACATGCCTCTTGAAATCAAAAAATACAAAAATTAAAATGTTTCTTAAAGATCTTCCTTTAAGGACTCTTAAAAATGAAGTTGCATGTCTTTATACAAGAGAACTGCTAGTATACATATATAAGTAACTGGATGTACATCTGACACTGCGCCATTTTTTTTTTCCCCTCAGTTCTGCCACTGATTACACGCTGCTTTTTAATAGTCATACAAAAGACTCTCCTCATTAGAGAAACATCTCAGGCCACTGGTCTCCCTCTTCTCCAGGGAAAACCATCCAAGTGGGCAAACTCTTTCAGAACGACATTTAAGATGTTGGTTTCACTAGACATTTTGGTGTGCTGCACTTGAACATAAGCATCCAAGGAGCATTTAAATGCATTAAAGAAAACCTTCCCATACCCAAGTATTACAATTGTTTGGATTTACACAATTTAAAACAAAGAATTGCTGGTGCCAATTTCCTCTTCCAGCCCAAATGTGGGCAGTTTTCACAAGGTCCCCCAAAAGACAAACATACATTCTTAGGTTATGAAGAATGGAGGGGAGAAGGAAAAAAAAAAAAAAAAAACTACAAGCTGTTCTCATTTCCTCCATAAGGCCTCCCATCAGCCATCATCAAGACATGTACAAACTGCTCACCCTGCCCCCAGAACAAGGTTCCCAAGGCAAACTAAAGGAGAGGAAATCAAAAAGGACCAACTTGTGTAACCCTTCGGCTCAGCACAGTGCCTCTAACCTAACTCAGCTATCTGGGGACTCGATTGTCTCCATGGATCTCCCCAAAGGATCTGCTGGGAGAGACGTCGACGTGCAAGCAGATATGGGAGGTCGGGCTCCGGGAAACCAGGCTGACTGGGCATTGCAGGCTGGCATTCAACCAAGGCTCAACCTCCACGCTCACACCAATGCAGGGATAATAATCTATCCCCCCTCCCCACAACATGTGTGCATTGCGGTGGGGTGCAGGAACACATGGACCTCAGATGGAAACCTGAATTCCGGAAACTCTGCCCTGCCTGGTCACAGCCTGCAGAAAGAACAAGGCAGGCCACACATTCTAAGTGCTTGGTCCTGCTTACAGCTGCTAAACCACTCCAAACCATATACCCCACTCCTCTGCAGTATGCCATCTAGCCAGTGGGAGGCAGTATCAGCACTACATCACATTTCATAAGAAGCACTAGGGGTTGGGGGTTTGTACAGAAAATGTTACATGCATAATGACATCACAGCTCTCAGCTGCATAAACTCAAACTGCCCTTGGCCCCAAAAGTGCAGACCTGTTCCTTTTTTGACAGTTCCATCTCGTTCAAATTGAAGAACCACCTGGGGGGGACAAAAACTGGTAAAAATAAAAAGGGGCACAAATTCTGCAGGAACAAGGAGGGGAAGCCCCAATTAAAGCAAAATGAACAAACATTACAAGAGATGCATGCATTGAGCCATGGGCGCCCCACCCTCAGCAAAGGCCGATGCAGGTGGGATGGAGAAAAGGGGACCAATAGACACACAAAACAGAGGGAAATGCTTCATGAAAGCCTTTGTCCTGTTAACCCTCAGAGTAAAGGATGCACATCTTACTTTACTGGCCAACGTAGCTAAAAGGAGTCCGTGAGACAAACAATGATGGTCCCAGGGCGAGGGCACCAGTCAGTGGGGGCAGCTCATCTCCTGTGCAGCATGTCAGGTTTCCTCCGTGTGGGGGCCAGAGCAGCATCCGAGTGCTGCTCCACTCAAACCCCGGGAGCCACCAGGCGAGAACAACCACTCTAAAGAAAAAGGACCCTCCTTGCCTACATATACAATGTTTGTGAGAATATATATTATATATAAAATAGGTATGTATATATGTATATCTGTACTGTATGTATACTTAAACTTTACCATAGATGTCACTTCAAAAACTTAAAATTTATTTTTACAATAACCATTTTAAAAGCAATGAGGGGCTTTAAAAGGGAAAAAAAATGTAACAGTAATGGCAACGCTGAATGTTGTAATCCGAGGAGCAGTAGAGTCTGTGTGGAGATGTTCGGTCGTTTCCATAGTTTCCTTGGTTCAGAGCTCAATCTGGAGGCAGCAGGTCATGCAAGCGAAAGCGCTCGCGTACGTGGGGTCGCACGTCCTCGTTCTGCGAGACAGGGACAGCGTGTTAATGACCAGCACTGCAGGAGTCTCACCTAAAGCAGGCCCCATCTCAAGTACTTTTGAAACAACCGTCTCCCCTGACGACTGAGCTCACTCTGAATCTACGGATTAGGAAGAGGATTCGTAATGGCTGTACTCCAGCCATGCGCCCAAATAATCGGGAGTTCACACGTACCAGTTCCACAAGTTTTTCCAAGAAAGGAACCAGCTTCAAAAGCTCGTTGTCATTCTTATCCATAAACCAGCTTTCGATGGGTATCCCATTGGAGAGCTGTTTATGACACGGAAGTACAGGGAGTAACCAAGATTATTACGCTGGACAAATACTAAACATCTGAGCTTCAGCATGAGAACTAGACATGAGACGGAACATCTAACCTGATAAGCGAAGGCTTGTGGTGAATTGTCAATTATGATGGTCTTTGACAGATCTCTCCCAAGAATATTCAGATCCTTTATGTAGTTCCCTTGTACACACACACAATGTTCACGAAATAACCTGTGCCTGAAAAAAAACAAGCATCAAGTATTCCTAAATCTAGAGAACCTGATCAATAACAAGGCATCCATAACAGAGAACCAAACCCTCCTGAAGACTTAATACGCACTCTACCACCAATCAAAGTCTTTACTGTAACTTATCCCTCTGCACAGACACGCACGCAGGCTGAAGGATATAATTACTAATTAGGACTCTACCCCGGAACCTAATCATGCAATAAAACTGCCATCACAGTGTCCTCATACAAATGTAAAGCCTACTGATCCAATCAGGGAAAAAAAAAAAAAAATCCAACAAATGACATTGTTGCATACCATCGCCGTGTTACGAGAACAGTAACTAGACAAACACAAAACTGGCGGAAGCACTTTAACCTACCTGACAAGCTGTTTTTTGGGATCCAGGATATTGAGCAGTTTATCTGCATAAACCTTCTTGGAGGCAGTAAAAAGGATGATCTGTGGACGCACCAAATGTCCCAATAACACACATTAGTGCCCTTAGAGCACTGTTCAGATACACAGTGGCCAATGTGATCAGACACACCAACTTTGGCAAAAGACAGGGATCCCGTACCTCATAAATCTGAGACATACGCTCAAGGAACTCTCGAAAGAATGGCCTCAGTCGAACATAAACCTGCAAAAATGAAGACAAGTCGGCTCTACTTTTAGGGGAGGAGCAATGACCACAGTCAAGCAGTTTTGTGTCTATCACACATGCACATGCTGGCAACTAGCTCATCGGTGCAGAGTTAACAAGGGTGACAGCAGAAACAGGAAAAATAGACTAAAAAGAACAAAGATGCAAAAAACCTGATGGCAGGTTGAACTAGTTCTACCTGCCAACAGGAATCAAGTATTAAGCAATGAGTTACTACTGTTTAATAGTGCATGATAGTCCTGCCATTCTAGGGTTGGATGACTCTTTCCTCCAAGTACTTTACAAACAGTGGCAAAAGTAGGACCTCTAGTGGTGCTTGATGTCAGCTACACCAGTCAAGTTGTAACTGTTGGGAAAGTGTCTCTTACCTGATATATGACATCTTGAAAGAGAACAGGAAATGTAAGTGCTGCATCTTCAAGCTCATTCAAACTGCAATGAACCAGTGTTTCGTCCTGACAAAGAAGATATTGCAGATATACAAGGGAACAAAGCATTATCACTAAGACTATTGCTCTGCTATAGAAAAGACCAAGATTTAGTGAGGGGATCAAATGACAAATTCATCAAGACTGCTCTATATCAGCAGTTAGATAGAAGAAGCAATAAACACACAGATTACGCTCAGTGTTTACTTGGACCCAAATCACCAACCAAGGCTACATCCGACACAGGAGTTTCAACGTGAATGTAAGCGTTAGGCCACAGCTGTGATGGTACTGGGGGGGACTGCAGAAGACGTGGCTACACATGCCAGGTGAGTCAAACTTAACGGTCCAGTGTCAGTCACAGAGAGATCGAGCTACTTGATACTGCAGAACAGCGTTTAAATGATCATCTCCATGTCACACGGTTTGACATTTCAGTACTCTGAGCACATTTGCTCCTTTAAGTGCACCACTTCAATTTTCTAAAAAAAAAAAACAGCTACAACATTACTAATTAAGCCAAAGGATGTTATCTGAGGGGCATAATGCTAATTTAATAGAAAAAAAAAAAAACTATTACCAAAAACAGCTCATCCGGTAAGTGAGCTCGAACTTTACAAATAACGCTTAAGAGAGTCGAGGGTTCCACAATAGGATCAACTCCATCCTTTCAAATCCAAAGCAGAGCCTTAGTAAGGGAACCAAGAGCTCACCAGGTCCAGGACGAGGGAGAACTCCGGCGTGCTGCGGGTTTTCAGCGGGAGCGCCGGCTTGCGGGTCATCTGCTCCTCTGTCAGCGGGGGTACGTGTTTGATAAAGAAATACCTGCAGGACCAATGAGAGCACATTAGTCAACAGGTAACACACAGACACCACAGTTAGTAGGGGTGGAAAAAAACTGGGCGTGGATGCTCCCAGTAAGTGGGGATTCGGAGAGCTGTCAATCAGACTGGTTTAACGCAATCAGAACAAGTAACCAGGGGGAAGTGGTTAAACCAGCTGGTTTGACAGGTAATTGAGGGTGCAAAATAATCCCACCCACCGTGGGTTCTGAAGCCTCATTTCTCCTATCAATATTTGTTGGTATCTTTAGGTCATGTGCTTTGGCAGGGTCGCTTGCCCCCATGATTATCAAATCAAGTGGTACAATCCGAAGGACTGTAACACAAGACACAAAAGATGCACAAAAGGTCATAGGTCAAGACTAGCTTGCCGAGCGTTTCAGCGCTTGTTTAACTTGGGATTGCAAGTCATACTTACGGGTCAAAAACCTCCCAGTCTTCCTCGTAGGCGCCCTCTGCTGGCATGGTGGGAAGGACCGCAGAGTAGCTGGAGTCTGGAGTAGCACCTGGGACTGAGTGTGACAGCAGAGAGGTAGTGGGATTGGGGCAGCTCTTAAGTGGCTAAAAATATTAAAACCAAGAGGATCCGCAGGAAGGTACCTGTGAGAGGCGGCAGATCAGCATCTGTGACGATCCCCCCATCCTCAGTGGGGGCCTCAGAGCTGGGTGGCTGGATACTGGGGTAGAAAGGGATGCAGGCTCTCTCTGTGGATGTGGCTGTGCTGGTAGGTGTCTCCTCCACCTGCTCCATGTCCAGCTGCTTCACGATCTCCTCCGCTTCCACTGCCTGACCAGGTGAATCGGAACCCGACGTTCCTATAGGCGCAGGCAATACACATAGGGGGGGTCAGGGGGAATAAGAGGGCAGTCAGCTGCAATAAAACAGTTACTAACACCAAAGTAACTGGTTCAAACCTCAAGAGGGTCCATGAAAAACATATGCAGTTTATCAAGATGACAATCAGTTAAGTAAATAAGGTAACCAAAGCAGCAACTCAGATTACAGAGAGACTTCCTTAGCCGCATTTCATAACGTTTCTCCTAGCTTCCTAGACAAAAACACCCTAAAAACCAGCCTAGCACATGCCATTTACCATTCTTGCTTGCTGGTGAGAAGTAGTTAAAAACTGGGGAGAAGATGGTCCCCAGCAGGGTGGTGCGGGGTGGGCTACCAGCCACCTCTGCCCGTGCCTCCAGCTTCCCATTGGGCTTCCCAAGCTTGCCCGTGTAATGGTCCTTGGCATCTGCTTAAAAAGGGAACATTTAAATAATTTAAACCAGACAAAGTCAAGAATTTATCTGAAGAACTGAATTATAATATCAACATTCAAACAGGGAGATCAAAAGAGAACAGGAAGGATGACAGCTCATCACTGCCCGAATCTGAAAAGGCTTAATGTAGGGGAGGACATATAAAAAAAAAAAACTGCAGCAATACTTGGGTTGTTCTAGATGGGGGAGGTCCTGACTCACCGCCGTTGAGGGGGCTCCTCCTGCGCGCTCTGCGTACAGCCTTGCTGGAAAGGCCCTGTGGCTGCGGTGTGGACGTAATCAGACTGTCATCCACACTGCAGTCGATTCGGCTCCTCTTTGGAGGGTTCTCCTGCTCTACCTAAGGATCAAAGCAATGTTCACCTGAACATGAGGAAAGATCCTGCGTACGGTATCACTGCCTGGTAATAACCCCACAGGAACCAATAAAGTAACCAGCAGGAGGAGAGCTGAAAGTGCTGGTGCCTGACAGCAGACAGCGATTCCACCCAGCATGGATTCCTAAACTTCACTTCGGCCATGACTACGGCTTTGCGCTATCAAGCTCATTAATGAACACCAACACCCAATGTCGTCAGAAAGGTAAAGAGCCACCTGAGCTAGTGTACATTTATGGCCATTAAGCTATTGATAAGATAAGCACATATTAAGTGATCAACGATAAGTCACACCAAGATAAATTTCCTGCTCATACTTCTGTCCAAGTACCCTTAACACGCACTCTGTCCATGAGTAAACTGGTGTTAAACCAAAGAAATGTTATTTAGAAGTGCACAACAGGCTGCCTTCATTTATAAGAGCCCTTTTGTTTTCAAATTCATCGTTCCACTGGCACATGGAAAACTCACAGCAATGCCGATGTGAGTCATATGGCTCCTTATGTCAAGAGAACTGAATCTGTGTCATTCTCTACTAGCATGTACCCACTAACAAAAGCTATGGCCGTCCTTGATGCTCCCCCCGCTGTCTACCAAGAACCCCTTCAACTTACATTTTTTCCTACAGTACTTATACACATACACAGAAATAACATGAGGCACAGCCAAACAAAATCAAACCAAAAATTATTTTTCCAGAAACGCCCCAGGGACACAGCTCTTCCGAAAATATTGAATGCTGGGGCAACGTTAGCCTTTAACCAAATTCACTCCAACTTTCGGATGGTTGCATGGACTACAGAGACAATGGCATTGATTTTCAGGCAAAAGGCAGTATTCAAAGGAAGCAGCAGGAAAGAGCAATTTGCATATCGGCTTACAGCACTCACTGAGCAAATCCACCGTCTTTTAGGAATATGGTAATAATTTAACTGGTGAGAAAACAAAAGCTCTCATTATTTTCGTTAATCAGACAGCAAGCCCACAGCGACAACACATCCCTTGCACATCGCCGGCTTCTTATAGACTGTCGTCCCTTAGCAGAAGCCTTAAAGGTGTTACAGTTCTGGTGAAACAAACATCAAGGCTTAAACTCTAGATTAAGATCAGGCAGCTGGACAGGTGTTACACACTACATAGGCAGGGAAGCCAAGAGCCACTCAGGGGGAAGGGAATCACTGAGATACCTTGACTGCAGTGCCTCTAATGAACTTCCTGATGGAGGAGAAGAGCCCTGCCTCGTCCTCTCGCCGCCCCACAGCTGCCGTGCACGCCTCCACCTCCGAGTGTCTCCGCTTGGTCCGGGGGGGCTGGGACGGCCGTGGCGCATGGGTGAGGCCCACCTGCCGAGAAGGCTTGCGTATTCTCAGCCTCATTGTCTTAAGTGTCACATGTAAGCCTAAGAAGGTGGAAAAATGACAGAAGAGAGAGGAAAGAAAAAAAATAAAATCAGGAAAGGGGGTACAGCATCAGACAAACACCAGCAAGTTATGACGACAACCAAAATGCCCACAGTAATAAACAGAGGGAGAACCACTACAATTATAAAATCAATATCTTCAGACCAGGATAAATCAGACTAGATGCATACCAGCAAGACCTACAGCAAAAACTGTACAGACATGGCTGAGTATCAAAGGGAACCCAGACACTGCAGCTAAAACAGGGGGCTGCACTCGAAGCCATTTATTTCCTCTGCAGAAAATCTCAGTACCCGTCACAAACCTGGTCCAATTTTCTTCTGCTTAAACACTTGGTACTTCTGAAGGAGGGTAATGACGGTAGAATGAGGGTTGCAGCCTGACGTTCCAAAACAAATTACGGTTCAGGCAGCAGCAGAAAGCTGAACAACCAACCTCAAGATTTATAATCACCACTTCAGCAAAAGCATATGCAAGAATAGACCCATGGAGAGTCAATGAATCCTGGGGAGAATACGCAGGTTCCAAAAATCTCTCACACACACACACACCTGAACATTAATGTTTTTTTTTTTTTTTAAATCACAGAACATAGAAAAAAAAACTACTGGAGGAAAAGAAAGCGTTTAAGGGACAAGTGTTCCCCGCACATCCGTGCATGCGGCATTTTCCAGCATGCGTGGGACTGTATGCACGTTATATTTCCTGGCACTGCCTGATCCATTCATCCTTCCATTTTACAGCAAACCATATTTACAGCAAACTGTGATCACTATTGTTTAGCAAGAACTGGTGTTAGTGTTTCTGCTGACTGGGGGGACAACACATTCCCTTTGCTTGTTATTATGACCATTAACTCCAGGCGTCTACTTCCAGTTTTTCGATCAACACTATTACCTAAATATCCCATATCTGTTATATTAATATACAATTCAACATGTATTTGGTTATACACTTGGTTCATCCTGCACTGCCAGGACAGATACAGTCACCCCACCCTGACTAGGGTACCTAACCAGACCCATAAACACAGCACTCAGACATGTGAAGGTGTTATGCAGAGCATTTATTAGACAGACAGAGAACACAAAGAATCCTGCATGGGAACAGCTGGCTTAATAACCAGCTCTGAGCTGGCGCAGATTAATCAAAAGCAGTCAGCAAAGTTCATCTGATGATGTGTGTAGAAGAATTAATGCAATTAGCATGCATCATACAACTGTCATGACATGAAGTGGTTCAAAGTGAGCATGTCGCAAAATATGCCACAAAGTGCAGTGCAACACCATGTGCAGACGTGCAAGGTACAAAAGTCAGGGACGCAGTCAGATATTTAGTATAAGTATCAGTAGTATACAAGTAGTTTTGTAAACTTTTCCAGGCCATGGTCAGCACTACCACCCTAAAAATAATTTTAAAAAAAAGCACCCGATAAGTTTAATATTTTAACTCAGGATTTAATTGCCACATGGAAAACTGCCTCTAATGCAACACTGCTTCTTAGATAATAGATAAGCCCAAGTGGTGGGTGGCTTCACAGTTTTTTTTTTTTTTTTTTTAAATTCTGGCGGTTTCACAGTATCACTTTTTTCCTTCAAGTTCATCAGCACCGTAATAAAATATGTTGAGCAAAAGGAAGTGATGTCAGAAATGCTGTGTGTCTCTTGACACAACCGACAGCAGCAACATCAGCTGGTTTCATAAATATTAGAGATGGGCGATCCACATTTTTCAGTACTGATCCGATTTCGACACAACTGCCGATACCGATACAAATTCCTATACAAAAGTTCTTTTTACTTTGTTATACTTTATATATTAAAGCTAGTAAATACAATAATTGGTACTTTATTGATCCCCGTGGGGAAATTGTCTTTACGCCTCCCTCAACTTGCTCTTTGTGGAGTAAGTTGTCTGTGAAGAGCAGCCACCTGCAGCAGCGCCCAGGGAGCTGGGGGTTAAGGGCCTTTCTCAATACAGATGGAAAAAATGTATGACAAGAAATATTTAATTAGGCTACTACAAACAAACATAACGTACTGTTCCACCTCGTTTGTTTTAAGCGTTTTTGTGGCATTTGCAGTTCAATATGAATATCTTGATTTGAAGTCTACACAAGTGGCGAATGCTTAAAATTTTAACACAGTTTCTCCCATTGACGTCAGCGCAGTTACACTTTTGTTGTGATGGCAGCCCCTCTTGTATCACAAGCTGCAGCGAGTTCGCAAAACAGTCCAATTAAGTTGGACCATTGATTTGTCTCCAAGTTGCGTTGCGCTTTGTTAAATGGGATTGTTCATTAAACGCTATTCCCGCCTCAAACCTTTATTTTACATAGATTGCAAATCGCTGTGCTACTGGCTTCTATTAAAAGCATATACTGTAATACTCCCAGATCGCCGCGTCTTACACTCCTTGTACTGCGAAGGGTATGCGCATGACGTCACAGCAGGCGGAAGTCACTGTGCTCACACCCACCGAGTAGAAAAAAGACTGAGGGGCAGCGATAGCGTTCGATTTGAAGGCCGGAAAACACATGTAAAAAGGGAAAGAGCTGTCGGGCAATCGATTGCCAAAAACTAAATAAGTAAGCATAGGATGCGGATCGGTCACGCATGGCCAATACCCGATCTGTGAAATAGTTCTGGATGGGCGCCGATAATCTGAATATCGGTCTCGGTCCATCTCTAATAAATATATTATTTATCCCAAAAATTTTAAATATCACAATGAACACTTTTCCCAATTTCGTTCAGCCCTACTCAGCACATACAAATTCACAAAAACCATATTAGGCTAGACGTGGCCAACTCACGGGGCTAGCCTTCATTTTAGTCCCCAAGATGCTAAAGGGCACACAGCATAGTAATCTATGGCTAACCTTTGATGCACTGGCTCAATAATCCAACATGAATGTTTTCTTTTAAGATGTAGTTGCACCTCAATCACGCCAGAATGTGAGGTGCTCCTACACAACCGAGGGTTCCACTACGGCCCAAATTCCTCACATCGTTAAGTAAATGAGAAGGCAAATTTTAAATTAATGCTAAAAAAAAAAAGTAATGAAGTTTAACTGACAGCTTTTGAGACTATATATGAAATAAGACACCAGATCTTCCAAGAATTTACATTAGTCTGCAGTTGGTTTGGAGGTTTCTGCTCTGAGGAGAAGCCAGTCAATGAAGAGGAGCAGGGGTTGCTGAGGTTCCATTTTAGCCTCTGCAGCTCTGGAGCTGAAGCTGGAACCAGGAAAGCAGAAGCACTGCCAAGCCCATTGTGCATCTTATGTAACACTGGATGAAATATGTTCAGACATGCTCAGTGCCCGTCAGATTCACCGTTTTTCAAGCACTCTAGGACACCTTCACAAAGTTGTATACATGACTATGTCCATTTATCCCCCCCCCCCCACATAACAGTAATGTTTGTTTGATCCGTTTTAAACATCTCAATTCATTTTTTAAAGCAAAAAGTGCAATTCTCAAGGTGCTGAAAACTCAAAGAGATCCCATTCCATCCATCCTGCAGTTTTGCTGCCTACTGGACACATTTCGCCATCCTGTACATTTTATCATAATCACATACCTTAATAATCACTCAGCTTTCAGAATGGGTGAACGGCAGCGATTGGAAAAAAGGACAGCAGTTTCCATATATAAACCCATGGCTCGTCAATCCAAACAATGCAATCAGACAGATGTACTTCTCCCACTAAGAATGAGTTGTAAAGCCTTACTTCACATTAGATCCTGTGACCCAATTATCAACGTCGGCATATATCAAGACCAAACTGAAAAATACACATGCAAAAGACAATAACTGGAAAACTAGGTACTTGACAAAATTGCTGCAGAAGTCAAACAAGACACCCAATACCAGGATACAAACAATCCTTCTAGCAGGTTTAATAAAAATGTAGAACCCTTAAAAAAAAAAAAAAAAAAAACTACTAAAAACATAAAAGACAGAACACTAATCTACTGGAGATCTTTGGAACACCACCACAAGGGCCAGTCCAGGCACGGTATAGGCCTACAGACCCATCAAAATAAAATATCATGTTTCCTGGCACAGTAAACGTCACAATGTTACACTGCAGGAGCAACAACTTACACAAGGCCAGACAAGAGTGCGGTAACACCAAGGATAAGCATGCGCCACATCAGGCTGCAGTGACTGCTTGTTCCGGCTTCTGCATATTTTATTTATTTATTTATATATTATTATATATATT
>JABFEA020000010.1:9607379-9618874 GCA_019775915.2 Cyphomyrus plagiostoma | reverse complement strand
CTGAATATTATGTTCATATCACTGTATATCCACCTGTAAATATTATCCAGTTTCTGCTTGTACATATCTCTATAGGCACACTTATAACTTATACCTGTATCCTGCACTTGCTGCTTATTGCACTACTGGTTAGACCTAACCTGCATTTCGTTGCCTTGTACTTGTACATGTGTAATGACAATAAAGTTGAATCTAATCTAATCTAATTTGTCTTAGGCTATAATTTAAGGGAGTTTTTTTGTCTGTGATTTGGAATCATTGCAATGTGCCGCTTCGCTTTAAAATGTCTGTTTTACGATGACATCTGTCCTTTTGAGGGCTTAGCCGGCGAAACGGACACCTTACGAAATGTGTATTTGTATTGACATGCTTCTTTACAAAAGAGATGAGCCACAACACGAGTGATGATGGTGCGCAGGGACCCTCTGGTGCCCACTCATGGAGTAAGCAGCTCTATGTCATGGCATGAATTTGATCATTTATCTAATTAAATCATTCTTAAAATGTTTACAACAAAAGACTCCCCAAAAGCCCAGTGTTGCCATGTATCCCCCCCCCCCCGCCCAGCCCCCCATGTAGAGCAGCTGTTTTTTGCAGACATCTGAGTCTTGAGCCTGAGACCACCCCTCGCTCAAGTGCGCAGCCCTATAGGATGGACAAGGGGGCAGTCTGGCTGCTTACGGTGATCAATGGCTTGATTTCTCTTCTCCTCTCATCACAGCGTTTATTTTACGGTCGTCTGTGACAAGTCAACAAAGGACGTAAGCGCTGGCAGCGAGCTGGAGATCTGCCCTGATTAGGGCCCTATGAAGAATACGAATGGCTTCCAGTGGAATGCGTAATCTCCGTCGTTAATTGAAAAGCAGGAGACTGCAGTACACAGGCACTGCAACCGAATTCTGACTCCTCCCCTGGGTATCCCAGAGCCCCCAGCCCCCACTGCCATTTCACTGAATGGCCAGCCACTGACTGGGGCTGCATAACCTTGCGCTGGCTCCAGGCCACACACAAGACCCCCCCCCCCCCACAGGGCTCACCCTGGAGATGCACTGCTAAGGCCCCCACGGCACCAAGAATGGCTCCAGTCAATGGAAAGCCGTCCCATTTATAAAAGCACCCTAAAATCAATGCAGATTAGTTTTGAGAAAACAGTATTGGTGTTGGTTTCCATTAGAGAGAGAATGCCCTTCTGAGGATGTCATTTTGTTTATTGATCCGACCCCCCTCCCCCCATTTAAGGAAGTCGCATTTTTAAATAACGTAAATGAACTGTCAGGCCAGCTACAGACCTCCATATGTAAGGAGTGTGCATCAGACACAGCGGAGACTGCAGGAATCGGGGGGGGAAGGCCCCCCCCACTATTTTCCTTTATTTTACAGGAGGGGCCAAAGATGGAAAATACAGAAATAAAATGCTATAAGAGTCATGCCATTAAATATTTATTTGAATTAAAAATTTAAAAGATCTTATTGAATCTAGGGTCTGATGTTTAGGACCCTGCTGTGCTGCCCACGTGTTGCCAGAGTAAATTGTGTATATTTAACGTAACAGAAATAACATTCCTTTACTTTATTGCTGTGCTTGCTGTATTTGCTGTGTTTGCCACGTCCTCACACGGTCTCCCATCTGTCCTTCCTGCCTATTTACGTATTGAAACATGGGTGGTTACCACAAAGTTCATAAAAAGTCATATTAGGGTCGACCCGCAGACGGCTGGTCTCTGTCAGGATGGTCAGCTGACTGACGTGAGATTTGCATTTCCGGACAAGACTGCGCACACATGCACACGCATTTACATGCATGTAACAGTTTTACTGCTTTGTAAATAGTCTGTAGAATTTGCAAACTGCCCCAACGTAATATTAGGTTCATAGTGGAGTAATATAGATTTACGCTAAGATTCTAAAAGCCTGAGTGTCACGGCAGATGCATGAAGTTTGGCAGCCGTGCTCCGTACAGTATGTTTAAATGGTACAGCAGTCGGGTCCCAAACGCTCTTTCCAGGCCCCGCACCTCCACCCCAGTGAGCCAGGTCACAGCGCTACCATAAAGTTAACGGGAGTGAAACGAGCGGATGTCCATACAGCAGCTGGGCCCGCGCACTGAGCGCGTGTGGCTTTGACGAACGTCAGTCTCGCCTGTGCAGTGAACTCGCTCAAAATAAAGCAGCGAAATCACTCTCCAGAAAAATGTAAAGCAACCAGCTACTAACCCAGCAGCTTCACATATGTCCATGCCCCCCCCCCCCCGGCCCCCCCTCCACACACACTTATATTTGTTCTATCCCACTGCCAGACAATCAGTTTACAGTAATGAACTGCTCTTCAAGTGCATAATTAGTGAGCCAAGGCTCCTGATGGGCCAAAGCTCACTGCACATCCTCCCTTCTCAGTGATCATTAATATGGGGATAGATTCGCAACCTGAATGGTACTGGTTCAAATCCTGATTAGTTAACCCCTTTAACAGAGTCAGTTAGTTAGTTAACCCCTTGAAGGAGTTACATAACCAGAACTGCATACCCAGCTGTACAGAAACTGAAAAGAAAAAAATAATAATCAACAGCTCTCAGATTCCAGTATTTTCTGAGCTGCTCCCTCTCACATCAGTCCACCTCAAAGCCCATGTATTCATCAGCCATAGCTGCTTATGAAGGTACTCCGGGCCCCTCGCTGTCCTGCCCCTGATGGGCTCCAGGCCCTCGGCCGCCTGGTGCTGCGTAAGCAGTTACAGAAACAGCATGGAAACATGTGCGTCGCAGTGTTTTCCGCAGAACACGTCTCACAGTTCACACCCATGCATAACTGTTAATTGTTCCCATATGTTTTAAGTATTTCTGTCAACAACGCTAAATCGACAGAGGCCCCCGGGCGCGGCCCCATCATGCACCACAAGGAGGGCCTATTTAATGTTTTCCCTGAAAAAGTGCGCACACACGCGCGCGCACACAGACATGTATGTACCATGCACACACACATGCGCACAGGTTTGTAATTATATCTTTGTGGAGACTCTCCATTCATTTCTATGGGGGAAACTCTAATCCCAACATGATGATCTTAACCATAAGTAACCAAACAAAACACAAGCCTTTTGGCATTTTTAGTTTTTTGGTTGCAGTCAAATATTTTTCAAAACGAAGGTTATTCATGTGGGGACAGAAAAAATGTCACCGCAAGGTAAAAACTTACAGGTTTTTATCACATTTTGGGGAAATTTGGTCCCCAAAATGTAATAATTACAAAAATGCTGTGCTTAAGTAAGAGTATACTCTCTGTCAGGGTAAACAAACCAAAACCGGTCCCCTCTGTATGACCCAGACATAATCATCCACTCCCATTGTCCCAACCCCCCCAAATACTGCACGAGAAATATCCCAATATTAAAGGATTGGGTCCCTGGTCCTGCCATTGCTGGGGGACGCACACAAATTATATATACAGTTTTAATTATATCCATCCATTTTCCATAACCGTTTATCCAGTGGAGTTTTACGGGGAGACTGGACTCCGAGCCACAAAGGGAGGTGTCGGGGGCACCAGTGCTTTGCAGGGCAGATACTCAAACATGACAGAAATGCAGCACCTAGAGAAAACAGGCAAAGATGGAGGCTTATTATTATGGAGGAGCAGTCTGGGAGGTGCAGTAAGGCCACCGTGCTGCTTGCAGAGGCACCACACCACCCGCACGCCTAATTATGACATCATTTAAAAGATCATTTATCTAAACAGGGAACTCTTTGTGTTGATCAGGTCAGTCGAAGATGCCCGTGTCCTTCCTGGCCCCTACCCTGCCTCCCCTCCTATTTTCATATTTCCCCGCTATTCCATCGCTTCTCTGAAGCCCTGCTCACCGGGAGAGGCCATTTGTCAATTTTCCCTCTACTCCGCACTCCGAGTTCTGAACAAAAAAAAAAAACACCTGAGCAGATTGACAAAAGAAAACTTATAAATAGCGCTACACCCGAAAAAACCCCCAAAGGTGCAGGATAGTTATTCCAGATACACATGACGTTAAACATCTAGAAGCATTTTCCCCCTATGCATTATGGGAAATATCACAGAAGCGTGCAATGTTGTCCGTCACCTCCAGAGCTCAAAAGCAGGGCACCATCAGCCCTGTCAGCTTCGTGACCAGTGGAATTCAGGTGCCCTACATATTGCAAAAATGCTTGATGCAACCAGTCCCTTCGTCTACAGTGGCAGGTAAAAATGTTTTAAAAAGTTCCCACTAATGTGGCTCATTTGTCACGCACCATCATTCCTGCTCTGCTGTACCAAGTCACTCTGCCTCAATCCGTGTTAGTGGCCGTCGACTGTAAGGCCGCGCCTCGTGATCACAAGACTGGGGGCGCTGGAGGGTTTCGGGCCACCGTAAGGCATGCCAAAAATATTCCCCTCTGGTACCCGCGTGTGCGTCTGTGTGTTTATCATCTGGCACGGTTCATCTCCTCAACCTCTGACATCCAAAGTGGGCTGCAGTCCCTTATGGATCCCTGTTCAGACTGGGAGCGCTTAGGTTCTGGAAGAGAAGGGGCTCTTTCTCATCAATGAACAGCTGAGATGGACGAGAGAGGAAGAGGTGGGGAGATATGAAGCACACTTCTCTGGAGCGACGGAGCCACCCACCCGCCTCTCAGTCACACCAAGCTCTTCCCTCAGGGGTAAGAGATAAGACACCAACATGCAACCTATTTCTGAAAGTAATCATGGGAGTTCGCAGTGCACAGGGAGGCCCTCTGTCTCTTACAGGACGGGAGGCAGCTGCATGGTACAGTGCACAGTGGCTCCTCAAAACCATGCAAGAAGGGAAGCCTGTTCCCCAGCTGAGAACGACGACAGATGAAGGAGATGCCACGACTCCCCCCCCTGTCACTACTGACCTTGCTCGAACAGGGATCTTCACTACCTCTGTATTTTGGGAGGGGAGGGGGTTAATGCTGGGGGGATGCATTTGAAAATAAGATAATGCAGAAATGATGAGAAAGCCCATATCTCATAGCAGCGGAATTAATTCCTACCCCCGCCCCCCAAACAATTTAAATGAGAGGTACATAATTGTCTCATTTAGGTCCCGTGGCATTAGCAGCTTTTAGGGACTACTTCAAAGAGCCTGCCCCCCGCCCACCATCTTTAAACAACGCCTTATTCAGCTGGCCAAACCCTCCTTCCGATCAAAAGCGGCTTCAAGGTCTTCTTTGATGTGACAAATTTGCCGTCTAAAGCGTGCGACTTCAAAAGAAATACCTCGATATTTGATCGGTTTGCTGCGATGGTCAAGTTCAGCGCAGAGCCTGACCTTCACAACATCTGTGGATTCACCTACGCGACGAGGAAGGGGGTGTGGCATGTGGATTCACAGCTGCTGTCAGGAAAAAGTGCTTCTTTGAGCCCCAGCACGGCTGAGCAAGACGCAGGTGACAGCCCCCCCCCCCCCGATTCGCCCCCAGTGGTTATCAGGTGGCTCGGCTACATGACATGTTGCCGTGTCAGAGTGGATTCTAGATTCGGAAGCTGGGTAAAGCGCATGGGGAACCTCTACGTTTCTGGAGATGGAAAAGCCACACGGTGCAGAGCGAAAGGGAAAAGCAGGGGAACATGCAGAAGCCCAGATAGCAGTATGACAATAGAGCCAGAAAGAGCACCACGATTCCCACGTATCCGGAGCCCATGCCGTTGTTCCGCAGATCCGGGAGGTTGGTCCCGGCCTCCGGATCCTCGGCACCTGGCTGAGTTCCTGCTGGATGCCCTTTCCTAAGGAGAACTCACCGCTCATCGCTCCATATAGCAAACGTTCCCAAAAGAGACCCTGGGTGCGAGGAGTAAAACAGGAGCTTGCTATTTTCGAAGCTGCCTAAAGCAGGTGGATAAAAGGGGAGAGGTAATGGGTGCGATTACACGCCTCCCCAACTGCATGTTTGCAGTCCTCAGAAACCCTCTGCACGGTAAAATCCATATTGAAAAAAACCTGGCAATGTTCATTTAAATTTAAAAGCATTTCTAAACATTCAAAATTCACCCATTTTTCACCTAAATATTACAAAACATCACAAATATATTTGAGTGTGTGATTTGTTTTTAACAAAATTCAGATAATTCAGTTCACCTCATTCCTGTAACACAGATTTTTACCTTTGTTTTCATCAATCATCAATTCCATCTCTCTTCCATTCCTTTCCCAGCAGTGGCTGCAGTGGGGGATTCTTCTGTATGTCCCAGGAAGGACTGGCCGTGAGGCAGGGGGCACCTTGGATGACATGCAACTATGAAGTATGTTCATAAGTTGCACGATGTAAACGCTGGACCATCACTAATAATTCATGCTAGTTTAGGGAACCTAATAATGCTTGCTTGCTATCTATCTATCAATTTAAAATGGTTGGATGGATGAATCAGTGTCCTTTCTGAATTTCCGCAGCATGGAATTCCACCCCCCGCACCCCCCCATGCCCGCTGCTGGCCAGCGGTGCAACACTGGTTGAAAGTGGGATCCCGCTTCTGTGCAGAGTCTTGTGTTGCGAATCCAGGCCTTAAGCCCGCATGACGGCTGTCACCCTTGGTGTCATTCGCACATTGCTGTGTGCATCTGGTCACTTTCACGGCTCCATGCTGTGACAGGGAGCGGCGGCGGAAAAGTGGCCGTCATCCTGTAAGCTTCAGAGGAGCACGCGTGTAGCTCAAGAAAATCGCAGCCCAGAATCCGTTTGACACAATGACTCAGTGACTGCCACGGTTGGGTGTCTGTCCCGCGGCTGTCGCCATCGTCACTCGGGCTCACGTCACGCTACCAGGGGTTCATGCCGATCTGTCCCGCTGAGCCCTACAGACAGATTCAATTAAAGTGAATGTAGTATCGCTAATCAGAAAGCTAAGCTGACCCTCCAAAGGAAAAGCTGTGCTATTCTTAAACCTTACAAGTAACCCACAGGACTTTTATGTGTTGTGTGAGAAACAAACTGTCGTGGTTTGAACACAAGCAGCTTTCCTGAAAGCGTACAAACCAGGATCATGTGATCACACACTTAAGTACACATACTGTGTGCCCTTCAAACAGCTTAGTAAAGTGTCTGCTCCCCAAACCCCCCATCATACAGTGAATGTGTGTCAATGGAGCAGGGGGATAGTAAGGGGTGGCTGTACACCAGCTGGAGCCCCCCACTCGCCCGTCGCCTTCTCCAACGGAGCTTCCACGTCTCCATCTGTGGCCCCTCCCCTCTGATGCGAGGTTGCCACCCGTCCCCATGGCAACAGCGGAAGGGAAGGCAGCCATCACCGAGCTGTTCAGGTCATTTTGTACCTGCTGGGCTGTAGCGATTATCCTCCTGAAGTCTTGATGCCCAGGCTGGCAGTGCCCACCTTTTGGGGGGGGGGGTGTTGGGGGGCTGTAGCAGAGTCAGGCAAAGCACAGAACCCCCCCCCCCCCCCCATATGAATGGGGAGCCATGGACTTCTGTAGAGAGGCAGAGGAGCCCAGTGATTGCTTAATAATAAAGCCACTGGGATTCTGATCTTAAAAATAATAAGTCAGGATTGGGAGATGCAGCATGCATTTATAAGTCACAAACATATCAAAGGAAATTTCCCTTCAAAGTATGTGTGAGCCAGAGGCAGCACAGTCCATCATGTGGGTGAATGTTTCCGAGCAGAATGGGCTGTATTATAAATCTTTGCTCCAAACCATAAAATGTATTAACTGCTCGCACGGTCTGGACCCCCCGTCTGCGATGGTGCATGTGAAACTGGACCGGCAATGAATTTCAGGTGACCTTTAAAGGTTATTTTAATGAAAACATTGTCAGTCCGGTTCTGCACCTGAAAGCAGGATGTTATTTTCCCGCGTACAGACAGACATCCATGCTCCTTAGTGCATATGAAAATCAGGTCACGGCCCCATTGGACCACATCCCAGGATTCACGGGGCAGGGGGACAGCCTGGCCGAGGGGGGCGGGGGGGTACAGCACACACTCACCATTTCAGCAGGCACTGATTCGCCAAACTGTGTGTGAAAGTAAAGCAGAAGAAATGCGGAAGCGGGATTGCAGCCCGGCAGCCTTGAGGGTGCCACAGCGCCCCCTATTCCGAAACGCAGAGACAGCAAACATGCTGCCAGCTGAAATCAAAAATAACTCATTCAAAACGGTCTATAGCCAGTGTTTTCCTATATTTAAAGCTGGGAAAGAAAATTCAACACATCAATATGCAGTTGCTCTATGACAGACAGCTCCAAACACACAAAGTGAACTTGATGGCGAGCTGCCATGAACGGGAAGCGTGCTTTCCTGATTGTTATGTGCTTCCTCACACCTTGGTTTGCTCACGGGGCCCGTGGTGAGGACCTCCGCCACTGTGAGGAGAGGGCAAGCACCAATCGCGGGAATCGTCATGCCCCAGAAGGCCAGCAATTGGCTGAGCGCTTCTTTGGAATTAATACCGGTGAAGCCGACACCTTATTTAAAGAGACAGGCCTGCTTTTCAGAGCACCATACAGCTGCCAGCCACCTACGCAGTACAGGGTCTAAGAGAGGGCCTTAATTAACTCAAGTAGTATCATAATTACAGAACCATAAGAGGAGCTCGGAGAGAGGAAGACCCCATACCTCACACAGGCACACACACTTGTACAGAGACAGAGAACCTGCTCGCCCTTACTGCAGACACATAGTCCTGTTTACATCAGAAATGGCGGCCATCTTGTCATTGCTACCAGCGGTTTGTGATTTTGACAATTTTTGATCCTATTTTGTGTGATCATGGCGACATGCTGAACCAAACCCATCACTGGCCCGATGCCCTCTGACCTTTAATAAAAATGTATTTCTCCAAATTAACCCACTCGGTTCCTGGGTACAGCCACTTCTCACATCGGCACCGTGACACCCCCCCCCCCCCCCAGAAGCTTGTTATACAGTTTACTGCATTTTCACCCTGTAAGTTTTACTCTCCGTTCACTCAGAACTAACATCAGAATGTCACGGTACTTCCAGACAGGATAGAGGGGATTCAAACCGCTTCGGGGACAACAGTGTCAGTCAGCTCGGGTCCACGTGACTCTGGGGAGATGGAGGTCCTGAGTATTGTGACGGAGCTCAACTGGGGCGACACTGACACAGTATTGGTGCATAATGTCCACCAAGAGCACAGAAAATCCTCAGAGGCACAGGAGCAGGTAAGAGCCAGTAAAAGCCAAATATGTAGGTGGACTATAAGCCAAAGTGTAATACAAAGACTGCAAGCCGACCTTAATAGGTCCAAGGCAGGATGACTGGCCAGCTGCCCTGGACATGCAAACCAAAACAAGTGGGACCCAACATGTCCTGATCTGGGCTGGATGAGTGGTCCAGTAGTTTAATTAGGGGATTTTATGCTGCGGCCACTTGCTTCTCCACAGGCAAACCTCAAGAGCCCTCCGCGCCATTCCACTCAAATGCACAGCTTATCCTCTGCCCATTTTGGAAGCGGACCTCACTAAGTGCCGGCGTTTGCTTCCACATTCTGGCAAAATCCCGCTTATCTGCAATTACAACCCACCTATTCTGCCCTACAAAAGGAGACAGTAACTCCTGACACTGAGAAAAAGAGCTTCCAAGTTGCTGTTCAAAGTTGCAAATGATAGCATTTTCTTCAAAATCAAGCATACCCGAACTAAGATATTTCACCACGAGATACAACAGACCGCGAAACTCCTGATGACATGTGAAGCTGCAGTGCTTTGCCTTTGTGCCGCAGTTTTGTTTCTCCCTGTTACTCACAGCTTTCACATGTCGGGCCTTTGTCTGGAGATCGACCTCATGCCTGAAGGGCTGCAGAATGAAGGCGGGAACGAGACATTATTTATGAACGCCTTACCTCAAACTTACTGCTACGCCTGTTTATAAGCAGCTTCTGTTTGGTTACGCGGTGCTGCATAAGCTGGGTAATTACTCACTCGGTGTCTAACAGCCCGAACAGCAGCAGTACTGGATCCATAATAATACGCAGTGTGCATTTTTTGTTCCCGTTTGTTTGCAACATATGCGCTATCTCAGTTAGTGTTTTTGCATCCTATGCATATGCTAATTGCAACCATCAGACGTCTGCTGGGAGACGGGAGGCATTTGTGGGGGGGGGTGCCTTTCCGGTGTTTACATGCCTCCCCACCTCTCCAGAGTGCCGCCGCCTACTCTGAGCGTGCCGCTGTTTTGATGTCATGTCGGCAGGCGAGGGCGGCGTACTGGGGACGTGAGCGGCACATCTCAGGGCTGTCACCAGCTCAGGATGTCAGCCCACGGGACCCTGCTGAATGTGAGGGGAGACACACAGAGTACCTGGGGGGGCTTCACCCCCTCATCATGAATAAAAACAGCCAAGGAGAGAATACTGTATAGCCCCTCCGCTTGTATTTTTTTGGTGGTAGGTGCAAAGGTGCTATCTGGGGGATGGCCAATGGTATCACGGTTGCCAGGGAACAGTGAGCAGTCTCTCTCTCTCTCTCTCTCCCCCTTTCCTTCCCTCTTCCCCCAAATTCAAGCTTTTCCTCGTCCTCCTATTCTTCCTTTCCACCTAAACATTAACATTTATAGGTATATATCCATGGTTGCAATTCTGACTTATGCTATTTGGGTTGAGCACAGCATCAGAGTGCTTCTCTACGTGCATTATGGGAAATCGGTGCGTTTCACCTAACCTGACCAAACCCAGTTACACACTACGGATCTGTATGCAGATGGCCCTGGTGTTCTGGCTCCAGCGGATGGTGTGGGGTCACTGGGATGGTGAGGTGAGGTCAGATCCCTTCCCCAAGGCATGTGCTGGAACAGGTTCTGCCTTTGCACCATTGGGGAGCGCTGTTCTCAGGGTGACAGGGGTCAAACAGCAGAGCCCTCGTCCCCGTCACCCTTAGGCCCTGGTTTTTATTTATCTCAGTTGCCATAATTGGTTTCCATGCCACCTCCAGACAGTTAAGCGGGAACTGGAAACACAGGCAGCACCAAGCCAAGTGGCTGGAATGGAGCAAAGCCTGAATTACGCTTCACCCAGACACCGCCAGGCACTTCAGTGCAGTGTCCCTGAATTACGCTTCACCCAGACGCTGCCAGGCACTTCAGTACAGTGTCCCTGAATTACGCTTCACCCAGACGCCGCCAGGCACTTCAGTACAGTGTCCCTGAATTACGCTTCACCCAGACGCCGCCAGGCACTTCAGTACAGTGTCCTTGAATAACGCTTCATCCGGACACTGCCAGGCACTTCAGTACAGTGTCCTTGAATAACGCTTCACCCGGACACTGCCAGGCACTTCAGTACAGTGTCCCTGAATTACGCTTCACCCAGACGCTGCCAGGCACTTCAGTGCAGTGTCCCTGAATTACGCTTCACCCAGACGCCGCCAGGCGCTTCAGTGCAGTGTCCCTGAATAACGCCTCACCCGCACACTGCCAGGCACTTCAGTACAGTGTCCCTGAATTACGCTTCACCCAGACACCGCCAGGCACTTCAGTACAGTGTCCCTGAATTAC
>JABFEA020000010.1:9575441-9596645 GCA_019775915.2 Cyphomyrus plagiostoma | reverse complement strand
CCCTTTACCGTAACCAACCCCTCCCAAAATACCAACAGGCCTCACCGGTTTTTTACGTGGAAATCAACACCACCGCCAACCCAACAACAAAACCACCTTTGCCCCGCCCCCCCCCCCCCCCCCCCCCAGCTCTATGCAGTGTGTTTGTGCGTCCATAAGCCTCCTTCAGAAAGCAGGCAAATAAATCCCCCTCCTCTAGTGAGACTGTAGCCAGACAAAGTGAAATGGACCAGCTGGTCCCAGCTGCCAGCATCAGATGTGGGGAAAATTGAATGACTAAATAAAATCTCTCATCCCCCCCTCACAAACACACACACACACACACTTAATTGTCAATACAATATAAACCCTATGTGTTTTAAATGTCAAACACATCCCTGTAGTACTGACTTCTTCAGCATTAGGCACCACTGAACATAGCAGTGAGCACAAATACCGCCCCTTACCAAACCATAAGGTATATGGATTGTTCTGCATTGTGCCCATCACACAGTATTTTCAAAAATGCCCCTTTCACGTCTAGCTGGGATTACCATTAATGCCAGATTTATTTCTGGAGCAAAAAAGAAAGTCATTGTGTCGATTCTAAAGGTCCACGGATGATTGAGCAATACTCTGTTTGTATGGAGGTTTTTTTTTTAATTTATTATTTTTGTCTGATAATACAATAGTAGACCAGTGATAAGGTTTTCTGCAAGTTATCACAGAGGGAAGATATAAGAGGCTAATCTGCACTGCAAAGTGAGGCCAGTGCAAGCCCTGACTTCCAGCTGGGGGTCAGAGGTCAGGTTATCTCTGGCGACACACGTCTCCTGCTGTGCCTGCTGTTCAAGAGCTGGAGAAGCTCACATTCAATATGCTGCCCTTCCCTCGCCTCGGTCCCAGCAGAAATTAACACAATGCTCCTTCCTGGCTCCGTCGCTAGCAGTGTGTGCTGCTCTGCCAGGTAATCGAGTCTGAGGCAGCTCTTTAAGATTTAGACCAGGGCTATTCCAAATCCAGGCCTTGTTTTCAGTGCTCCCAGGTAGTTAGTGTAATAATTACTGATTCTGATTGGTCAGAGGCTTCACACCTAGCTCACAGGTGAAGGAAGGCTGGAAAATCAGCAGGACTCGGCCCTAGAAGACTGTGAGTTGAATAGCGCTGATTTAGACCTTAGCACTTTAGGCACTCGAAACAGTCCCCACTGCTACAATTAGAGGAAGAATTGCATTTTAAAAACTGCCAGCTATAGATTTTTAATCTCCTTATGGCTTTTATTCTTGGTTTCTTACAGCAAGTTCTAAAATCCTTTCAAAATCACAATACTCTGTTTTTGAGCAGAGACAGCCAGCACACTTCACAGTGCAGAGACCATAAAACGTATTTCCATTTGTGAAGGATTCAGAAATTAAACGACTAAAAGAATCTCATGCAAAAGCTGGGGATTATATTTAATAGGCTGAAGTTATAAAAGTCACCTATTCCCGTGTGTTTGGGGGCGACCTGGCAGCCGGTGCAGTGGGGGACAAAGAGAGAAATTTTGTGGGTCTGGGAGGAGGGATCATGTTAGAGACATCAGAATCACACTTAATGCGATGGCGCAGGCGTTTCAAAGCAAATGAAGATTCAGCTGATTAGAGAACTGACAAGGACAAAGGCGGAAGGAGAACCTATTTCTGTGCACATTAAATGTGTATTTTAAGGTTGGGGAGGTATGAGGATGTAAAATAACAGCACACAGATGAAAAGGAGCCATTTCCAAGTGGAATTCTTCCTGGAGTCTCTGGCTGTCCATGTCGCTGAGGATGTGAGGGATGCAGCAGCAGACGGATAGTACTGCTAACTGTTATGCTAAATATCGCAGCCGTGAGGTGACACCCCCGCCGCTCCCAGAACCTAGCGAGCGATTCTCCTTACCAAACAAGCAGTGGGGCCGCAGACCAGATCCGTCAGCGCCGGTGCGTTTAACATTATCCGAGATATCGAGCGAGGCACCGTGTCTAATAAACCCGCGTGTTCGGCACAGGAAACGATTTCCACTAGGAGACAAACAGCCCCAAACCGGGCACGTTAATCACAATCTCTGACTCGGCACGACGCTAAACGAGGTTACGTGCTCATCTTGCTAATTTTACCAGTCGAAGCAAAAATTACTTTCAGAAGGTCACACAAATATAGATTTAATATTAGACTATTCATGTCAGTGCTGGGTTCAATAATGCTCTTTTCACTTGCAGTCATTTCAGACCAACTTATGAACGTACGAAATGTAGTCTAGAGTCAGGTGACCAGTCCATCCACGCACCCAATCACATCATAAGACTGAGGTCAGCTGGGCCTCGCGGAGGACGCTGCGCCGTGTGGAAGCTCCAACTGACTGAGATCCTTACACGCTTACATACGACATTGCGTTTTGAACAACTGCAGGACAACATCACAGGGTAAGAAGCCCCCTGGCTGCTGTATCGCTAAGATACCCTGATATTGAGCTGTTCCCGGGTGTAGCTCTTTGCTGTGACTCAGTTGCCTGCAGAGCAGCTTCAACATTAATCCCTCTACATTCGCTCCCCCGAAACTTGGTTAAAGTGATCAAAAGTTAGGTAAATCATAACTCAAGAGGAATCACCATTATGCTGAAATGCTGCCAGTGAAAACTATCTCCATAATTCAGAAGCATCACTGCTGCCCCTGTCAGCATTATCACCTAGAATGACTGTACTTTATGTCTGCAGTGCTACAAAAATGTTCAATTTTGCACATAAAAATGGGAACTAGTGCACGGGAATAAAACACGAAAATGGACCTGAAATTTTTAAATCAAACAACACGTTTGCTTTTACTGATTCCGTGCGACAGCTGGAGACATCCGCCCCCCCCCCCCCAGATGTGCGCACAGGTGAGCGGTGTCTGATCAAACACCTGAGACCTTTTGCCCGGGTTACAGTGCATTATATTCTGCGATGCAGAGCACCGAGCCTGGTCCATACGCGGGACAAACACAGGTTCCGCTTCGGGAATGTATGTCTCACCGCGGTTGAAAGGTAATGAAACGAAACGTAAACACTGGAAGGCCGACCAACTACCGACTGGCGAGAGTATCAGTATAAGGATACAATGATACTAAAACGTAATTAAAGAGATTTTCGCCATTAAAAATACAACAAAGACAATGGGGCGGTGAGCGGATGTTAAAGAGTTAATGATGACAGACTAGTACAAGAAACTCTAAAGCACTTTACCGTCCGCGTCTTTCATAAGGATCTAATGAGAAAAATCACAACTGAGCTATGCTGAAGTAATAACACATCTTTTGAGCAATTCACTAAATAAACGTATTAAGAAAAGTATGGAAATTTCACAGTGAATTGCACACGTAGATCATTTTTAGATCCATTCTCACAACACATGTCGCAAATGTGCCGCGATTTGGTCATTTCTGTGACACACGTGTGATGGCACCGGGGTACTTACGGAGAATCCAGCCCAAAAAGGACACGAATGCCTGACCCTCGGCGAGGTAGTAAGAGCCAAGGCGGCGAAACTGACCGCCAGGATGAGACTCCCCAAGACCATCTGGGACACTCCGAGGGAAAGCATGATCCGGGTTCGCGTCCGAAACTCCCTGAGCCTCGACAGGCTGCGGGACAGGGACGCCGGGCTCAGCGTGTGGCTGACTGGCATCATCGCGGCGAAACGAGCTGCAGGAAACTCAACTGGAAATAAAAGCGATCTGGGAAGCGGGCTGGGGAAACACCATCAGATCACAGTCCGGAGGAAGTCGATGGCTTGGAAAGGCACCGAAATCCCAGGCTTTGACATCGACGATGCGGCAGTGACTTTTACTACGTTCGAACGTAAAAACTGGCCACCAGCACCAGTTCAAGAAAAATATATATTTCTCACAGCAATGCGGGTGACTGAACTGTAAAATGCGAAAACAGCGCTTAAGTGTCAGCTGTTTTCTCTGGGGACGAAATGTGACTCGGTCGGCGTACTAGCTGGTAATACGCAAATCCATCAAATTCGGCAAATAGTTGAAAGAAAGCTGTAACTGACCGCAAGGACCCGAGCCGCACGTAGCGGTTCCGTTCGCCAGTGCGCGGCACGCTTCATCTCGCCTCCCCTTTCTTTTGCCAAGGAACGGCCGTTAAAGTGACTGGCGTCTTCATCCCGGTGCTCAGCAAAGCATGGGAATCGCCTTGGGGAGAAAAAGCTCACATAACCAAAGAACGAAAAGAACCGCAAAGGGGGACGTGCGAGCTCACGTGCAAAGCGGCCGTCGAGGTGATGCTCCTTTTTACCGCAGCTGTCAAAAGGCGGTATGGGTTTGTAATCCCGGGTCCGATGACTGGCCGATGGGGGTCTGGAAGGGAGCGGTCATGCCCGCTGCTCGGACACCGCGGCTCCTCTCTCCTGCTCTTTTAAGCGGCGTGACGCCGTGCGGCTGGGTGCCTTTTCGTAGTAAATCAGAAGCATGGAGCAGAAACGAGGCACAGAATTGGGTTATTCGCACACTGCTGCTTTATTGCATTAGATCGATTTCAGGAAATAGTACTACTGAAACCACATTTAAAAAAAAAAAACAATAATTCATTATTTTTGTTAACCCTTAAGGTGATGAACAACTGGATTTAAGCAGAGAAGACATTCATTACGATTTAGCCCGTTTATATAGATTTATAGGCTACTTATACTCACTTATATACTTAATTATTAATCATTAGGTCACAACTGGCCTTGTTAATGTGATTTAACATGCAAAACAATTAGTAGATTGGACATTTAGTATATTCACGTTATGTCCTTTAATGGAAAAGGCAGGCGAGTGGTTTATATATAAACCGTATAGCATCCAAGCGACGAATTATCCGGCGCTGCGGACTGCATTAATGGTGTTGTTTTTACTGCAATCCGTCTTAGATTTTGTAATACAGGATGGAAGGTTATAACGTACGTGTAACCCATCATTAGTACTTTGGCCATTTCTGAAACTTAAGGCATTTCCTTAATTCGGTTCTCAGGTGTCTAAACAGCCATCCGATAATACTCCGCTCCAATAAATACTACTAATAATACTCCGCTCCAATAAATACTACTGATGCGCCTTAGACAATCTTCGGTTTTTCCGAAAAAAAGAAGACTGAAAAAACAGAATTTTAAGCAATCAACTTAACAAAAAGTAAAATAGCATTCAATGGTGAAATATTAGTTTCGATCTAATTTCTGAAGGTCAAATTAAGGACAGTGAGCTCATAATAGCCTGCTATTTGTAACGGTGTTTTGCGTCCACATGCCGTTAACCGCGTCCGCTGGTCGCTCACGTTTCTGTTTCTCGGAACAGAGGAAACTCTGTACTCTGTTAATGGTTTTTGGACTCAGCATAACTAGGGCATACTCCGCGGACCAGTTTTCCCACAACAAACTAATAACCAAATGACCCGGATTTACTGAGACATAATATTTCCTAGACTTGATTAGAGCGGCCATATAACTTAATTATTTTATTAATAAACTTGCAGGTGCATACGCTAGCTAGTGATGCGCATCAACAGCTTGTGGAGAATTTTCCTGCTCAGAAATTAACTGCGTTATGTTATTAAGCTTAATTATAGCGAAAAAGAGCCAGATTTGGATAAGCACAGGGAGCGCAACAGACGACAGGCTATAGGTCTTGCACCAGAAGAGCCATGAAATCGAACGGGTCCATATAACCTGGGCTGTTAAAAATCTCCAGCAATCGCCTTAAAACACCCATTTGCGGACCCTTTAACTGGAATTGGCCAAAAGTGTTACCATCGCAAGCACTCTCTTTGTTTTGTGATATTTCTCAGGTTATACACATTTGAATATTAACAAAACTACCGAAGATTTCCTTCCCTCAAGAAGAGGATAGAATGACACGCTACGTACGTCTTGGTGCATTTTCAATTAGCGGCTACCAAGATTAATATAATGTCTTGTGAAGTCTACACAACTTACCCCAATGTTACAGCCATGGATTCACTACTGTTCGTATTTACCAATTCCGATACGGGAAACGGAATTTCATAGTTACGGCTAACCCGCAGAAATGCAAATTGTAATGACCTGTCTGACACCGTTAAACAAGACACCCGAATAACGCGACAAACGTTTTAAGTGACAATGTATTAAGAACAAACACGTTTGCAGTTTGTCACCTATTAAAATAGCATTATTTTTCGCCTTGACGGCTACACAAACAATTGGAAGTGAATCTGAAGTATGCTTAAACGATTGGTGCATATAGTTTATAGAATCCTAAACCATTTCATTTTACAATCGATACTATCAAAACGTGGCTTAAAAAAACTAAGCATCGAAAGTTCTCATTTTACCACATAGTGGCAGATATGCAACATAACAAAGGACTTACAAGAAACTGAATTTATGTGTAGCTTTCATGCGTTTTGATCCCTCATCACAGGATATTTAATGAATCTATCCCGTAAAGCAAGGTGAAGTGCGCCTCCGCGTGGCCCACTTACTGAAGTTCTACTTTTAGGTCATTTTCTATTACAGCCTTTGCGAAAGTTGCTCACGAAGCCGTCAAACTGCATGCCAGTTGCGCCCTGTCCGACACATTTTGTGTCGGCGTTTTCCGGCAGTTGATTAAATCCTATTTAGCATCTACTTCTATTTACTTATCGACAGGAAGAAGTTAAACTAGGGATTGTATTATATGCAGTGTACAAATAAATTATATATCACACAGTGTATAAGTACATATATACACCTCACACATCCAAAATATTGCAGCATTGCAGTAACTCGTGTGCAAAATGGCGAAAATTAATTCTCCGCCAGAGGTTTTCGAACATCGCGCCCCATGTTGTAGGAACGCCTACATTTGATTCAGATCAATGTAGTTAAGCCTTTGTGACACGCGAGGGCGCCGAATATTCGTAGTGCATCACTCACCCCTCAGCAAGCTGGGGAACCACAACTCACAAATATATTAAAGTAACAAAAGACACGGGTGAACTGGACAGTTTTGTTACTTTAAAAATGATTTATTAATTGATAGTGATACACATAGAAATGTGCTGCAAAGAAAAACTAAAGCGAAAAAGGGAAAAATTGCCACACATGAAGAAAAGCTAATATCCAACATAAGCAGTGTTATATCTAAAGAAAATAGTAATGTGCCGTAATAAATTGTCTATTAGTACAAAAATACATTTTCAGGGCACACTATACAGCATCCAGTATCACAAAAAAAGAAGGGCACACGTTTTTCCAAAGCGGACCCTTTAAAGTACAGATTTTTAAATTATTTCAACCAAGCACAGTTTTATTTTGTAAATAAGCATAAAAAGGTTGTGACCAATAAAAATGTTTATATGCAGTGTGTGTGTGTGTGTATATATATATATATATATATATATATGATATTTGTAGAAAAGTTGGGTCCTTACTGCTAAGTTGCAAGTTCCAAGGCTCAAAGTTCAGAATACAAAGAGAACCGTTATATAGATTTTTTTTTTTTTTTAGAAACCTTTTAAGTTCAGTTTTATACAAAATAACAGACATACAAAAAGTTCATTTACAAACCATGACCGGATGCCATATGCTAGCATTATGTACAGTGTACAGCCATACCTTCACGCTCTCTCCTCCATTCACCACTTCATGTGCATAGCAGAAAAAAGCAAAACCTTTTCCTTCATCCTCGATTGCAGTCGTGTGCCGAATCGAGGTTCGCTTACATGGTGGGTGGGCGGCGTGGTGAAGATGCCTTCATTCTGAGAACTTAAACAGAAAGCTAAGGTCTGAGCGTAATAGAGATGTGGACAAGGCATCGCTGCTCGTGGTGGTGTGAGACTGGCTGGGTGACAGACAGAGCAGACTGGCGAGCGGAACCGGAGCCCAGCACAGCAGAGATGGAGACAGCGGGAGAGGTCTGATGCTTAAAAAAAAAAAAATGAAAATGGTAGAAGTGTCAAAAATTGAAACTTAAACGGAGCAGGAGAGGGCGGCCGTTACAGATACAAGCTGGTTCAGGAAATCACACCTTCAGTTCACCTCTCTATCATGTGCTCCCAATGCCTCAGGCGGGGCGTTTAGAAAAGCCGTCACCAAGCCAACAACGCACACCTGTCCTTCTAACAGCATTCATGAACACAGTCTCTGTGCATCACTGCCATTTACCTCTGCTGCTACTGCAATTTCCACTGTCTGTCAGTGTGCTGACAGACACACATACACTGAGCCACACACACACACACCATCACAGACATCCACACACCCACTCATCTTTCAATATGCTTCTCATTTGTGGAAAATCCTCCAAAGAGTGTTTTTTCCTCCTTCTGAAGTAGAGACTAGGAAACTTGGCTTTAATTGTGTTTCATCAGTAAGTGGCACTGGGCATGCATTCCAACAACAGTTTAAGAGTTTGTGTTTTTGAAAGCCTTTAAGCACCTAAAAATGGAAAAGAAAACGCAAACAGAACAGCACTTAAGAGGACAGTGTCCATCTTTCTTATGCTTTGCAGTTACAGTAAACGACCAGGGCACAAGGGGTTAATACTTCTTGGGTGGGCAGCCATGTGCCCCCCCGCCCCCTCCTGTGAGGGGAGCTGCCCAGCCAATCCCCGCTTCTCGCTTGCGCTGCAGGCCAGCTGCATGCCCCTCAGAAGTGGTCGATGAGCACAGACACGCAGTTGGCTCCCACCAGGTAGTTGGGATCTCCTGGGAGTGACTTGTTCTGCCAGCTCTTGGGGTCACCTGGTTAGAGGGGGAAAAAGGACAGGAGAATGGGATCGCCGGCGTGGGGAATGGAAGACAAGTAACCGGACTGTGTACCGTGTCATCTGCAAGATCATTAAACTGGTGCTTTTATAACTGAAGCACATAGCACTCTGACTTAATGGCAGGCTTTGCAATAATAAAACTTCTGGAATGAATATGCAATTTACAGTCAGTGGCTGGGGCAAGGTCCCAGTCCTCAATAGCTCACTACAATTGCACACACAAAGCTGAGAAATGCACCTGTAACAATGTAACTTAAATGCCTGCCTAAAATGTTAATTAGAATGACTGAATTGCAATGGAATAATGCAATGCTTAGTCTATACCTGCGTGTAGCCTACAATTCTATAAATGCTAATTGTGTGTGATACTGACAAGCTACCCGTGGACAAATCTTGACTAAGCCACTGAATTTAACATTTTTATCTATTTAAAGATGCTATTCTGACCTCACAATTTTGTTTCACAAAATCACAACTATTGCAAATACATGTTTTTGAAGTACAAAAAAACTGCTAATTAGCAAAAGCAGAATGACACACTGGATCCAGGAGGAACAGGAGTGAGGTGTCTGCGAGTAAAAGCCTCAGAGATGAAGCTGCTCTGGGCCGGGCAGCGCACTCAAAAACTCAGGACTCAAATTAATACGTCAGAGTCCAGTGCAGTCTACAGCGAGAAAGGTCACTTTCTCCTTATCTTGTCTTAAATAAGAGGGCCACTCTGCAGCCTCACAAAATATGGCCCCAGGGCCAGCCATCCTAAACAGAGGCTAATTAGCTGGTAATCCACCTCTACGCCAAGTTTAAAGTAAGAAAACAAGGGAGCAGATGTGAGTTGAATTCTGCGATTTTCAGTGAGTACAGGGCCAAGACAGACAGATGTACAGCTGAATGCAGCAGGAATGTCAGAAGCTGCACGGCACAGGCAGCCAATGAAAGGCATGAGGTTCTCAGAGCTTGACAAGTCTCCTCAGATGCTAATCCATTCCCTCTGCCCACTGACACACATTAGCAAATGTAAAAGGTTGGACAAGCAGTCCTGCCACAGGGAAGGAAACACCTTTGAAGGAGAAGAGGATTTTGATCTGGAAATCGAGGGAATTGAAATGATGGAATTATAAAAGGAAAGAGGGGAACCGATGAAGGGAAAAGGAAAATGTGTCCCCATGTCCCACAAACAAATGATTACAAGAACAAGCCCGTGTTACAAGGCCCCCAAGAGGAGAGAGGACAGCATACCCGACGAGGAGTCGGAGGATTTTAGAGCAAAAGACCAACCGTCGGGGGTCATGGACGCACAGTGAGGTAAACGGAGCTCCACGGGCTTCAGGAACTTGAGGCCATGAGGGCCACACATCACCAGCGGGCTGAGCAGGGTCTCGCCTGCAGGGGGCGTAAGAGGCAACAAGAGATTAGGGAGCACAGGAATGGGAGACTGGGCCAAAGCCAGTCATTGTACAGCGGGATAAAATGTAACAAGGACAAAAAAACAGAACAGTCTGCGGGGAGAGAAGGCAGGAAAAAGGAGGTGAGGAGTCACTGGCGAGGAAAGAAATAGTTTGAATGTTAAAGTATGGCACTGAACTGTAACAGAGACCTGTAATCGAGCAAATGGTAACCATGGGGAAGGATACAGGGCTCCATTACATATGACCGGCGACCACTCATTACATCTTTGAAAAGGCACATCACATGCAATACCAGTCCACAGCCAACAGGGTGGCGGTACACACCTTTTTCCTTGTCGAGGGGAGGCAGGATGCTGTTGTCCCTGCAGACTTTGAAATAGATCTCTTGCTCCACACCCTCAGGGATGGCACCCTGGGGTATAATGATGCTGACCCCTGTCTCAATAGAGCTCAACACTCCGCCGTTGCTATTGAAGATGCCCCGTGCCGTGGCCACCACCGTGTGTCCCTCGTCATCATCCTCATCCTCCAGTGCACTGGGGCTGGGGGTGAATAATAAGGAGTGGACATTCACACACCAGCAGGGGGCAATGCAACGGCCTCACCATGGCTGACATGGTTGGTAAAACTACAAACATCAATTTTATGCTTCAGGACATTCTTTAAATCAGGCTTAGCTGGGATAACTTCTGCTAAAACACACAAACCTGACCCCTGGCATTAAGTTCTTGCTATCTAGATCTACCCATTGAACCATCCACCACAATGCTGAGAGCTGAAAATGGCACCTACGAAAGCCCACTGGATCCAGAGTAAGAACACTACTCCGGGAACCTTTCAAATGTAGCCCTCAAATTCTTCCAGGCAAAGGGGAGTCCTCGTTTCCCTACCTGACGGGGATAGCCTTGGGCACGGCATTGATGTTGTTCTGCTGGTACTTAGGCCTGTTGTCCATGGTGCGCGGGAAGGTGTCCAGGCCACTGTCTTGGTCAGCTGGCTGGGTTGAGCCTGGAGGCTTAGTGATGCTGTTGGTCAGCCCCGGACCCTTCGGGGCAAGCTCTGCCTTGGGCTGTGTTTCATTGGGCAGCAGGTTGTGATTGAACTTGGGACTCTCAAACTTGCGCTCAAAGGGCCGGGCGGAGGTCGTGTACGGCTTGGGGACGTAGCGGTTGTAGTTAGTTGTTGGCTTGGGTGCCTGTTCTGTGCCATTCACTGGGGATCTCTCTGGGAAGCTCTTCTGGGGCAGGAAGGTAGTCTGGACCGTGTCTTCACGGTTAACAGGTCTCAGGCCTGTCAGCTCAGGCTTAGCTTTAGGAGATCCGGGGGGGTTCACTAAGAACAGGAGGAATGGTGTGTAATCAGCTTAGGGGAGCCTACAGAAGTGGTTATACTGCAAATGTGAGCTTTACGATACAGCCCTGCCCACTGAGCACTTGAATTTTAAAGTGTCCTTGAGTGTGTTAATAATAATAATAATAATAATCAAAATATTACTACTATTACTTACGTTCAGGGGGGATTGGTTTGGGGAGTGTGGGGGGTCCGGAAGCTGGGCTGGACGCAGCTGCAGGTTCGTATCTCTTCTCAGCAGGGCTCAGCTTCTCCACAGGATCCACCCTGGAGCATAAGACACACGGCAGCGTCAGGACGAGGAGATGAGAGGCGTCGGCCCACAACACCAGCAGCAAATGAACAGGGAGTACGGCAAGCGCCTGAACACGCAAGCTAACCGGCTCCACGGAGCTGCCCAGGAAAGACAGTCAGGTGCTTTGGTTGTGAAACCAATACTTGGAGACCAAGGGCCCAGAGCACATAGACGTCCTCAGTGCAGTGGCTGAAACCTCATACTCATCCTGAGATATTATTCCAGCCAGAAAAATTAACTATTAATTATCAGACAAACGAAAAAAGAGCGGAAAATAGAAGTCTGGAATGCTCCAGCTGAATAGCAGATGAAAAACATTCATCATGGACCGCAGGGCGGTTTTCACTGACAGGCCCAGCTGAGCACCTTCTGCTGGGGCTCGTCCCCCTCCGCCGGATATACACACTGGCGACCCCTGCATGGGCTGTAAAGCGGTACAGCCAGGGCTAAAGCTGGCCTGCGTTTCAAGCAGCCAGAGGACAGGCACTGTGGGATCTCCTGCATGCAGCAGTGCGAGACGGAATGACGATCTTCCTGGGCTCTATCCAACCCCTCATATTCACATGTCAGCAGACCAGTAGACAGAAGGCATCCTAAGAAGGGCTGGAAATGGGCTGGATTTTTCCACGGACCAGCAAATAAACAAGCAGCAAGATGGGCACAAGTAGCAGTGCTAAGACCCCAGAGTCGGTGTGTGTCAGCCTGACAGGCACTTTCTGCGCCCAGTGGAGGGTCTTGCCTGCTCCTCTGTATTCCCTGACTGCGCAGCTACGCAGGTGTGGTGAGGGCTTTGTCATTCTCATCGCTGCGCAGCAGGAGTGGACACACAGCACGCGCTCAGGCCCATTCTGGCTCTTGGCCTCAGCACGTGCTGCAGCCTTTCAGAGCAGTCTACACTGCAGCTGTCCACTTCCTCTACACCACAGGTCAGGACCCAGAACCTGCTGCCATATGACACCAGGGATCCTGAGGCCCTTTCTACCATCATGACATACAGCACAAACCCCCACCCCTCTGAAGAATGCCAGAAGGACGCAGCGGGGGAGGTACCTGGGGTGTCCGTAAGGCGGCTGCGTGAGCAGCTGTGCAGGCTTGCTAAGTTCCGGCGGGCGATTGGTGGCGGGGGCCACTGGGGGCGGGGCCTTGCTGTCAAAGCTGCGCCGGTCGAAGAAGGACAGCTGCTTCCTGTAGTACTCCTCATCCTCGTCAGGGTCGTAGCTGTTGGCGCGCACAAGTTCGTCAGCAGGCTTGGCCTGAGGTTTCTGTGGCTCGGGGGCTCTGAGTGAGAGAGGAGGAGAAGGAGACCTGCCAGTGAAGCCCGGGGATAGATTTGCGCCTCTCCTCTCACAAGCGAGCCAGAGCTAGTCAGACAGGCGAGTAGCTAGCAGTACGGCTAGTGAGGAGGTGCCGAGCCACCTGGATGCCACACAGGGGCTGATTAAGGCACTAGGCACGACGGCCCTGCAGAGGATGCAGCCTGTAATATCCTGTGTCCTCAGGCTACTCTCTGCTGATTGACTGATGAGCGACAGCTTTACTGACAGCACCCAGTCAGGAAATGGATGTGTGCAAGAATCTAAAACTGTCAGCATTTCCACTGGTGACTGTCATCTAAAGCATGACAAACGAGGGCAGTTTTGCCAGCTACATGAACTTGCACAACATGCCCACTAGAGGGAGCCACATGACTAACGAGACACACAGCGTAAGGAAAACGACACTCTGATGCAACACAGGACCAGGTCCCAGTCTGTAAAGAAGCTTTACATGCTGCAGACACCAAAACATTTATCACAACTGCTGAAAACCACTTTTTAGCATGATAATTTGTAAAGGATGAGAATGCAATAATTACCTGTGGTTGGTCTTTTCTTGGTCTAGGTGGCTGAGGGAGTTCGCTTTGGGGACAGAGCCGGGCGCCATGTTGGATTTGGAGGGCATGTCCCCAAGCTGTGACAGAAGAGAGCGAGGCCTCTTACTGACAGAAATGACACAGCTCACAGAACAATGAACAGCACCAGCAAGTGTACAACATAAATAATTCTGACTGCTATTGGTCAATAAACCTTATGCTTTTAACAGCATGATGAAGAGGTTTGTGTGCGAGCAGCCTCTACAGACTGATGAGACACAGGCAGCGGCCACCAGAGCAGACAGGCAGACAGGCCCCTGGAGGGCGTTTCCTGCTGGACCCTTCAACAATTTATATGACCTGAATTACTCTGTTAAAAATACCCAGGATGCATAATACTGCTAATGGGTCTGCAAATCAGTTGAAATAAAACTTTGAACAAAATGACGTGTGGATGACAGACAGCCTGTCTGTTCGTGCTCTGCTTGGTGCACATGGGTGGGGGGGTGTTGGGGGCACCCACCCTGAGGCCTGCCGGGTCGCTCGTCTCTTTGGCCCGGTCCACAGACACAGAGCGCTTATTCTCAAACATCTTGACCCTGGTGAGAACGGACTGGCGTTTCATGGCAGGGTCATTCTCCAGGTTCTCTCTGGGGGGGGGTGGCAGTGGCTTGGGGGCTGTGGTGATGACTGGCTCCCCTTGGGGGGTCTGGGCCTCTGGTTTCGGAGGGGTCACGGCAGCGTCCGAGTTCAGAGTGGGTTCAAACTGGCCCGGCCTGTAGCCAGGGGTCAGGGGCCCCTGGCTGTAGGGCTGCCGTGTGGCCGGTTCTCCGTAGGACTTGGGGGGCTCCGGAGAGAGCGAGGCGGGCGGGGGGAAGGCGTAAGGCTCGGCTTCGAAGTGAGGGCGCCCATCGTAGGATAAGAGGGGCCTCTGGGGGGGCTCGTCGTAGCGTGCGGGGCCCGCCTGGCCCTTTGCGGGGCCCGCCTGGCCCTTGGCGAAGGGCTCATAGTGCGTCTGGCTGTCGTAGCCCAGCGGCGGCTCCTCATAGTCCATGTCGGGCCTGTCCTCGTACGGCCCGCGCGGCTCGTAGCCGGCGGGGTGCTGGTTCTCGTACGGCCGGCGCGGCTCGTAGCCGGCGGGGTGCGGGTTCTCCAGGGGCCGGCGGCTCACCGCGTAGCCTGGCATCTGCGGTCCAGGCTGCTGTTGCTCGTAGGGGGACCACTGTTCACTGTAGGCCGGCGTGCGGTTCTCCTGCGAGTCGAAGCCACGCCCCTTGGGCTCCAGGTAACCTCCCCCTTCGTAGCGGTAAGAATCATAATCGCGGTATGGCTGTTTGTCCTGGTACGGCGGCTGGGACTCGTAGCTGGCGGGGGGGCCCCCCGCAGGCTGTGGCTGGGACTGCTTGGGTCCCTGGTTCTGCCGCGCCGGCTCCTCCAGGCCGTAGAGATCCTTCTTGTACATCTGCAAAGAAAACGTCAGAGACAAATGAAATCAGAGATGTGCAGAGGAGACCTTAACTGTGGATATGACATAGCATAGTAACGCAGAGCGGATATTTTCAAGACCATGTTAGTCTCCATTGCTGGAAATTCAAGCCAAAAAAGGCAGGAACCTGGAATGGGAGACACTAGAAGCTTCTGTTATTTTGCTGGTTGCACAGTAAGCATTAGGCTACAAATGTAAGATCATACTTAAGGAGTGAAAAGGCACACACACTTACCGTGTCATATCTATGTTTATATTCAGTGAAATCATAAAAGCATAAAAACCATGAGCAAACAAAAAATTAAGATATGGTTGCCACTTTAAAATGCAAAACCCTCCATACAATCAAACACAGCCTTACTGAAGCCCTAAAACAAAACCAAAAACCTTAAATTTGACATGTAGCCTTCATAGGTGGTTGGTTATAACTCATTTGTGGCACCATTAGACATAAAGCTGAGCTTCCTGTCAGAGCAGAAAGGCTACATTTCAAACCCAAGACCATGGGATAAAGGTCCAACAGATATTTGAAGGTGTGCCACCCCCCCAGAAAGGTTTTTAAACATGCAACTACCAATTCAATGAAATTCAAGATTCATTCAATCTGCAACAAATACAACCGGTACTAATTAAAAAAGGGAAATGAATGCCACAGGAAATTAACAGGAACAAAATGCAAAAACGCTGCAGCCATGCAGAAAAGTAAATAAGCATCGGCATTAAATTCTGGGTCCTCTTATGCTCCTCTGCCCAGCTATCCCCAGGCACAAATGGGGCAGACCCCGCCTCTCCCACTCACGCCAGCTTTCCATTGGTGCATCACGTGACGCCTCTCTGTCTGTCAGAAGCACATGTACGGCATAGCGTTCATGCAGCAGTGAGTGGGAAAGCATGGAGTAAACAAGCAGGCATCAGCAGGGGGTGGGACGGGGTGGGGGCAGGCCGGCCAGGTCCAGAAGGGGGACGGCAGCGGTACCTTTGGTTCTGAATTGGGCAGTCCGGATTGGTTGGGGTCGAGTGTCGGGGGCTGAGCTAGGTCAGGGGTGAGCCTCCTAAGCAGGGCACCCTGGGGGCTGTGGCTGCCCGGGGCAGCTGGAGGGGGCTCCTCAAGGTTCAAACCAGCTACATGTACAGGGTTGTTCTCGACAGCAGGGGGCGCTGTCACAGCCATGGGCTCAGACTGCTGGGGAAGGCAAGGCATGGCGGGAGCAGCCTCTGCTTTCTGTGAAGTGGTGTTCAAAAACGTTTAATACACGAGCTGCTGTGGCAGGGCTCACCCTCACTACAGCACTCCTGCTCGCTCCTGCTCACGCCTCCGCCTCGCACGCTGCCTCGCACGCTGCCTCACGCGGCCCCGCCCGGCTCGCCACTTCACTAACAGCTTCATGCACGAAGGCAACGTTTTGCAAGAATTTGCAACAGGACAACGTTCTGTTGTTTACTTGGTCTGATTTGATTTTAATTCTAGATTACAATACAGCTCTTTGCTCTTTTTTTTTCCCACACAATCGGTTAACAAATGTCATGGCAGCTATTAACCTGAATAAATACATTTACAACAACATGAGTAACACACAGTTCCAACATGCAAGGTAATACTTTCTGGGTAGACATCAGTCTCGATTCACAAGCAGACAGCTACAGGCCACATATTTGGGCACCTTTACAGAGTTCACAGAGATTTTTTTTTTTTTCCAACATCAAAATCAACATCAAGATCACGGTCAGTCACACAAAGACAACAGGTCACAGCTACTGTATCTAACAGCCAAGCTTATATTCAAAAATAAAAAAACACACACACACTCACAGACAAACATGGCCACAAATGTGTTTTCATTTTGTTCCTGCTCGAACGCCAACGTTTCACAAGCTGGTTCAGTACCTCCTCCAGAACACCTTCCTCACACATACCACGGCTTCCAAGCAACAGGGCAGTCGCACGGCTCTGAGAAACGGTACCTGCTGAGCCGCCGGGGTCTTGAATCCGGCAGGTTCTATCCGGTCCAGAGGCTCGGTGTGCACAGTGTGCTGGTACCCGGCGTACCCGGGAGGCTCTTGGATTACGGGCAGATCTTCTCTCACAGGCTCCGACGAGCGGGTGATGGCCGGCTCGCTGGGAAGGCCCACCTCGTCATTGAGCGTTTCGTCCAGCTCCTGGTCCGTGTAGGCACCTCCCTCTGTGTCCGTGTCCTCGTAATCCGAAGTGTGCCGGCTGTCTGTGCTGTACATGGAGTACTCGCTGCCTGGCGCCGACAGGTAGGACAGCCGGTCATCGTGGAGGTCCAGGTCATCGTCGGGGGCACCATCCGCCTGATGGGGGCACAGACGCAGGAGAAAGGGGGGGAAGCAAAGAACGAGAAGAGCAACATTAGAGGAATATCGGGGTTAAGAGTTCATGAGAAGACCCTACATTAGGTTACACTGACGTTAGAAGCAGGTTTATATAAATAGGGCTGTATGTTGACAGGTGTGAACGTGTTTGTGCACGAGGAATCCAGACACAGCAACCTGGCTGCATGAAAACAGCGAGATAGGCGATAAGCCTGTGCAGTTTGGTGAGAGCGACGAGCCTTCAGACAAAAGGGAAGAGGCCACGGGGGCGTCCTGCCGGCTATGGCAGCCCAGCGCAGGGTGGGGCTCACCTTGCCCTCTGATACCCAGACCAGTTGGTTCTGCTGCTGCTGGACTGTGTCCTTGAGGGCGCCGTACCAGCCTTCGTTCATGCTGTTCATGTTGATGGTGCCTGTTTGATCAAGGGCAGAAGAGAAATCTCGAAAATGAGCCCAGGTAAACAGGGACCGGTGCACTGTCAATATCGGTGACAACCCCCCCCCCCCCCCCAGCAGGGGTACTACATAAAATGGGAAGCTATCTATCAGGCTTCACACGTGGGGGTGCAGGTGAGCCAGGAGTGCGGGATGAGGTCACGATGCCGTGGGCCCGTGCGACAGGCCGATGGGCCTCTTCCTGTCCCATCCCCCACTCACTGGTGAAGAGGTGCTGGTTGTTCTTCCTCAGCTTGAGGGCGCGCTCGTACAGCTTCCTGGCGCTCTTCCTGGACTCGGAGCACAAGCGTGTCCTCATGTTCTTCACGCCCTGCTTGCTGTCGGGGTTCAGGAAGACCACGATGGGGTACCACTGTGCATAGTTCAGGCGGTCCACCGCATTAGGTGTGATGTCCAGCACTGCGTGTTTATCCTGGGGAGGGGGTTTGCAGCGATCAATATGGATCTCACTCCTCCACCTACACACTGCTAACACAGGGATAGCTCTCCTGGCAAGCGAGCCGCTCACCCGGTCAATGATCTGCTTGATGGTGTGCAGGCGGATGATTCCAGAGCTGCGCGAGTCCGTCCCTGCATCTCTGGGCTCGCTCTCTGCACAGGGAGAGGTTCACATAGGACCGTGTATGAAGCTGCGCCGAACCCCACTTAATGACGGCAGACTTAGGCCCTCATGAACCGTAAATGGCTTAATTTGCATGGCATTTCCGAGTAACGTGGCTATATGAGGATGTGCCAGCCAATCAGGGTGCTGAAACCTGGCAGATGCTCAGAAATGTAAACCAGGTGAAGCTTTCACTTCCTGTTCCTCCCTCATCTGTGCAGATTCCCTGCTGCAGCTCCCATGGCTCCACATCCATCTGCTCTACTGACGTTTATTAAACTCAAGACAACTGAAGATGAACTGTAATGACCTTACTTGGATGTAGACAATAGATATTGTTGAAATGCAGAGGATCGTTACTCATAGCCAGTATTACCAGTATAAATGCTGACGGACTTTGACCTACGGGCTATAAAGTACGTTTCTGAAAATGCTTCTCTAACCTATTGCCAAATGAAACCTTAAAATTAGTAAGATGCTACTTTATGATGTAGCAAGTTTTAATGCTGCGGTGGATTGGTGAAAACTGGGAGCAGTTTAGTTGTCACTGCCGCATATTTTACATGCGAGAGTGTGCGAGGAAATGGAACGAAGCAATTTTTTAGAGTGAAGTTACTGGGAGGCAAAATTACTAACCTGCATTTAAAAAAATACTGAGAAAAAGGGAATTGGCAAAAGGAACCACATAGCATCATGTATAACAATCTGACTACTGTTCTACACAAGGCCGGAAAACCCCAGAGTGCGGGCAGCCTAAAACCAGCTCATCAGCTAGGTAATAAAGAACAGCTACCAGCAGGCAGACATTAATATTAGAGACACGGTATGATCATACACGAGCCATCAAAAACCAAGTGGAGTGATGCTGTGTCCTGAAAAGGATATGCAAGGCGAAGGCACCGGAGCATGAGAGAGAGACGGTAAGTGTCAAATTGCGAGTGCAATTAGGTAATTGAAATGAGATACTGGGCTGGTGTTAAAAATGCAGCCATGAGTGACCACTGGCTGCTTTTGGCTGGGGGAGGATTCTGCAGGTGGGGGCCGTGGGTGGAGCAGACAGTAAGGTGTAGTGGCAGGTGTTGTACTCACTCGCCAGCTCAAAGACGTCCGGCTCTTCCCTAGCCAGTCTCTCCCGAGCAACATCGGCGATGGGCCCGAAGATCACCACAGGCCGGAGGAACCCAGCTAAGGGAACGCGGAGAACATTCCGGCAGTCAGCACAGCTACACAAAATGAATTAGTTACTGGCAGACCAATGGGGAACCACCACCCCCATGCTGCTTGGAAGCATGAAAACGGCAAACAGCCACAAGCGCTCACCTTCCCTCAGCACCACTCTCTCATAAGCGGGGAACTTGGTCTGGACCGGCTGAGCAGACAGGTCCTCCCGGCTCTTCCGCAGGTTGCGCTTAGAGCTGCGCAGGCCACGGAACCTCCAGAAATCCGCACGGTCGCCCCCTGCGGTTTTGGGGAGAGTGTACTGCACGCTGGATAGCTGCTCCGCCCTGTGGTGAGGAGAGGGAACAGCACCCTGCATGAGGACGACGTGTCATTCGGGCAGTGGGCCGGAGACCGTTTGCAGAATGTCTTCCCACTGCGCCTGATGTTCTCTGCTGGTCTCCGGTGACAGGTGTCCCCATTACTTCTATTCAGATGGTCTTCGTTTAGCTCTAACGAGCCCCAGTTAAAGATAAACAATGGGGTGCTTAATACACGGCAGGTGCTGTTCCATCATGTGTCAAGGGAGGACAGGTTTGTTCCATTCCATACAGCCAGGTGACCAGAGACAAGCAGGGGGTCTATAAGGCCGAAGAGAGACGTCTGAGAGGAGCCCTGGTGTCGAAGCGGGAAGCACCTGTTTTTGTTGGGGATGATGCCCCTCTCCACCTCCTGGTGGTTCTTGCCGATGCGGATGGCCAGCCAGGAGCCCAGCTTGCCGTTGTAGAGGGTGTCCACCACACGGAAGACCTCGCCCTTGTTGAAGCTCAGCCCGTAGGGGGACTCCTTCTCATACTCAAAGTGGGTGCGGATGTAGAAAGAGTCGCCAACGTCCGACTCCACAATGCGTCTGTATACTGGGGTGCGGGGAGAGCGCCAGCGAATTAAAAAGCGCAACAGAGAGGAGAGAACACTGCAAAACAAGGGAGTCCTCAGCCAGTCACCATCATTTCATAAAGAGGCTTGGTTAAAGTCCAACCATATCGAGCTACTCTCACAGGCAATAATGAGAGGGTGGGTATTCCTTAATGTTTGCTCACGGATCAGAGTTTAGCGACATGTGCTAATGTCAGCACAGAAATATGCACACCAACAAACTAGTGTCACTAGGGAGGCTTGAGAAACACTGTAGGAACATGTCTGCTCCCCAGGCCTCTGCTCCACTCACCGTCCTTCTTCTTCTGGGCCAGAATAGTGATTTCTTCACCCTTTGGAAGATCAAGGAGGAAGAGCACCGCTTCCTCTCGGATGATGTTGGCAAAATCAACATTGTTTACCTACATAGGGGGGAAGCAGTGGGTCAGCGAGCTGCCGTGTTTTTCTGGGCCCCCCCGGTGAGGGGGGGGGGGGGGGGGGCGCAGCGAAAAGCGGTGGAACATTTTGACAAAAATAAACCCCCCCAAAAAAGTAACGGGAAAAAAACACAGCACCCCACCCCCACCCAAACCCAAA
>JABFEA020000010.1:9534299-9575431 GCA_019775915.2 Cyphomyrus plagiostoma | reverse complement strand
TTTTGTTTTGAACAATATACTTTTTTTTTTCCGAGGGGGGGGTTGGGTGTGGGCGGGGGGGTTGTTGTTTTTGTGCGGGCCCCGGGGGGGGGGGGGGGGGGGGGGGGGGGCGCTGCTCACAGCTGTGGAACTTTGGCTCTAACTGAAACGCCGCACATAAGGTCACGGTCAGAAAGCCAAGCAGCGCAGCCCCTCCCATTCCCAAATACTAACTTTTGCTTTTATCTTAAAAAGAACAACAAAGAAATACTAGGGAACAGTAGGAGCCTCTCGGTCTGAGGACCGGCGATAAGGAGCCATGTTCTGGAAGCACGCTGGAGGCTGGAGATGAAAAGGCACGAGACGTACGGAGGAGGCAGCAGGCGAGCAGCCCAGCATAAACAGGCAGATATTCACTGTGTATCAGGAGGCCAGTTTCAGGGCTGCAGGACCATAAAAACCGAGAGCAGGCAGGTTCAGGCCGTGGGCTGGTAACCCCAAGGGCTTAACTGAAAATTATACTGCATTCTACTGCCCATAGCCTGAACGGCGACTTAAATTTCCAAACACACACACACGTTCTAAAAATGCGTGAATTTAACTGTCAGAAGCTGCTCGGGTAGCGGTTGTTAAAACAGGTGGAGCTGCGAGTTAACAATGGCAGACTGGTGTAAGATGCCACTGGATGGAAAAGGGGGCAGGACTGAGTGTCACAATGAGTCCCATTGTCACCCAGCCGCACGTAAACATGAAGACAGAGACAACTCTCCTGCAGTTCTCATTGATAAAGCGCCTTTCTATTTACAGCTGGGCCGCTCACACGGCACCAAGCCGGCGCTGGGCTTCTCAGAGGGCCACAGCTCCACGGCGAGCGTGAAGGGCGAGCGTGAAGGGCGAGCGTGAAGGGCGAGCGTGACGTTATGCGGGACGGTCAGCAGTGGGGCGGCGACCGCTGACAAAGCCACCGACTGACAGCGACACTTTATAAATAGGAGTCATATAAAGCCGGTAGCCAAACGCTGCTCATTTCAGACACTCGCCGTCAAGTTATAAAAAGGCAGAAGGAGGCAAATGTTCAGAAACCGTCAGATAACTCCAGGAATCAGGCTAGTCTACACCTTCAGGCTACAAAAAGGGGTGACGTCAGCATGAAGGGAAACTGTGTCCTAGTAACCCCAGCATCTGTGTACACGTGTGTGCGTGTGTGTGCGTATGACCCCATACCCTGAGAATCTGATCGCCCTCCTCCAGACCCTCCTTGGCAGCAGGGCTGTCCTCCAGCACGCCGGCGACAAAGATGCCCACATCGTTGCCCCCGGCCAGGCGCAGACCCACACTCTCCCCTTTCTTAAACTTCACCAGCTTCATGCTTGGCCTGAGAGGAAACAGAGAGACGTGAACACGAACCGCCACAGGATGGAGGCGCCGGGATAGCGAGTCCCGGAAATGGGACGTGGGGGAGCAACCTGAGGATGCTGTCGTCGTGAGCGGCGCTGGGCACAGGGGCGTCGGAGGGGCTGACGGGCAGGTCCACATCGGGCTGCCCTGGCTGGGCATACACGGGCTTGGGCTCTGATGACAGAACACACCCACAGCCGCAAGCTTAAGCCATCAGTGTTAAGAGGCATTATGCGCACAGCAAATTGTAACAGACACTCAGTAGCAGTATAGTCTCAGACACCACGATACACTGCTTCAAGCTGGGTCAGCGATTCTTGGTAGACATTGCTCATTTTCACTGTGCTTTGGGCAAGTGACCTCACCACTCTCTCAGACAGCATTTCACTCTCTTAGTGGTTACACAGTCATCAGTGTTGATCTCCTGACTTTGGTGCAAGAGTGCCACGCCCCAGGCTCACCTTTAACAGAAAATCCAATGTGACTAAATGGATCAAGGTATCGCTGCTTGACTGCCAATGGCTACGTGCGGCTTCGTGACCCATGAGAATGGCTGTCGGCAGCCGGTGCTCCTTAACCACAGCTCAGGCAAACCCTGATGGCCAGGAAGAGCCCTGCTGAACCTCACTGCCTCACTGAAGCCGTAACAGATTCTACATCAGCTTCCCCAGCACACAGTGACCTATCTGTTGAGCAGAAAGCGAATGCCAAGACAGGCATTTGTTGATTCAAAACGCTCTGCACTGAAGTACTACACAGCCATCAGGGGGTGAGGCAGCTCACTGCAAGCAGTCAGAGTCTCTTATGCACTTGACAGGGCAACAAAGTCTGTTACTGCAGTCAATTAGGAATCCCCAAGCATCCAACACCCCCACGCCCTTAAGGGACCGGCGGCAGCACGGCCCTGCTGCTTGGGGCCGTCACCCAGACGAAATCACGGCCTCAGGCTGTGACACAAGCGGCCAAGCTGAGCCTACGCTAATCCTGGGGCATCTGAACGGGACCCGTTTGCCTGGAGTAGCCGAGGCTGCTTGTCAGAGCTGAGACCAGGCTGCCCAGCCACAGCGGGTATTAGAGCTACAAAGGATCAAGAACAAGGTTCACAGCCGCTCGGGACAGAGAGGGAAAGAATAGTGGGGTGTTTTGGAGAAGAGAGAGGGCAAGCTGGGGGGGGGGGGGCTGCCCAGCAAACTTTGGACCCCTGACCTGGCAGCGGGGGCATAAGTTTTTCGTCAACGGGCACAGGTTGGTCAGTTATGGGAACCACCTCGGCCGACTTGACAGGCGTCGACACGGCCCCCGGCTTGGAAATCCGCTCCTCCTCACGACTCCTGTGGCTGGAAACAAAAACAAGGCAGTTATTCCTGTTTGTTGGCACCGTGCAGCGTCCGGAAATCTCACAAGTGACAATCAAAGGGGGCCGGAGAGGGACACATCTGGCAAATCTCCTACTAAATGCAAATCAGAACAAGGGGGGGGAACCAAACCAGGATTGGATGCTGCAGAATTAAGGCAAATGGAAAGTGTCAGTCTTAGGTACAGACATAGCAGGGTTCTGGTTTCAGGATTTACCAGCAGATCCTCCTCAGCACCAGCAGAAACATCCAAAGGAAACATCCACTGAGGGTAACTGCTCTGTACCAACCCAACTGGTCATGATTGGACACACCAGTCTTGAATACCGAAGCCACCAACTTCCCCACTACATTCCTCTCAAACCAAGGATCACTGAGATGTTAATTGATATTGAAGGGTAAATGTTGGGATCTGCCAAAAGACTGATGCTTCTTTCTGGGAGACATGGTGATGATTCAAAAATGAGGAAAAAAAAATAAAAGATGGATATCAGGGTGCAAACCTTCACACAACTGTGAAAAACACAGAGTTCTACTGCACGTCAGCTACACAACCCAAAGGAGTGTAACAAGGCTGATTACAACAGAGAAGAAACGTGAAATACTTTGTAATTTTCATTGCTCTTGATGGCACAATCGACTTGTGAAATGTACATGGTTATCCAAGAAACCTTTAACCTTGGATGTGTCACTGGGTACATACAGCTGTGTACAAAAACAAGGCCGTGCAGACTGGGCGGGGGTAGGGAAGCTTCCCACTCACTAGCCTGTCTGCTCCACCCTGCGCTGAATTAGAACAAAAGCAGAATTCCTTCACGGTCACATGACAGTGTTGGCGCACAGTACAACAACCGCACCATAGGAATGAGATACACAGCCAGCACAGTCATATTAAACAGCAGCTCGCTGAAGTGCACCAGCAATGGATCTAAAGGACCACGCTAGAATATCCGCCTTCAAATCGGGCTGAAACAAATGTCCAACAAAAACCCTACAAGACGTGTGCAGGCAGGCAACGTCGCCTCCCCCAGACACATTTAAGGGGATAATAAAAAGCAGCAGTCCGTGAGTTTTTGTAGTCTACGGACTAAAAATAGAGAGTGCTGACACCTGCAGCCAAATTGACACAGCCACAATCAGCCGATAGGTGCAGGCGAGCAGCAACCTCCTAAAGGATGACGAGCTGCATGATGCAAGCAGGACACGTGGCTGCCATACGCAGACCCCGCCCACTCGCGGGCCATAACGACCCCATTTCTCAAAGCAGCCACACACACACACACACACACACACACACACACACACACACACACACACACACACACACACACACAGGAACCCTTTGTGCTGCTATTCAGTCTTTAATACATTAATAATGTAAAACATAAGCGTGGACCTGATGACAATTACGCTTGCGTATGCCTTTCACTAGCGCTTCCCTCGCATCATTAAAGCCTGAAATATTTATTTTAGCTGCCCCCACACCAGAGCAGCACCTTAGTAATGCCAGAGAACACACCCCTAACATTTACACAGGGCCAGGGGAGCCGTGCCATGCACAGGTACGTTAAGGCGACTTAACACAAGGACAAAGGCTCTGATGTCAGTACAGCTGGGAGTTTGGGGCATCAGCAAAAGGACAGAAATCTGTTCCCAGGAAGAATGCATGCATTATGCATGGCTGAATAAAACATGCAAGTGTGACTAAAATATCAAAGGACAACTAACAAAGTACTTTAAATACTCAAACATAATTGATGTATACAACTAGCTTAAAAAACACACAATTTAATAGTAATCTGGTGAGAAGTCAGTTTTAGTTCGGCTTTCCTTTAAAATCATACCTTCCTTGTCTATGAAGTGCCCCCGCACCTTAATGGTTAATGTACCAAGAAATATTGCCCTTGACACCTGAGATGATGCATAAAAGCTGAGAGGCGCCACTGCAGTGCCTGACGGCCACTGGAGCCGGTATCTGTGACCACAGCTGCCCAGCTAACAAACACAGGAAGCCGGGCTGGGGGACCCTGACGTGCCACCGCCCACCCCAGGCTGCAGAACTCCACAGCCTTTCACCACAACAGTGACTGAGTAGCCGCACACGCACAGACAAAAGCCAAGATTATTCCAGAAAGTTTAGCAAATAAAGCACCATATTCTGTTCATAGGCAAAGAGAAACACACTATTAGTGGCAAAGCCAGAAACCCATCCTTTAAAGAGCCACACAGGGAAGTCCACGACTGTCATATTAGGTGTGTGCCGTGTCACACACAGCAGATTTATTTATTCCCCAACTTTTATTTCCCTTTAAAAGATACAGAAAGATATGCATGGGTTTTGCAGCAAAGCATTCTGGGAGTTGAATACATGGGTATAAGACAGACAATGCTCTCCAGGACAATCTGTAATCCCAAGAACAGCACTCAGCCCTCTATGAAGCATTGGCTTCAACATACACACAGACGCAGCTATCTAGAGCGGCGCTGGCAGATATTACACTACACCTAACTAAATTAACAAAAAAATTACTGCATTAAGAAAACAACAATACTCTTAACAAGGGTAACTCATACCACCAGGAGGGCTGTGGGTTTAGCTCCCAGCCCAGCTGTGTGTAGGTTTGCATGCCCTCCCCAAGTCTCCATATGTAAATTTTTTGCTCTGCTTTCCTCTCACGGGCCAAAGACAGCTCAGGTAAAGCCGTGACTTTAAATTGCTCCTAGCATGTATTTCTGTGTGACAGTGTGTCTTCGATGGACTGGCATCCCACTCAAGGTGCCCTGTGCTTCCTGGGGTAGGCTGCAGGCACGCCGTGACCTGGTCCTGGTGGCGAGACGGTCGGGTGAGCAGTCTCGACATCTGCCCTCATGTCAAGGCAAACCAACACACTAATAGAAGCCCGGCTTGGGGATTATCAGTGCAAGGTGTTGACACGGCACCAGTACAGAAACAAGTGTTAAGCATTCATCACCATGCACCAGCAGGAATGCCCCATATAACAGCTGACTGGGATGCCAGTCTAACAGGATGTGCTCCAAACACCACAGCAAAGACATCACATGATGTGTGACACTTACAGTGGAAGTAATCTGTGAAAAAGTGAACCTGCAATTCTGCATAAAAACAAAAAAGAAAAACAAATTATTCACCAGCTGTCAGGTGATGGATGAACGATTGAACTGGCTTTGTGACAAACAGGCAGCTGTAAATCAACGGAAGCATAAACAGCCCAGGAATTAATTATAGCACTAATTCTTCTCCTCCTACACTCATAGCACATTAGCGGCTACATCTTTATGCCAGACTTATAGTGCCCCTGCTGGCAAGCCCTCAAACATCTGTTAAAGAATTCAATTAGGGGCCTGCGTGAGTGGCACATGATTGCTTGGAAGCTCAGCGCAGGTTACAAAGAGGCTTACAAAGAGACTGCACTTCCCTGAATTACTGGAAAGTGGACAGACCAGCTGCCTATCTGTGTCAGAGCCGCTGTGATGTTCACCTGGCAAACAAAGTAAAAACTAAAGCAGGCACATTCCTACAGGCTGGTTAAAGTAAATTCTCTCCGCAAACACATGGCTCTCTCTCTGCAGGTGCCAGCGACTCAGAAGCAAAGTTAATGAAGTCGAGGAAGGTATAAGGCGGCCTAAGAAGGACATAAAGCACACGTGCATTTTATCAGCTGTGCTACATGTTGACAGGAGACACCAACTTAACATTCTGCTGCTCTTCAAGTCTGTTTTGACACTGAATCTAGGTCTATGCCTACAGGCTACTCTAGGCTACATCCATACCGCACGCTTTTCAGCCCCTGGTGTGTTTAGGGGGCTGACAACAGACCCCTGGAGGGAACAGCCACTTACTTTAATCGCCAACGCAGGGAGCTAGAATTCCAACTGACAGAAATGCAGGGGAAAGCAGCAAATTAAAAACCGTAAAAAGGATGTAGCTACCGTTAGCTATTGAAATGCCAATACAGGCAGTGTTTTCACCAAATATGAGGATCTGGCACGTGTGTGTGTGTGTGTGTTCATACATGCCACGTATGCTACCACCCTAATGCCATCTGGGGGGGCGGAGCCGGAAGGCTGCACTACATAATTGATTTTATCTAGTTACCTAGACGCAGCCTCCATTTTCATTACCCCGCTTTTTAATTTCCAGCTGGCAGTGGCGTGTGCCGATTTACGATGAGGTGCCAGCTAGGCAGAGTGCCTTCAGGACGACCACCGCTGGGCTCCCTTACCTGCCGTTGCTGACCAGCTGAGGGGAGTGTCTGGACAACTCGGAGGGCTCGGAGCGCCGGTCGGGGGAGCGGGAGCGAGCGCTGCGGTTTCGCTCGTGGTTGGAATGGTCTGATGTCAGGGAATGAATTTCTGAGATATCTGTCAGGGTAAAGAGGGCCTTGTTAATGAGGAGTCAGGTGGCACGCAAACCAGAGACACAAGGAAAAGCAGGAAGGGATGCATGAAAAAGCTCATTCCATTTTCTCAGAGTTCAGTTCTGCCATCATCTTGGATATTTTCTCACACGCCTAACAGATTGCTTACCGATTACGTCCTTCACGTTGGGCCAGAGAAGAACTCGCAAAAAAGAAGTCATACAGCACAGAACAAACATCACATGTGGAGCAGATACTGACACGGTCAGAAGTTTCACAAACAGAAGCAGGTTCAGAACAAACACAGGGATATAGTTGCTCAACCCTCCCATTACAAAGACTTTTCTTTTGACTCCCCATCAGTCTCAATACGCACAGGCTGCCCCCTCCCCATAACCCCCAGAGAAGATCCACACCGTCTCTTTCAGACGCATTGGCAGATGGGATGCTGTCGTCCACAGCAGGGATGTTAAGCAGAGTTGCCCTCTCATCCCTCTGCACCACCATCTTCAGCTTGCCCTTTGACCTCTCGATAAGCTTCTTAGCATCTATGAGGGACAGGTTTTCGGTCACTGTTCCGTTAATCTAGGAGAGAAAAGGAATGAGGATAAACACCACAAAATACAAATAAAGAAAATAAAAAGGATTCTGCAGAACGTATATTTTTAGGATAAAGCTGCAGGTTTTTTTTTTTGCTATATTAGAGAGGAAATAAAGTCAGCAGAATGTGCCAAGGTGCCAGGTCAGTACAACACAGAAGCCGGCCTAGTGCTGACCTTCAGCTCAAAGATTCACACACTAGATGGACTCCCCGCCTCCACCAGTGTTGAGGGTGTGTTGACATATAATGACAAATATCCTCTTCAGAGGGGAAACCAAGCAAGCAGACGCATCACAGGCAGCGTACAAAGTTAAAAATTCATGCAGCTAGTCTGAATCACTCCTGCCATACAGGCTACAAGTAATGGTGATACTTTACAACATAAGAGAATTCCTTACAGAAGCAGCTCTGGGCAAAAAAAAAAAAGCCAACAAAACTAATTCCGTGTGAGGTTAATATTCCCATCCCTACTCCCATGGATTTCCTCCCGGCACAGAGGGGCCCCGTAGTGGGACTGCTGACAGACGGGTCACTGGGCGGGTCTTTCTCACCTTCAGCACCACATCACCCTCCTGGATGTTGCCATCCCGTGCTGCCAGGCTCTCAGGAGAGATGTCCTTCACAAAGATGTGACTGGCCAGGCGTAGACCATATTCTGTTGTTGGGGGGGGCGGGGGCGGGACAAGAACGCATATTCCATTAGCAAAGCGCCCCCAGATGGGGAGGCCTGAGCCCCCAGCATGTACAGAACCCTGGTCACTCTTACAAGAACTGTGAAGCAGCTGAACGCCAGAGCCGAAGGACACTCTTCCACTGCACGAAGTGTGGTACTTTTGAAATTAAGAAATATTTAATTGAATATACCAGGCATATAGCGCGTGGTTCTGGTGACGTGATTTTGTTATGAATACAGTGATGTAATTCAGCTGTAATAAATACTGAGGTATAGATAAAACAAAAGGAGTTCAAATTTCTCACAAACCCGTCAAGTGATTTAAACGGCAAGGATGAACATGATTTTGATCGTCTCACAGAAAGCATGCAGCTCTCCGGAAAAAGCAACGGAGGTAAAACTTTAAACTTTTAAGATATAAGAATCCATAAAAGGAATAACTATAATTGAAAAGCTTGCTTGTTTTTTTTCCCCCCATATGACAGAGTAAAAATATTTTAGCAAAACTTTAACCTCCCCTGCCCTATAATGTCCAGACAAAATTGAAAGTAAAGAAAATATAGCTGACTAGCGATGTAAGAATTTTATGTGCATAACATGCGACGTTTTTATTAATAGTGCACATTGCCAAGCCCTATAATATACTATGGAATTCTGTATGAAACACCGTGCCTCACGTTACGATGTCATTCGGTACCGGGAACTACACCTTGAAGTACTGTACTTTCAGTACTTTCTCGAAGTACCAAAAGTTTGGTACCTGTTGTGGTGGGAAAGCACCCAAAGTGGACTTTACGCGAAAATACCACAAAGACTCAAGACTTTCAGGAGTGCGACAGAAAAAGCCTTGTTTAAAGCAGCTCAGACCCCCCGGCAGGCCGGTGACACCAGAACAGCTTTTTCCATTTCCACAAAGGAACTACACCACGTGGGGGTCTGTGGGCTGCCAACCAGACCACAAATTCACAGAACCACTCCCCCTGGAGAAGCCAATAGAGCCTTCCAGAACCCGCCTCGTGGCAAAAGACGACTCTTGGGAATGGCACAACCTTAGAAGCAGCCAGCGTCCGTCACACATTTCGAGCCCCATGTGCTGTGAGAGGATGTGAACTTCTAGGCCTGGTGGAGGGAATGGCTTCAGCGAGGCGTGTGTCTCGCTTATTCTCTAGGGCAGGTCCTCAGCCTGCTCAGCTCTCAGCACAGCTACTGCAGCTCATGCCTTCTCCAGGGTATAGCACATCTCTCTCTCACACACACACGGTATCTATATGTTTGATGCGGACTCTCGAAATCCTGATCTCTACTATGACAACCTTAACCCCTACCCAGCCCTAACCTTAACCATAAGTAACCAAACAAAATAAAACACTTTTGGCATTTTTAGTTTTTTGATTGTAGCGATAAATTTTTATAAAATTGAGACAGAAAAATCAGGTTACCATCACATTGTGGGGACAATGTAATAGTGGTACCTCGGTTCTCGAACTCACCAGAACTTGAATTTCTTGAAAGTCGAACAAACCAGTTTGACCTAGAACTCGATCTGAATATCAGAACCGTGAACGCTGACCTAATATAAATTGTACGTGCCAGGAAATGAGTCATACTACAATGCAATTCTTACTTGAATGCCTTCTTCACAGACCAAACTCGAAACACCAAATAAAGCAGCGCAACATTACAGTAACTAACAATAAATAAACCACTAACTCACGTGTACTATTAGAGCATTTCTCTCATTTATTAAGCTTTATTTTACCAGGTAAATTGACTGAAAACCAGTTCTCACTGGTTTACATGATAGTCGGGAAAAATAGCAGATTACGTATCGGAACTGCCTGGAATACAAACGTCAAGCGTGTAACTAAACTCTTCAGCCAATAAGGGCAAAGGTGTGTGGTCACGGAGGCGGTTCCAGTGTGTGCAGCCGGGTGAGAGGTCGCAATGCATCTAACCGTAATGCATTGTGTCAGGATCAGAATGCGTTACTTTAAGCCAGCGCTGTAAAAGCAAGTCAGGGGTAATGCTGGGATAAGATCTTTATCGTTTTGGAAGCCATTAAGAAAAAATGCTCTTCTTGTTTTATCCTGTTCATTGTGTGTTTAAATGCTTAATTAAATAAAAAAAAAAAAATAGGTGTAATTTTGGGGGGCGGGAACCAATTAATTAGTTGGTTTTCCATTATTTCTTATGAGAAAAATTCGATCAGAACTCAAACTTTTTAGGATTTGATCCTGAGTCCGAAACGGATTACGTTCGAGAACCGAGGTACCACTGTATATACATAACCTCCACACACACGTGCACACATATAAAGCTCACACTCATGCACAAACATACATTCCCAACTGTGCGCACGCATGCCTTGCACATTAACAAGCAGTACAGCGTTTCCGCTGCTAGTTAACACCCCTGAAGCTTAAAGGTGAGCAGAGCGGCCTATTGCCTGTCATTCCACTGCAGGATTATCGGTTTCGTTTATTTCCACACCAGACACCAAAGCATATCACACTCAATCTCATTAGTAACAGGCCAGACACATACGAGTTCGGCGTTGTGGGTTTCCGGCCGCAGCGCTGCCCACCTTCATTCTTACGGGACTTGACGAGGGTCACTCTGGCGGGACGCACGGCCTGGTTTGAGGACTGTGAGCGGCGGTCGGAGCGCGGCGAGAGGCTCCTCTCTCGTGATGCACTCCGGTCCCGCCGGCTGATGCTGCGTTCGCCCCCCCGCCTGCCGGTGGTGCCCACTGTGGCCGCCGTCGCCCCGGCAGCCGCCCCAGCGTAGGCGCCGGAATCCGCACGTCTCTCGTACGTGTCATCCTCGCAGCTATCCTCATCATCCTCCTGCTCGGACATGGTCTCCCTCTCTCCGTGCCGCGCCACCGGAATCTGCACCTTCCGCTTCCGCCTGATCGTCTGCACATTAGGGACAGGAGAGTGCAGTGAATCTCAGCGCCAGCATCACACGCGCCGGCCGACACATGGACCCGCATCTGTATGTGGAGAATTTGAAGAGTTGGGTTCCATCTAAGTGGCTTGGCAGCACGGAAACAGGCAGTAACCCCGGCAGTCACACAGAGGACACCCCCAGAGACAGGGATGCCCAGAGACCCCAGCCCATCCTGACTGACTGGCACAGAATGGAGCCCGGGTAGTGGTCACCAGGCCCGGGTCATGCAGCCCATGCACAGCACGGCTGCCTTCGTCTCAGGCTACACTTTTGTTCTTTTTTTAAATAATTGACAGGTGACCCCATTTCGGTGAAAGTTGCCAAGTCAACAAAGAGGAGGTTCTGGTTGTCACAGGGGAGGCGTGTCATACTCACTATTTTGGCACTCTTTCCACTCTTTCGCAGCTGCTGCACAGCATAAGCATGATCCACATTGTCCATGGAGACAGCATTGACCATCACAACTCTGTCATTCTCCCTGTGGGGAGGTGGAGGATTGTTAGGCAGCTTGACCACCAGAGGGCAGCGTCTGAGGTGGGGTACACACGATAACCCCCACCCAGCCATAACCTTAACCATAAGTAACCAAGCAAACTACAAGACTTTTAGTTTTTTTTATTGCAGTTAGATTTTTTTGTAATATTGAGGTTATCCTTGTGGGCACCGATACAATGTAAAAAGTTACAAATTATCATCATATTCGGGGGAAATTCGGTCCCCACAATGTAATAATTACAAAAACACGTGCGCATACACACACTGACTTCTGAGCACCACCCATTCTAAGCCCTCAAGCGCCTTGGATTCTGGAATCAACATTCAAGTGAGAACTTTTTCCCCCCAAATGTCCGGAAAGACGGCACCCCCGCCCCCCCCCCCATACAAAAAGTCTGACCCCATTTCCCGATTTCACCCAGGTAAAGACTTTACCAGAGAGTTAAACAATGCAGCATTGTCACTCTGAACGGTGCTGGCATGTCTTAAGAGGCCGAGCAGGAAGGGTAATGGGCCGGTAGAGGACAGAGCTCCATTCTTTCCTAGTCCCAAAAAACACACTAAAGTACAGCTTCTTCACTTCCCCTGGCAGCTCTCACAGGGCATTTACGAAAGGAGGCGATTATCTCTGCTAATTACTGCATGCCAGCACACCGTGATGCGGAACACAGACGTTCATATAAACAAAAACAAAAAAAAAAATTAAAAAAAATCAAGCGAAGACTTACTGCAAGAGGCCCTCAGCTGGGCCTCCTTTTAGGACGTCGGAGATGACGATGGAGGTCTCCCCACTCTGAAAGTGCGGGTTGTCCCGCCCTCCGGAGATGGCGATACCAAACCCGAAGCCTGGGGCCTGAGGAGACACCGGAGACGGAGGCCCACCTTAGCTTTGACATAAAGATCCCAAATCAAGAAAAATATGAGCCATCAGGCAGGGCAGCCCTGAGAGCTGTGAGGAGGTTCACGTCCCTGAACCTCACTGAATGCACCTGGTGGTATGACCCCTGCCTCGCATTAAATCAGGGCGGGGTTTGCAGATTAAGCATAGCAGGACAGCACATACATTATTCGTTTCGCATCTTCTTAGCTAAGAATGATGCACATATATATATAAAGATCAGTTACATAGAACCACTTCAGTGATTACTTGCAGCACTTTACAGTCTCAGCAGAACTCTCAAAATAAGTGAACATTTAATAAACACCTTTAACAAGCACCTTCCACTCAGTTTATACCTGAGGCACAGTAACATGCCTTTTGATTCTGCCACTAAAGGAACAAGAGCTTTTGTTTTCTTTTTTTCTTAAATGCAAACACCACCCGTCAATGTTTAGCATCGCTGAATTTCAGGAGAACGTGTTTTTGTTAACAGAAACCCCTAAGGTCCTCTGCACCCTTACGTTGGCGTGGAGGGGAGTGACTGCATGTCTGCGTGCACGTGCACATGTCAGACGAATGGTAATTATATGCATGACACTGCAGGTCTGCTACAGTGCAGAAAATGCAGAGGCAAACGACGCAGTCCCTCAGGTCCCGGGGTAAGCAGTGCACTCCCCTGACACGCAGGCTGCTCTAGGAGCTGCTGCCATCACGTGCTGGTGTCTCTACGCTGCCCCCCCCAGGGCTGCATGGGACATGGAGTGCTGATACGAGCTTCCACAATTTTAAATAGATCAGTAGTTAACCAAGCAGGAAATAAGGACGGATGAAAACGTGTTTGTACTGCAGTCGTGCTGCTTCTGAAAGAGGAGAAACCGATCTGCTGATCGAACACAGCGCCGTGCATCATGGGATGGGCCGCTCTACCAAACAAGGCCGGATCCTCACACCTGAAGCTGTACTAATTAGATCAGCGGCAGCACGAGCAGACTGATATCAACTGTCACCAAGCAACCAAGTCATGTGAGAAGTATCCCTTTGCAGATAAACGTATAGCATATAAACGCAAGCAAAATAGGCCAGGCCTGTTTTTCCTAGAAACCCTCCAGGTAAACCAGTAATTCCAGATGCCTCTGCCAGGCTTGGTATGAGGTGCTCCTTTCAGCTGTAATCAAGATTTATTTCTAGGATAAAGACGTAAGGAAGTAAAACACAGTTCCTAGCAGTGCCAGTAACTGAGGGCAACCGTATTTATTCAACAGTTCCATTCAGTTACTGTCAAACACACAGCATTGTGGGATATCAAACAGGCAGACAATTCCTGGCAAAGGGTCATTTCCCTCACCCGGATACTCCGCACCGAGGGCGGGCAAGACCAGCGTGCTGTGAAAAATGCAAGGGAGGAAGAAACACGATTCCTCACTCACAGGTCCACTTCTCCCCACTAACAATGGACAGGCTTGTTACACTGATATTTGTGAATAAAAGGCATAAATAAAATGCTAAAATTGCCTTAGAATCAACTGCCCCCCCCCTCCCCCTCATCATAACCAGATGCACTCAGCCCTGGTCAGTCCCATCAGTCAGTTTTAGCAAAAAAAGGTCAGGGGGGAAAAAAAAAAAAAAAAACATAACAGTACTGTCTCAACTGTGACCCAGAGTGTTCCCGACCCAGTTCACCCCCCACGTCCTGTGGGTGCTAGAGCAGCCCTCTTCACAGGCCCAGGGCAGAGCCATGCCACTCAGCCGGGGGACGCCGACAGACCTTCGATCTGCCTTCCTCCCTACGGCTTCCTAACATCTGCTTCTCGCTGCTATTGTGCGGCCCGCAAGCACGCATCCTGCAGCTGCCGCCAGCGACAGAAGGAGGAAAGGAGGGATGAGCCAACGGAAGGAGGTGGAGAGAAAGAGAGGGGCACACTTACCCTGTGAAGCGTCACTGTGTGCTGCTCCCATATTACAGTCTCCTCCATCGCTGCACTCTGCGAATCGAGAGGATGGGTCTTATGAGATGTCATGCAAGCAGCAGGGTAGTAAAACACATTGTCACAGAAGAGAAGCATTTATACATTTACATTCTTAAACGTTGGGTTTTCTTCAGCTGGTAGGGTCACGGTGCATCAGACCGCATCCACTACACAAGCCGCACACAAATCCGCAGTGTATTCCTGCAGGGAAAGGGATCAGCACCGGACCAGAGGACGTCCTCAGGCACCCACTGAGGTTCCCCGAATGTCACGACAGCGAAAGGTCTCCCTTACAAGGCGGCACCCTGGTGCTCATCCAGCCCTAACAGCCACACGCTGCCCGAAACACACTCCCTCCCGCATCACTCCTGCAATGCAGCTCCAGGGAGACAGAGCTGCAAGCAGTCACATCCTCCTGGAGCTGTGGTGGCTGCATAGCCCGCTACCTTACTCAAGATGCAACGCGAACGGCATGCGGCAGATCCTGCACATTCCTCGAAGGACAGGACAGACAGTTACTCACATGAAACAGGAACCGCCAGTGACACAGCCGATCAAGCAGGACGGAGACCACGCCTGCCACTGGGTTACTCACAAACCCACGTATGCAAGCTTAATATGCATGCAAGGCGTTGTGTTAGAGCGGTCGGCAGCTCTAGGCAGTGTATCCAGATTATTTCTGGTTTTACGCCGCGGGTACGCCATCTATAAATAGCTCTCATGGTTCAGTTGAGCTGAGGGGTTCAGCTCAGGCAGAACAAGGCCTGAACATCTCCTGGCAAAGTCCCTGCCAATCATGCAGGCTGCTCCAAAACAGCCTGTGCACTTGAGGCCCATCATTAAAAGGTTGAATATGGGGTTGTGAGATTGGCTGTTATTGGGGGGGGGGCTTGGGACAAGGGTATGAGTGGCATGGGGAAATGCAGTAGCTATCATACCCTGCACAGAGCAGGAAAAGCAGTTATACCAGCCAGACACCAGGCTGCAGGGGAAATCGAAGGCCACACTGACGGGAGGCGACAGTTGTCAATGACAACCTTCACGGTCACAGAGATCACGCTGGGCTACTTGTGAAGATACAAAGTTCATGTTAGGTCTGCCTAGCAGTGATGGGCACTCAGCTGCTTATTAGAAAATCCTACAAAGAAGTGAAAAAGGCAAATGTCTCAGTGGGACAGAACCAGAACCCACCATAGATTGAGATAAAGATTACAGACGACCCCTATCCGAGCTCTTCCAGGTGTTGCTGTATAACCTTTCATGACTGCCACGCTGTAAGGTCCTTTAAGCGTTTGATCTGGATGGGTGAAGCCGGCATTCTTAACTGTGCCAAAGAGATTAAAGCTCTGGAACATACCAGGGAACACGGCAAACAAGGGGGAACTCAATTTTATAAAAAGTCTGTCACTGAGAATGCCAAAAGTCTTTCATTTTGTTTGGTTACTTATGGTTAAAGGTTAGGGCTGGATAGGGGTTAAGGTCATCATGTTGTGATTAGTTTTCTCCCCAGAGAAATGTATGGATAGAAAGATATAATTACAAACCAGTGTGTGTGTGTCTGTGCATTTGTGTGTGTTTTAGAGAGCAGGAACAGGACAGTTATCTTGGGCGAAATCAAGGATGCAGAATTCCCAGAATGCCCTATTTTACCCCTTAGTGTGTCAAACTGCCGTGTGGCCCTGATGGTCTATAGGACTGATGCTGATCATGGCAATGTGTAGGAGAGACAAGTCCTTCAGGGCAAGACACCAGGCAGCGCGTCTGAAAGACTATTTACTAGGATACTGAAACAAATCAGAGGCAAAAACACTAGAGCGTTTCACTGCACACATGTACAGTGTATGATGAGAGAAATAAAATTTAAAAACTTGGGAGGAGAAAACAAGAACTGCATCTGGGCCTGAGTAGCCACCCCCAGCACCCATATACCAGACCTGTGCTGTGGGGTGAGGTAATGGGATCAAATGGACCTCAGACCCTAGGCAGAGCCTAACATCACACTGACTTTAAACTCCAGCAAATACAACAATCTGTCAAAGAGACACACATGCACTGCAGAATCCCAGATAGAAATAATAATTGAAGAGCGGAAGTATGACTTACAAGAGCAGATGGCGGCTACGTCAGTGACACTTCAGTAACAGGATTCGTGCTGGTTCGCTTCAGTGGAACGCCACTGTACACCAAGCCGCCGTACACACCATGCTGCCGATCCACCCCACGCCGCTGTATACCAAGCCGCCGCTGTACACCACGCCACCGATCCACCCCACGCCGCTGTACACCACGCCGGCGTACACACCATGCTGCCGATCCACCCCACGCCGCTGTACACCAAGCCGCCGCTGTACACCACGCCAGCGATCCACCCCACGCCGCTGTACACCACACCAGCGATCCACCCCACGCCGCTGTACACCAAGCCGCTGTACACCACACCAGCGATCCACCCCACGCCGCTGTACACCAAGCCGCTGTACACCACGCCACCGATCCACCCCACGCCGCTGTACACCACGCCACCGATCCACCCCACAAGTTTTATTGGACCGTTTTTTTATTTTAAAAGGGAAAAAAAAAACACTGGAAAGGCAATAAAAGCTATACTTCCTGCTGACTCCCGATTAGTGCATCGTTTCGCTGGTCTACCCCAGACCCGTCAGAGTTTACCGTGAAAACAACCTGTTCCGCTTCCCAGCGCTTTTGAGTGAGAGGCCGCAGCTCTGGTACGAGTATGCACGCATGCGCGCGCACACACACACACACCAAGTACTTCCAGGATAAACCTGTACAAACAGGACCATCAGGAAGAACCACATGCCCAACCCGTCAGATGTTCTAGCACAATGAAGGAAGTTCCGTACACAGCTTGGCGCCTCGCCTCACCTTCCATCCCCTCCCCTGTTTGCTGCCTACCCCTCACACTGCTGTGCTGTTGACTCCGTCAGGAGGCCAAGACAGCGACACGCTGGCTCCACACCCATAACCTTGTCACTCAGCTGGTTTCACCCTCGCCATGAAAGGCACCCAGGCAGGCTCAGCCACCTGGGTGTGGCCACAGCTCAGAGGCAGAGGCAGCCTCCGTTCCAGCTGGGCCGGATGACTGGCGCAAACAAGCTCTCTCTTCGTGGAAGGAGGATGGGCGACACAGTGCAGGATTATGGCCGAGGTTGGACACAGGATCATGCCAAGGTCAGAGACCTCGATATTCACTGAGCACACAGAGTGACATCATGCTAGTCACAAATTAACAGATTATATGTAGGCAGTGTAGTACAGCAAGGACCAAAACAATCTCTGACAAAGTAAAATGTTTCTTCTGCGGTTGAGATAAAACTGAAAGTAAAGGATAAAGAAAATAAAATGTAATCTAATATGTGACAACAAGCAGGGGCAGACAACAAGCCCTTTATTAGTCAGAATGATGATTTATACATTAACATTTATTCTGGCCTGATCTACGGCCAAAATGAGCCCAGAACTGAGCACAAAGGACAGAAGAGGGTAACCGAACGCATGGCCAGGGCCTTGATCTGTTTTCTAAAAGGGTCTTTGTTCCGAGACACAGAGCACTGACAGCACCCAGTGTAAAGCCTTCAAAAGGCTCAGTACAAGGGGCCCACGTACATCACGGCCCAACTCACAGGCAGGACTCTGATAAGGCACCAACTTCAGTGAGATGGACCAGATCAGCCAAATCACGCACTTCAGCAGAAAGTCACTTTCACTTTGCACACTTCGGTAAAGCTGAATTTGCACAGGGTGGACTGAGGCTGATATATTCAGACATCATTCTCTCTGCCACTGAATATCTCATGAGGGTTTTACGAGTATAACCAATGTACCTGGAGACAGGAGGGCCGGGGAGGGGGGAGCTGGGCAGAAGGTGGCAAGGGAGAAGCCAGCAGATTCAACAAGAACCCTCCCCATCCTACTTCCTGATGTTTTTCACCAAGATCCGGAAGGCAGGAAAACCATCTTTGAACCATGGAGCAAAGGGATTAAAAGAAAAGCTCCAGACATTAAAACGGACAGCGGAGTGCCCACCTTTCACGGTGTCTAGAAGAATCAAAGAGGAAAAGGAGTAGTGACTAATGCAGTGAGGTAATGCTTGCCAACAAGTCAAACCAGTCCTGCTTATGAGTGCCCTCTGAGGAATGGCATGTCACTTTGATGGACCTACGCAACAATTTGCCCAGTACAAGACCAAAGGAATTCACTGTCATTCAAAATCTAAAAATAAAAAAAGGGGGTTTGTATACCCACACATTCCTCGCCCAATTTTAACCAAATAAAGTTAACTTTTACAAGTTCTTGCGAAGGATTTCAAACTCTGGCAGAAAAATTCAGAACCGAAATCTGAAAGCAATGCACTGCAGACTGCAGACTCTACTGGAAATGCTGCTTTGTGTAAGCATCCCTTAGACACTGCCAGGTCCTTGCATCACCACAGGGGGTGTCTGAAGGGAAAAGCACCGGTCACGACTGACCATGACAGACATTTACATAAGCATGCCGTGGTGCTTTAGAAAATCTACAAAGGATACATTGGCCTTAAAGCAGTAGTATGGGAGGGAGAAAATTGGAATACATCTAAAAACAACAATCAAATAAACCCAACAAAATGACTCAATTTTGCTCAGTTAAAAACAAAAAAAAAACAAAAAAAAAAACAGCAAATAAAGAAAATATGTCTTTACATACCATACAAATATACTGTGCTACTGTGCGCGTGCACACACACACACACACACACACACAGTAATGATAAGACTCAGGGTGCTACAAACAACCCAGCAGAACTCAAGAAGGGCCAGCTTGTGGTTTTGAAGGTGTGAAAAATCACCAATCACCAAAAATCAGACAAGCCACCTTACCCAGGCTGCCACTGCTGAACCAGAAATTGGTGCACCTGCATGAAGAGAACTTATAAAGAAAGCACATGCAAAGCTCTGGGAGTTCTGGGAGGGATTCGGTGGGGCCTAGCTAGCCTAGGAATCCCTATGCGGGTCCAATTGCCGTCTTATTACTGGGAGAAAGGATAGACCTAGTACACTCCCCAGTGTTAAAAATGCACCTCAAAACACACATCACAGCTGTCATGGCCCAAGAGGAAAACGGCACAGTTGGCAGAACTGACAACAAGCCAGAGTGATGGCGGAGAATTTCTCATTTTATCCAGCCACCGTTTGCACCCCCATGGAGTCGGCGCGTCTGTGTTACACGCATTCGCCAGCAGCCATGCAGCTGACAGGAGCCGACTGACACCACCTACACTGCGCTCAGAGCAATCTGAAACACAATCTGCCGAAAAGCGGCACGCGCATGTCGGCGGCTGACAAACTGCCCGCTGTGCTGAAAGGGCAGGTCGGGGGTCACGGATCCCCTGAAACTCATCTGACAGGAGACAGTTTCAATATTTAAAATCACAGCACAGCACAGGCACGTTTGAGCATACACACACTCCGGGACTGCTCTCGTGCAGGAAACACCTGCAGCCGGGGAGGAGAAGACGTGTCAGGATGGGGAAGCACGGCACACTCTTACCGATCATCCCAATGCCCGATACAACCGCTCTGGCACGACAGGTGGTGTGGGGAGTGTAACTGAAAAAGCACCAGGAGGGGAAATGAAGGAAGAAGAGCTACAGGGGGACTCGGCTCACAGCAGCGGGAAGGACAGTAATTCCTTTAGTGTGGGGCTGAGGGGCAGGCGCAGCGGACGGCGTGTGGGCGCTCGGCATGGCATGACCAGCTTCTCAGAGGACACTCTTTTTGCAGCCAAGTGAGCAGGTGAATGAGAGTAGGTGATTGCCATGAATGGACCTCCACAGAAAGGACACCCCCCCCTCCCACTGCACCCTGATGCATGTTAAATTGAGCCTGCGCCCCTCCCAGTTTATCTGGCTAGCTTCCCAAACTGGAACCAATATCAGCGCATCGCTCACAGGGCAACAGATTCCACAAACATGGCAATATATGCCAGTTCCCTAACTGACTAAACTCTGCATGTAGGTAAAGGTAGCTGCAGGCGAACACATGCTGTAAAACAGAGCAGTGAGCTACCCCAGAGCCACAGAGCAGCAAACTACCCCAGAAACCCAGTGCAGCGAGCTACCCCAGTGCAGCGAGCTACCCCAGTGCAGCGAGCTACCCCAGTGCAGCGAGCTACCCCAGTGCCACAGAGCAGCCCTGCTTATTCCACATTCTTATTTTCTACAGAAGTAGCACCCCTATCCCACAATGGGGGGATTATAACAAAATGACCTAAAACGGCAAGCTGCTCAATATGATATTCACATCATAAAGAGACCGATAAAAGGAGGGGGAAAAATACACACACTAATCCGGTTCAAGCACTTCTTTGCTATCAGACTCTAAAAATATCCATCTGCTGCTTTGCAGTATCCACAGCAGAGAGGGCTTTTGCAGTGACTGAGTTTTGAATCTGGGGCCAGGAGGAAGATGCCGACAGCCAGTCAGATGTGGATGATTTGTGCAGCACAGGCTCCAAATGAGCAGCACCGTGAGGCAGCCATGGTAAGATTCAATTGTCCTCTAACAGGACCCCTGAGGGAAGAGAAGAACAGAGAACAGCTGCACCCTGTTTTACACACACACACACACACACACACACACACACACACACACACACACACAAAGCATCTCTGTACTACGAAAGCGTTATTAGTGTTTCAGGATTTACAAAGTCACTGTGCACTCCCATCTGTGTATATGCACTAGTGTCCCAAACATGTATTTGTGTTTGAACAGCCAAAGTGCCCTTCTCCTTATCACTCTCAGAACATGCAATCACAGCCACTAAGGATGGCTTTCACAGCTACTGTGTTGTTTCACCTTGGAAACAAACTTGTATAGTAACTGTTGGAGGCGTTCCACGAAACTGAACTTTTCAACATGTTAAATAACCATTTGAGAATGGAAAAGACGTACAACAGCTATAGCTGTGGGCAGCAGATGCTGAAAGACAAATGTTGAGGAGAAACACACACGAAAGAATGAAGAATTGAGTGTAATGTCTACATGCAGTGTTACATATGTTATACACACACAGTCAATGGGCAGGTTATTGGGCACACCTGCTTGTTAATGCAAACAGCCAACTCCTACAGATGCTCAATCACACGGCTGCAACCGAATACATACAGCGCAAACACAGGGTGTTCACTTACTGTTCAACTGCGCATTAGATCAGGTGTCATTCTAAGCAATTATGGACATTACGGTTGTTGGTGCCTTACATGCTGGTTCCAGCATCTCATCTAGGAAATAATCCAAGTATTTTCACACACTAATCCCTTAGAAAAAAGTAGTGTAATTAGCAAAAACCACACAGCCAATAGCTCTTCCGTGGCTGGAACACCTCGCTGATGATAGGTCAGAGGGGAAAGGCAAACCCCAAACACAAAGGTCACAAATGCGCAGACAACTCAGTACGACAGTGATGTGCAAAAATGGCTTCTCTAAATCCACGGCACATAACCCAAGAAGAAATCCAGGAGGTAAAAATGTGGCCCACTTGGTATTAGGTGTTTCTAATAAATGGCACACACACTAAGACACTTCACACAGACACACACACTTGGCAATGCATAGCCTCGAACTGACTGTCACAGCATCCAGAGAGCCCCTTATCTCATACCCTATGCTCCCTGGTCGGGCTTACCATGACCCTGAACTGGATAAGCAGTCATGAAAATGGATGGATGGATCCAAAGCAAAGAGCCACAGCAGAATACGAGATGTGAAGCGCAGGAGACGAGACAGCTTATCATCATCATCTCTGAGGAGCTTTCTTTACACTTCGCCAAGGCTGAGTCTGAACACCCCTCTAAATTTGAAAAGACATTACTTCTTCTATTCTAGCTGACAGCAATACTGTAATTATGACTGAATATTTCTCATTAATACTCACGGCCTATATACACAATTTCATATATAATAACGTACTGATCACAAACAGGAGAAAATATTTCTGTACATAACTGCATCACTTCACAATCTCAGAACAGATATAAGCATGACTATACATTTATCATTTTAAAAACTAAACTGCACAATAATTTACTGTTCCAAAATATTTTATCAATACACCTAAGAAATTAAATATGGCTTCTTAAGTGTTGTCCACAAATGCAAAAGCAATTTACAGCTTAAAATGCTTTCTTCATTTAATCCAAACTTCTCATTGTTCATGTAACCAGAATTTCCCCAAATGAGAACGCCCAAAATGAGAAGCTGCAAATGTAATCCATCAAGCAGGAACCAGTTTCCTTTAGGTATCATATGACTGCCTCCCACTACCTGCCTCCAGGCCCTTAAAGAAAAAGCCATGATCTCCACACGAAAACAGTCTACAGCGGCCAGTGACCTGGAGAGGCCATCCAGCAAGCCCACTAGCAAAGTCATCTGGATTTACACAGAGAAACACAGGAGGCAGCCTGTCCTCAGCTACAGTGTGGCTACAAGAAGTACAGCGATGTGCAGCCCCCTAGGGAATGAGCTCGGCATGCACTGAACCTCAAACACCACAGAGGAGGACAGCAACATGGCTGGATTAGATACACTTAATGAAATATCCACCACCAGAACACTAACTCCAGCAGAAAGTACATTGTGTTTCAGGAAATTATCTTGCAAGCACAATTTACCATGAGTACTACGACGATTTTCATCTCCTGCAGGCATATTTTATGTTTTAAAGTATAAAATTTAAATATTCAGAGTAAGCGGGTATTGACCAGTTTCCAGTTCAGGATCAGAAAAGTGTGTATATTGTTACACATCTAAGTGCCAAGAAAATATTAGTAACATATGATGAGAGGTGTACAATATAGATCGGTTATCATATCAGTATTGGCCGATTTTCATTAAAGATCAAAATGTTGGCATCAGTCTGATACATGAAATCTTGGTTGATACGGTCAGCTGATATTTAGCCAATATTCAAAGTCAGCAGCACCAGAGCTGAAAACACAACCACTGAAAAAATGTAATGATTGCATTGGCCGATGTGCTCATTCACCACTTCGAACCTCGCTACACAGTCTCATGTTCATAGAATGTCATTCATACACACATTAATGGCATCTTTAGTACCACCAATGACAACAAAGTCAGAGGTGACCCAGTTATTAGTATCAGGCATGTGCGTTAGCTAAAATTTCCACATTGGTGCACCACTAATAATGACTACCTCACCAATTAAATAGGACTTTTGGGCACATTCAAAATCAATTGCATTTATATTCACTGATCTAATGGGTAAAAACCAAACAATTTTGTGTGTGCTCCCTGGGATTTGAACCTACGATTTTTGCATCGTTAGTGCAATGCTCTACTTTTTTGAGCTACAGGAGCCAAGAATCAGTCAGTTAAATTTTTTAAAACAACCCAAAATTAAATCAAAAGGCAAAGTCAAAGCTGATGATTTCAAGCTTTTATCTTGACAATTTGCCTGTGGTAAATAAGATCAATGGAGTTGCTCTCTGGGTTCAAAGGTTACGATGGAGGGTCTTCTCTATGCTAATGTTTGTGAAGTAATTCCTGGATTGTATTTCATGACTGGCATGCATAGTTTGTCTAACCCTTTGTTCTCCTAGACCTAAAAGCTGAATGATTTAATAACTAGCCAGGGATTTTCATAGAGAACACAATTAGAACAGAACAAAATAAGAATGTTTGTCTGCACGTTACATCCCTTACTGCTGTATACCCAAGAATTTCCCCGAGATTAATAATTTCTCTTATTTCTTATCATTCCTTTAATATTTTATCTCCACAACAAGAAAAGCGACGGCTGATAGTTTAGACGGACAGCCAATAACTAGTTACCCTGAAGAGCAAAAAACTAAGCTAGCTAAAATAAACTACTTTAACTTCTGTAAATTCAAACTTCCATCAAAACAATTCCTTAAAACTTCCGACATTGATATTTCTCATTAGATGGATAGAACATTCATTTTGGAACTTCAAAATATACTCAGATGTAGGTTTCCAAAAATTGCCTCAGATGACAAAATGTTTATTTCTATCAGTTATTTTTCATCCTATTTGAGAAAAACATGATAAAATGACAAGGAAATGGACGAAGCCCATGCACCCTACACCCTCAAAGTATACCAGAACTGAAAACTTTGAACAATACAGCTGAAATGAAGAAAGCTAATCCTAACAATATCATACAGTTCTAAATGATTTCTTGGGTGAGTGTGTTCCAAAGAAGACCGTTCATTGGTCAGTTCTTTAGTCCAATCACAGTGCAGGCAGTGTTGATTGGCAACAAGTCAATCTAACTACAGGGTCAGAAACTATTCATTATTAGGAAATCATTTACTCAAAAACATGAAAACCAACCCACAAAGGGGCTGGAGAGAGACCTGGTTATTCTGCTAAACTGATTGACCACTAGCCTCTAGGGACACACTGCAGAAGTTTCTCTCCTCCTACTTAATATCCATTGCAACGTCATACTACTGAGAAGTGTAGAGCCTCCAGCAACAGGGTCATTCAAAGGTGACTGCCAGGCTGAGGGAATCTGACTGCGGGCAGATCCGTCAATCAAGAGCAAGACCAATCAGCGAGAACTACACACAGTTCCCATCTGCAGAGCCAATCAGAAGGCAGGGAGTGATCAGCCAACTTGTAAAACTGCAAACATAGCAGGAATGTTCTGATAAGCAGTCACACTTTGGCAAAGGCCAGGCTTTCACTGGCACTGAGGGAGGGATAAAACAGAGCTTGGGACAGAAGGCCGGGAAAGGGAGCTACTCCACCAAGATCTGGGTGCTATCGTTGTGTCCATGAGCATGCCAATAATGCAATGGGGTAAGGGAAGCCATGTTAATTACCACATTATACACACACACAAATTGTTATACAAAAGTGCTTCCCTCATCGGCAGTACAGTAAGTTCTGTAATGAGAGGCACACCTGCGTCACCTGTAGCCTTAATGGAGGGAAGCACACCTGATATGACCCATTTGCTATATAAAGTTTGTTTCCACTTCAATTTACCCAGAGGAAAGGATCCATAAAAGAGTGCATTTTAAAAATAGTTACAGTGCAAAGAAAACAAAAATGGACTAAGCAGAAAATTAAGGCTCTCCAAAAGTGACCCCTTTATAAAGTCAACATCAGAGCTGCGCTTTGCCAGGATTAAAAACATGCATGAACAAGCCCCCCCCCCGACATTTGAAAACAAAGGGTGTATTGAGTAGTGGTCTCGGGTTGGTAATGTATGTGTGCTGCAGGCCCAATCCAAGCCCTCACCAAGGGCCCAGCAACAGTACAAACACAGCCTGCTGACTGCCTCCAACAAAGGCGGGCCTTTCACATAGGACGTCTGCCTACTCAAGAGAGAGCCCTGCCCAATAAAAGGAATTCCCGAGCATTTCATACTGCGTGGCCACAATGGTCATGTTGTAGGGCAGCCTGAGGTATTCACAGATTTCATGAATTACCACTACTACCAACATGGTTGCCAGCATGTCTCAACACCCACACAAACAAACACATTCATGCATCAAAGCACGAGTTTCACTGCTGTCACAGAACAAACTGGAGAACCAATGAAACGTTCTGCCCCATTTGCTAATTAAAAAGTCTGTATCTGTAATGATGCAGTCAATATACAGCGGCAATTTAAAGAGCTGCAAAATAGCCGCCTCAATACATTAACGCTAAAGCTAAAGGTCATTTTTCAAAACATGCAAATAACGCCACCACCATGCAAAGTTCGTGTCCTGAACCTTTAACATTGCATGAAGGCAAACATGGATCCAGGGTATGACAGACAACCACACACATTCCTAAAGAAGCAGCAGTCAGACTTATCAGGAAAAAACTGGGAGTATCTGGGTCTGCAGTGGTGGCTGAAGCTATGGGGATTGTGGGTAACTGGATGCTTACAGAGGAAGCAAGTTCCTTGTGTTTACACATACTTCAACGGCGAAAGGAAGAGATAAAAACAGGCTTAACTTCATCACAAAGAAAAGTCTGCAATGAAATTCACCTTTGTTGTCATTGTTGTGGATGTTGATTCAACGGAACAGTCCGGCACCCTGGTATCCTGGCACAAAGGCCGGGGCTGAGGTAAACCTAAATTCAGAGGATTGCTGCCCCCACTTCAAGAGTTAAAAAGAGTACAACCGAGAATGAAGAGCTAAGAGGGAATACAATCCCTAGAAGATGTAATGATTGAAAACAACAATTGTGCTCAAAGTACTCCTTTCCAGATAAGCAGCAACATTTAACTAACATTCCTTAGAGGTGAAACAAAGCAAACCAACGACCACAATAAGTACCAGGTCCTGCTGACTGCCAGTTAATTGTTGGTTTGTCATGTTTCAGGTCATATTGCACAGTAAGGATTATACCAGGAACAGGAGGGACTTGCAAAAGTTCTTTTCAAAAGGCCATTGAAATCTTTCATGTGTCAAGAGTGGTACAGCTCTCCAATTCACAAAACATGACAAACCAATCCCTGTTTAAGACATACTACACGACCAGGAATGATATGCAAGACTGTGTTCACACATGGTTGCACGGATGCCAGGTCTGATTCTAAGTCCAACTGTGTGCTACTATATAACTGGTTAAAACAGATACTATGAAGCATTTACCGTTCTCTCACCAAATTATGGAAGGTTTTTTTTCTCATTTCATAAATTAAATGTTCAAAAGTAAATGCGATAAAATGACCAATTAGGAAATTAAGAGACACAGGAGCAAATGCCCCACATGGGCTATATCTGTGACTCCATTGCACAGGGTTTAAAAAAAAAAAAAAAACAGAACACCCCCCCCCCCTTAAAACAGATGTGGCATGAAGGCAAACACTTTTCATAGTGAGAGATTTTAATGAAAAGGAATGGGAAGGAAACGTAAACAAACACCTTAAAATGTTTGCTATAAATACTAACCTGAAATATGACCAGCCTCTTTATGTCTAGTTACTATTTATAGTAGCAACAGCATGGTATTCCAGGTTTTCTGCCTGTTCAATTATTCTTAAGGATAATAAATGGTCACTATTCCAGGATATTCTCAAAAAAAGTATGGTAAGCACAAATCATTTTATTTGCTTTGGCAGTCAACACCCCCCCCCCTCCACACACACATTCCTGAAGCCTTTACAATGATCCTCAACATTCCTACGTTTCACCACAAGTTAATAGCTGCTGCTGGACAGTATTAGTGCTGGGCAGAGAAGTGTGGGGAGGGGCAGTGTGGTTCAGAGACAGGGGCGCCAAACGGGCTGCTCATTTCTCCACGTTTCACCTCACAGACTTTCATCATGAGGTTGGTATGCAGACTGCACTATCAGCCATTAAGCACCATAGGGTTAGGGGGCAGACCTGACCAATCACACAAAGGCTGAAGGCCCGTCAGCCAATTAGCATGGCCCAGCTCCTACCTTTGAAAAGAGGCAATGAGAACAGCATACTTGAATGGAACGTTATTTTCGATTTGGCTAAAGGCAGCTCGTCGAAAAACCTGTACAAAAGGTCATCTTCACTGTTGTAGCTGGTGATATACTGCGTGCCTCTGGGTATGTAAAAGCACACTTCTGTGTAAATTACTCTATAGTCACCCTATATTCATCAGATCACCTCAGCAATCAGCAGTGAGATTACATAATTTCTAGTTCAGAATGAGTAAATTATGGTCTCAGAGCTAATGTTTCAACCTACACAGATGGCCTAATAAATTTCCTTCTCTTTGGAGCAATTAAGTGAATGTGCAAGTCTTTTGGCTTGCATTCCTTGCTTGGGCTGCAACAATGCTGAGCCCTAGTGAAGCACCAGTCTCAATGCCCAGCTGCCCCTCGAGAGGCGCAGAGGGGATACGAAAGGCGAACCAGAGTGAAGGGCGAAGCAGCGCCCAGCACAGCATCTGCAGCACAGCTGCCATCAGGGCTGACCCAGAGCTGCTGAATACCCCCTGCCTGGCAGCACCAAGTAGACCACTGCTTCAGTCTCGGCACCCAGACCCTCTTTTCTGTTCCCCTTTAAATTACCCCCCCCCCTCGCCTGCACCCACACTGCATCAGCATGGAACCGATTTCCTGGTAGATTCAAGAAGGAAATACAAGAAAACAAATGGGAAAGCAAAGAAAGCTACTGACCTCCTGCCAGCTCTCAGGTACTGGCTTAAAGGGCCCAAGATATGATCTACAGACATTTAAATAAACGCACAGGCTCAATTGGAGCCTCAGTGTGGCTCCACAAGAGAAAATAAGCATCTAGCAAAATCATGTGCCCCTAAACTCCTCTTCAGGGTAGGGAAATGCAATCAAAATAATTATAAAAACAATAGGGACGCAGAAGCTATGCTGCATGGACCCCTAATGTTCATTTACAGGCCGTGTCACTATTTTAAAAGCCAAGGAAAGATTTCACAGCATGACATGATTCAGCTTTTGTACCGAGAAACAGAGACACCCAAAAGTTTCAGCACTTCCAGCCTGAGGTGGCAGGCAAGCCCATGTGGAAAAGAGCATAGTAACTCAGTTAGTGCTGATGACAGCTTCACAAACTAAAAAAAGGGTAAAAAAAAAAAAAAAGCCCAAACCCACTTTTTTTCATGCATTATTCTGTAAAGCAACTGGACGAGCAATATAGACTGCATCAACTGATACAGTCATTGTATGCTGCATAGTTTATTAAAACCAAAATAACTATAATTCTAGTTTGCATCCAGGAATTTGGGCTGTTACTAAACCATTACACTAAGACTAAGGGGTCAGTCTTGCAGTGTTTTTTCCAATGAAATAAATGCACAGTTCAAAGACTCAAATTTACTCATACCTTGGACTGGTTTTATCCAGTAAAGAGTCCTGCTTTTCAGAAGAAAGCTTGATATTAAAATAGACCCAGGCCCGGAACACTCACCCCAGCTAAAGGAGGAGTAAAAAGCATTATGTAACCAAAAAGTTGTGTTGTCACCTATGAAAATGGAGGTGAAACTACTATGACGGGGAAGATTGTAATTCTTTTGCCCTCAATCCGTACCGCATTCTAAACCTTTCACAGAGAAACAAAGCTAAAAGGTTGGCAAAAAACTGCAGAAAACCCCAAACACGCAGGTATTACATAATGATTAGCACTGAATGAGAGGTGCCCGACTTCTCAGACAGTCATGTGCTTTCAACTACAGGATAATGTGATCCTACATCGATCTTTTCCCACCATCCCAACCTGCTTGTCTATATTCACCTACCCCTACAACGGAGGTCAATTTTCACAGTTGCTTCAGTTCCACAGGGAAATTTAAATAATAATAATAAAGTTTCTGTGTGTTTAGTTTGTTGGGATTATCCATCAGTGCTACTGAAGGCTTATACGACAAAATAATAATAATAAAACCCTACACCCCTTGATTTTCATGTTACAGTGCTGCTGGCATGGTGCTGGAATAATGGCAATAAGGTGGGTAAATGATAGATCAACACTCTTCTCTGAAACGAATCATAAGTAATCTTTCACGCTGCCTTTCCCTCACTCTGTCCATCGTTTAAGAATTACACTATGACACTACAACACAATACTGTGCAACCAGGAGAGAAACCAACATCTGCCCCAATAAAATTCCGAAACCTTAACCTAGAAAGCTTCTATTTGCGACTTCAGAACTTTTGAGCAGGATTCTGTTACCGTGAAACAGGCGTACTGCAAAGCAATACACCAAAATTTGCATTTCATCTTCTTGACCCATTTCAGGGCATACAATCTGTTGGCTCCGACACAGAAGCCAAGACTGAACTGCTGTTAATTTCACGCTTGTTGATTTCAGTAAACTTACACAGACATACATGTGCAACTAAAATAAAACTTCAGCCCACAGGTACTGGATACAACATTGCTGTTCGGGACTCCATGTGGGGAAGATTTCAGTATAAATATCCTTCAAAGAACTGCTCAATCCAGGGAGGTACTGATATATGTGTGGGTTTTAAAAAAAAGGGCGGTGCCGGGGTTCAGGGGAAGGTCCCCAGAGGACACTCCTTTACACAAGAGGGGAAAAAAATACTTTAGAATGTAAACAACATAAAGCAGCAGAAACTGGAAAATTTCCCCTTGCTTGTACCAATCACTTTTTAATGCTACACATATGCATCTGTTATAGTTTTCTGTATTGGACAGAAAAATGACAGACAGCAGGGAGACAGAACTTTTCCATTTGTTCCATGTGTAAGTAAAAAGTTTGTAGGCAAGGACATTCCACAAAACAGTTTTGGCTAACACTTAAGAGGACTAGGGCACAAACTCCTGATTAAAAGATACAACCTGAACCAAAAAGTAAAAACAAAAAAAAAAGTGGCCTGGGGGGGGGGGGGTCACCACATTTCCTGTAGCTGCTTAGTTCATCAGTAAACTGACCTAGAGATATGGTCTCAGTCAGTCTTTGATGAGTAAATACGATACTCTAACGTTCCCAAGAGGACTGCTGATATTTAACATTGAGTAAATGGCCAGTGGAAAACACCACACGATAAGCCCTCTTTCAGCTCTTTCCCTCCACTTTGCTTGTAAATATAAAGCTTGCCAGCTATTTTTAGACACAGTGCTGAGAAACCAATTTATTTTTCCTGTGTTCCATGCAGCACAGTAAGCGGAGGGTAGAAGGGGTGACAATGTGGCTTTTAATGTCTTCATTTTTATGTAGGCTGTATCGCCAGGGTTAATGGCTTTCACAGATCTTTTGAAATGCTCACAAATCAGCCTCAGCATAAAGCTCTCTCTCAGGATTGTGTATATTCCACTGAATGAAGCGGGGCATCCAATTCTGTTAGCGCAACAAATGTATGACACACCTTTTCCCCTTGAAGAGGGAAAACAAAACTGTAACCCAGCAACACTGGGAATTACGACTGGCTGGAATCATATAACCCTCTGCAGCATCAAACTCACATCAAGATTTTATCAAATCAATTTGCGAATTCTTCCCTTTTTATACTAATGCTTGTTTTCCAAGGGTGTTACAGTGCAGTCTCTTGTGGCCATCAGCTTGTTCAAAAAGCAGCACAGTAACCAATAAAATGATCGTTTTAATGTGTTTTGGAGCTGACAAGTCCCAAAAAGTGGCTGAAGGGCCATTCACATCCCGGCAGTCTAGCCCACGACTGAAGACATTCTGATGCTTTATCAAAGATAGAGGTCAAGGGCATTAGGGTGCCCCACAGCAATCCTGTCAACAAGCAGGCTGCAATCCCCAAACAGTTCTATATTCCCCTGGCTATACGGCAACTCCTTTTCATCCTCAGAAATCCACTGTAAGTTTACAAGTTACAAGCTGCTGCACTTTCATAAGAAACCATGGGGATATTCAACTAATGGTTTTGTCAACAAATATGTATGCAAGCAACAAGAGGGAACATGCAGTGTAACCAGGGAACTTCATACAGGACAGTAAAGTCAGAAACTCCAAAAATTAATATGGCTCAATGTGTCACAGGTGGCCCAGTGTGACGGCTTTGTATTGTTTCACATTATGAGGGTGCTAACCCCAAAAATTGAATTATGTGAAGCACTGTATGGACGGAAAAGATGTTAGGCCAGCTTACAGAAGCACAAGGCAAAAATTACTTTAAATTGTTTAAGGTTAAAAAAAATCCGATGATCCATGAATAACTGCCCTGCAGTGAATGAAGAGAGTAATATGATCTTTTTTGCTTTCAGGGGTATTCTTATCATATGCAATGGGGAATGGAAAAAAGACAAATGGGATTACATAGTTACACACATGACAACAAGAAGGGCAATTTGTTCACGGAAACACTTCACCAGAGATGTCATCCATAAAGACAGTGAAGAAACACAAGGTCAGGAAGCCAGACTTTTAGGTTTCAGGTGATGTGGTGTCTGCTTTGTATTAAATCCATTACCTATTACCGGGCAGAAAAAAAGCATATGCTAATAAGCAATGATACATAAGGAACTTCTCCAGATAGAGAGAACAGAGGTAAGACAATATTTACAGCCCAAGTTCTCAAAGTCAAGCGACCTTTCAAGAAATGACAGAAAACATGCGACCTCTAAGTCAAAGCACTTGCAACTCACAATCACTTTCCTCTGAGAACAACGGTGACTATTAAGAACTTAAATCAAACAGCACCCTCGTTAACTGTGTACACAACCGCATTAAGTTTGCCAGTGCCAGTTACTGAATACTTAATATTTAAAAGTAACTTCTCTTAGTTTCGGAGTAACAATAGTATGACAGTCAGATAACATACCAGAGGATTACGTCACCAGAAATGGTTTCGTCTCAACTGGCGAAACTCATCCGACTTGTCCATCTTCATTCTCTGAATTTAAATTACAAATACTTCACTGTCAGAATGCCGATCCAGGAACACACTACTGCCGCATGTATGAAGGACCAGCGGATCGCTACGCCCATAAACCGCAGAGAGAGCGAGAGAAGTTTCAGGAAAACTATACACACAAACAAACCTGTCTTTCACGCCGTTGGTGATTCATATCTTACATATCCATGCAAAAAGCAAACCGATGTACCACTAAGATAAGGTTACCACTTTCCAGACCCATGGAGGCGAAACCCATCAATATTGTCAGCACGGTTATCTCACATCATATTGCAGCAACAATACAAAGACTGGAACTTATCCGCCTAGGTTAGACGGTCTTCAATGTATCAAATAGCTTACAAGAGCCGAGACAAATCTTAAATAAAGGGTCCAGGACCTAAATCTCCCAGGATTCGCCACAAAGTGAATGTCAACCAAGATGCTAAGACCACAAGAATAAAGCGTTCTGAGCGTTAAGACACAGGGAAGTACGGAAAGCCGGGCGTAGCTCACGGTATGAATAGTTAATGTGTGAAAAACAGACACCGACGAAGAGGCACTAAAAAGCCCGAGTATCCATCGGCCCGGCGAAGCGCCAACAGGTCCTCTCCCCACTGCTTATTGGGAGTGTAGCTGAAGTGAACCGCTTTACTTATTATAGGCCGACAGCGAGCAGGTGCATGTTTGATCATAACTTACTAAACTGAAATTCGTCACGATTTGGGGCGGGAGGGTGGGGGTACCGCGTTAATATAAAAGGTTGGATAATATATCCGCATGTGCACCGAGGGCAAAGTACGACAGTGGCATTTACACCGAATACCACGGTTAAGGAACAGCAACAGAAAGTAAGAGGGAACAGGCAGTGAGCGCCGGCAGCCGCCCCCTCCCTCCGCGGCTCCCCGGTACCCATGCAGCTCGGCCTCGCCGCACCATCAACGCGCCCCTTCACGGCTTCCCTTTTCCTCTTTTGGGACACTTCGCTCACCCGTTTGCACCCTACCTTGTTCGTAGCGCTTCTGGCAGACATTTTGAGCCCTTCCTCCCCGCGTAGAGCAAGTTTTCACGTCGGCGATGTAAATAACCACTCAAACCAAAATTTCGAATGTCCTCCGGCTCGCTCGGTCCCTCGCCCAGCTGCTGCCGCGCCGGGCAGTGCGCCTTTATTCCCTCAGGACCCCGAACGACATGTCAACAAATCTATATCTAAAACAGTCCAAAGTTCATCATATAGCCAAGTGGCTAGCTCCGTGCGCTAACTAGCTACTTACTTTCCAATAAGGCTAATAAGTATCGATAGTAATGTGTGTGGTCTATTTTTCCTGGGAAAATCCGGCCGGAACAGTCAACCTAGTCCTCTCACAGTTTCCGTAGGAATGTGTTCTCCTGCAATAATGATGGTTAAAAAAGTATGATAAAAAAAAAAACGATGTAGCACCTCGGAAGCGACCGAATCAGACACAGCAGGTCGGGAAGGCTTCTCCCTGCTCCTCGCTTCTCCTCTCTCCAAGCAACAGCCGTGACATGTCTGACTGGGACAGTCCATTGCGTGCTGGAGGGGGGTGCACGGAACGGAGGAGGAAAGTACCAAAACCCGACACTCAGCCTAACCTGGTCGCTGGTAATGGGAGTAGAGCTGCATGCCCAATGTAATGGGACGCAGTGTGTTTGTTTCCCCCATTATTTTTGCGATATCCTTAACATGAGGCATAATGTTATAATTTCGTGGTATGTTTTCATATACAGTAACACAAAAAGCGAAAATACAAGGGCTGTTAAGAACTACTTAATTTCATTTAAGGAATACTTTAGGAATTATTCCTCAATAGAAAATAATGTTAATGCATTTTTGACAATCACAATTTAGTATAGTTTATATAAAATATATTGCGGCGTGAAGCATGCTTGCCTGCTTCTTAGCAGTTATAATTCATAAGTTACTTGTGTCTTGCAGTGAAACATAAAATTACGCTTCCAGATGTATAATCAGGGCAGCAATATACTAAAACCGTACATTGCTCTAGAAAGAAAAGTAGAAAAATAGATTTTTTGTTTATGTTTAATCTCTTCATTACCGAAACTTTTCTAAACAGTGATATCCAATCCTCGTTTCCTGCATTAACAGAACGCACAATTACATTTCTTACACTGTAATGGACAATGGAATATGTTTAATAAGGTACGCACAATGCTAATCATCAACTGGAACCCACACTATGATGCTTTAACAGAAAACTAAACCACAAGCTTATTAACATGGTTTTGGTTTTGGTTAATAAGAAACCTCACAGGAAAACCGCCCGTTACCGTTATACAGACGACTTCCTATGGCTTTCCGGGACACCGCCTACAGGATGTGCAAGACTGTAGATCTCAGAATTCATTGTTTGAAGGCAGGCAGAGAGGATAATGGCTGTCCGCAAAATTTAAGACCTATGGATCAAAAAACAATCCACCGCAATTAACTGTCTCTGATTGTATGTCTGTCCTGGACGTTTTGTTTGCAAGCAATATTTCTTGGTTAGTTTTAACTCAAAGTATTTCTTAGCTATATTTAACTGGAATTTACTTCGATTTCTACACTTAAAAATGTACTATTTTTACCAAGCACAGACCAGAAAACTAGTAATATTGCTAATAGATGGTGACACGCACAATAAACAATTGCAAATGTCTGTTTATGTAAGACATAATTTTATTTGGCCCACAACCCTGATCAGTATAAGCAGTTAGAAGGTGAATGGATGGATGCATGGATGCATGAATAATTCTAAAATTCGTTATTCCCTCCATTTAAAGCAACTTTCTGCAGATTTTTATAGCCATGTCCTAAAAGGTGGTAATTCCACATATCACACGAAGTGCGCAAAACCGGCAAGTGCCCTTTAATCTATTAAAAATGGGACGTGATTCGTTATGAGCTGCCACTCATCTGGAAAGGATTATGCTGCTCAGTGCAGAGTGCCCCAGCTGCCTGGCCATCTTATTACACCAGGCGTTTACTTTCAGTAATTCGCTGACTCCTGACTTTCGCTGCTCTCGTGACCTGAATGTTCAGCTGGCCAGATCCAGAGAAGCTCCTCTCAAAGGTGGTCTCTACAGCCCACAGACAACATTCCTCAGAGAGGAAAATAAAAACATTTTCCAGTCCTGATTCAGCATAGCTGGAAAGAGTTGAGTACGGAGGTCTGGGAGGTGCTTAGAGAATAAGAGCATATTTTAAAATAAAGGACATTTATGAGCCCTAGAGGTGCACTGTGACGTCAGCTTCTCCTATTATATGTATTGCCGAAAGAAAAAAATGCCATATTGTATTTGTGGAACAGAAGAGACCACACACTAGGCAGCTGCTTAAGGAAAGTCATCTTATTTCTGAAACATTCAGAATATGAATGACCCACAGCCCTGGAGGTGTAGTTTCAGCTCCTCTATGCCAATACTACCTGATCAATGAAATTTAATTCCATGCTAAAATACAGGTTAATGAACTGCAATTGACCAATCATATTAGTTCCTGGAAAACAATGGGGCAACAACTGTTATAAAGGGAGTATTTCGAAAGTTTAAAGAATAACAATTATTTGAACAGAGTGAAGGCTATTTCATCTAATGTCTTGCTGATTTGAAGATATAATTTTATGTATAACCTGATTTGGGGATATAATTTTATGTATATGCTGATTTGGGGATATAATTTTATGTATATGCTGATTTTAAATATTCAACACAATGTCTCCCAGAGTTTATGCTAAATCAACACCACTGTTTTTTTCAGTGGAAAGTATATATATATTTTTTCAAATATGGTATTAGCTAAAGTCTTTTACCTTTTTAGTCACAGATAAGTTTTTTCCAATATTATACCCTGTACATAAAGCACATTATCAGTCCATGTTTCACTATAGGCAATAATGGCAGTGTATATTACTAAGAAACAGCTGGCAGTTATGTTATGCCAGCTGTTATTAAGTTATGTTACTTCAGGAATAATGGGCAATTTAATGGCCAAAATCTGCAAAGGCAACTGAGATGAGACATTGACTACTGGTACAAATGGGCCTACCTGGTTACCAACCCACCACCCCAAAGTCTACCTGTACTCATGGCCGATACATGGTCTACAGGCCCTGGGGAACCTACCAGCAGGAGACTGAGGGGTTCAGGGACAGGATTAGAATAGCAAAAAGTATTTCATAAGAAGTATTACAGGGGCCTTCATATCCTTTTCTGGATTTTCCCTTTACTTTAGTGTGTTATGCAGCTTTGTGTGCATGTAAATTAAACCTCGAATCTGCATGAAATGCCTCACTGGAATTCCAGCCCTTACATCAGTGACATGGTGAGGTCACCTTGTAACAGAATCCTTATTGGTCGCCTAATAGCAAGGATCTGTCTGTAAACTGCAAGACAGGGGCGTAACGTTTTGGGTAAGCTGACCAATCAGACAAGGGTTCAGACAGAGTTAAAGACAGAATGAATAGAGATGTACAGTACGAGTAAAATAATGTGTTTTTGGAACATTTAAGCATTCCCAAAAATAAAACTATAAACAGTATAAGAGGGCCCCTTTAAGAATACTAACAAGAGCGTCATAAGATTAGGCTTAGTAACCAATGTGGCACGGTAACAAAGTGGGAAGCTTCACCCTTTAAGTACTTTACCCTGCCTTGTGCCCTGTGCTGACTGGGATCATTTCTAGCCCCCCTCCCCAACCCTACACGTACTGATCGAGGACATGGAGTCAAACACAGTAATCAGCATGCAGGACTCATAAAACTGAATTTGTTACAAATATTATTCTTCATCTTATTTCCTAGTTTTAGTCTCAATTGTCTGTTTATTGCCTATTTGCTGTAAAACACCTGTTGATGGGTGGCCTCACTGAACTTGCTAAATGTAAGGCACTGAGCTACACCGAACAGTCCCTTGGGAGAGCAAGGAGAGCTTTTAAGTAAGCCGAAAGAACCTTCAACTGCTGATTCTACTGCACGTGAGAAACACACTAAAGTTACTTTAATTGCTAAGTTAAATACTTTTCTAATTTTATGAAAACGCCAATAAGGTTAAGAACTCAATCAATAAGGTTCAGCATACAGGGGCTCTGGTCTGGGATTACTGTCTATACATAAACCAGGACACAATGACACACAGGGGCACAAAGAAGGAGGAGCGGATGAACAAATCAATCCCAAGAATGAAGGTCATCTGACTCCATCTCTTAGGGCAGAAGACCCCCCGCACCTCCCCTTTCTTAAAGTCTACGCAGAAAGTCTGACATTAGGGATTTAAGAAACTACATTTAGGGAAAACAATGCATTTAAAAGACAGCTTGGTATTCTGTACTTTCCACTTTAAGTTAAAAATAATAATGTCCAAGGGTTCTAAACCCAGAAACAATAATAGTAATAATAAACATAAAACTGCAGCCACATGCTGCAACCTCGGGCAGAGGAGTGTATGTGGTCAAGTTTCACGTTTCACCACCCATCTTTATTTGCGCTGCGCTGGGAAGGCGTATGTTTGTGTAGTTTCCCCAGGCGCTGTTGACTCTAGAACTGCACACCTTTGTCTGCGCACTGCGGAGCCACGGCCCCTTTTCTGCTTCGACCCAGAATCTGAGGAAGGTCAAGGGCGTGAGCACGCGGCATGCGAGGTCTCCTTCAGAGATCACCCACCACCCATCACGTTCTCCACGCCCTCTTGACTTCCAACATCAGGATGTAAGATCGCATCCCACCAGCCCAGCCAGGTTTAATTAAAATCTCTTTGCAAATATTTGAAACAGAGTTCTCTGACTTCCCATCCACTCACCTACCTGGCCTGGAGCTCAGTTTTAATGAAAGAACTACAAGAACTGTGCTGTGGAAAGGGGGCGCAATCTATAACAAACAGGAAAAGAAAGCTTTGAACCCTGCAGCAGGTAGCATTGTCAGGGATTGTCATTCATAAACTGGTTTAACCCACTTCCCACTGGATACTTTGCTGCCTACCTTTTGCTTCAACTAGGCAGTGATTAATATAAATACAATAATGCCAACTACCATGTGCTTTGAAGCCACCTTTAAAGCTGAGTGTTGTTAATTGGCCTAATAATAGCACAGGAAGATTGTATGTATAAACTGTAATACACAATGGTGCTTCATAAAAACACATGTATGCTCTGTCTGAGTAGTAATACATAATTACAGTTCTTGCTGCTGACTACCTAGGATGACCGAAAAAAGCGGACTAGCCATTACTTTTATTACAAAAAAATCAGCAGGTAGTTTGTATTATTTAACGAACATTCAGTCTTTCTCTTGCCATTCTCAGTAATAGTGGTAGTCGCATTTTATTATAGGTAATTGCAATTTGTTTTATATGCAGTGTTCACAAGAACATAGATCCAATATCATAGTCTAGCAACCATTTCATTTACTGAGGTATTAATCATGGCAAATAACCAGGAGAGGAAAATGGGACTCAGGCTGCACTTTAAAAAAAACATCTATTAAAAAGTACAATTATTGTTCTACTTCAGGCTTGCATGCAGCCCATCACAGAGACAATTAAAGCAAAGAAACACACGTAAAGAGGAACAATCTGGGAGAGGAGCACAAACTTAGAAATGTGCCAAAAAACATTTAACTTCCATTCAGCCATAAAGTGTAATGAATGTATAAATGAGTATAAACGTTAAATATGTTCCCTGTGATCAGGGAGAACAGCTGCATGGCGTCACCCGGCGAGTCCCTCATCAGCAACACTGGCTCTGCATCTCCTTACACTGACCAGTCCGCTGCTCCCATACCCCTGTGACCAGCCTCAAATAGTCACACTGTTCCTCGGATCAATTCACACTGACACATTTTTGTCCACACCTTGCACTAATTTCATTTTTTTGGCCACACAAACTATATTTGCTGCTTTACGTCCAATAAATTATGTTTTTTTTGAAGCACTGACCCAAGGTGCTTCCCTGCCTTGTTCTGCCTGGGATAGGATGGGGGGGTTTCTATGTATTTATCTGTATGCATATTCCGGGAAAAAATACAAACACCTCTGTACAGGCAAAAGTCAGAGAGCGATTCCTCCCACCCTCTCGCATTGGAGCCTCCCCACCTGGGATTTAGGTGGTTTCCCCTATTTTCCATTTCAATAAACATGTCGATGTTTCTCATTACGGCGCTGAACCAATCCGTTCATCCTCACAGGCCGGTTGCAAATCAACCCTCGGTCAGCTGGATAATCAAGCAGCACATCCACGTGCGGAGAAGGGATCATTTGATTAATGGGTGTTGATAATTAATTACGCAACTTATGTAGGAAGAAGCCCAAAGAGACAGTTTACAGCTGCACTTTCACGGACGAGCTCCTACGCCTTCCCCGTGACATCTGCAGGCAGAGCAGCAACTGGAAATTCTGGACCCACTGACAGAATGTCACCTTTGGCCCCCCCACCCCCTTACATTATATCATTTTATAATTGTATGTATTGAAGGGTCCCTGTAAAGTGCTAGGCCCCCTGAATCTGACAGGTTATCCATGCCCCTCCGACACCCTTGCCTGCAGGGGGCGAGAGCACCAGTTATGCTTCCGTTGTACAGGCACTGTCTCACACTGGCTGTGTAACATCTCACTCACGTCAAACTCCCGAGCTCAGCTGTGATATTACCTGCAACACCCTGCACCAAACACAAAACTATTTATTTCTCCGAACACTTTTAACACTGTGGATGTGAATCACAAATTAAAATGATACTGAAATATGTTCAGGGTTAGGATACTGCCTGACAGCAAAGAGAAAATTAGCTCCTTTTGATCAGTCAAACAGCATCACTGATTTTACGATTTATGTTTCAAGATGAGTAGTACAATAGCTGCAGTTGATAGATTTTGAACACATTTAATTCACTTTATTTGAATCTAATTTATGTGTTAAAACCTGCTAATTCCACAAATTGAATATCCACTGATGGACAGAACCGCATGGCAGGATGTACTCCGAGCTGTCAACCTTTACAGAAATGCAGTTCTTATCTGTGCAAAGTAAAGACATGTATAAGAATGGTATCATGATGGTGGGGGGCTGGGGTGTACAGGCACTGAGAGCGAGGTGGGGGGGCATGGAGTGTAGAGGC
>JABFEA020000010.1:9517810-9531452 GCA_019775915.2 Cyphomyrus plagiostoma | reverse complement strand
AATAAATTTACCCTGGCAAATCACCCTGCTTTATTTACCCTGGTTTCATGCTATTTGGTGTCGGTTCGGGCGCCCCCCCCCCCCCCCCCCGAATGCATAAATGTAGTTTCTGTGCTAATGTTTTTATCCAAAGCAGCATACAATTCTTATGCATTTCATTATAGTGATTTAGATTAAGGGAGTGGCCACATAAAGTTATAAACCTCATCAAAAGCTTCACATAGCAAAGCCACCATTTTCACCATCAGACTACCTGCTTCTTCAGGTCGTGACTGTATCTTATTTCGTAATCTTGCTCATCTGAGGACAATGTGAGGTGGAGAGCCAATTTCCACACTTTGGGCACTTTGGCAGAACCTGTTCCACTAAAAAAGGAGCCGGGATTCCCACAGACAGACAGTCGCAGTAATTTTCAGTGCTGCCTGGACAATAAATGCCATGTGAGTCAATAGTAAATGAATCGATAAACGAGGTGCAGAGAAAATGAATCCTAGCCAAACAACGCCTTTGAGACTGATACTGCCAGACAATAACACAAAACTCAGAACGGTGTGCTTCAGGTGCAATGCCTTCAGATTTATGATCCTGATATGGAGGGTGGCTGATCTCCCAGGTGGGACAGAGTCAGGCTTCATTGCAATTCTTTCTCTTGACCTGAACTTTATTACTTACCATATAAAAATGTTCTGTTCCTCTTAAGCCCAGAACACACCCAGATCCCAATGCCTGATCCCACACTCTGCTGTAGCCCATCCCAAAACTTGATGCCTGTTTTGTTTTCCAGAAAAAGTCACACTGCACTGAAGCTGGAACTATGTTGTCTGTTTCGTCCTCACCATTTAATGAAACCGATCTCCAATGCCGTACCCAAATGAAGACACCATTCCAGTGAAACGTCTTTTTTTTTTTTGAGGTGTTTATTGATGTCTCTGCATATCTAATACTCACTATGTATTTTATGACATGAAGTGAAGAGGACCAGTCCACTAGAATTAGGAGGACTCACCTTGCACAGAAATTAACTAAATTATAACAACAGATGGTAAGCACTCCGGGGCTAAACAGGCTAGCTGACAAGTATCCAGAACAGCCCACTTTAAAACATCCATTCCAATGTGCAAGCATGAAGCATTAAGACCTGTTAGCATTTGGAGAAAACACCAAAGAAACTAACCCTATTCCTCTACTGCACAGGTCAATGACTGACGGAGGACATAAAAGAGCAGTCAACACCGCTAACAGCATTTAGCCCTGTGAGCTGCTAGCTCTCACCAGAAGGGGAGCAGTGCGCTTTGTGTGGGTGTGCACTAAAGTATGTGGGTAACGCACTGCTCTGTTCGTTTCTGGGTGTGCTACTCACCAGAGCACGTTGCCTCCCTTTTCACTCCCAGTCACAATAATAGAGCACTCTGGCACTCCCATTGACTTCATCTGCAACTTTGTTTTTTTTTTTCTTGGTTGTTTCACAACAGATGATTTACAGGACAGCACTGCTGATGAGGACGGATTAGCGATTGAGTTGCTTTATCTTACGGTTTTGTCTTGGCCCTATCTCGAGGATGAGTAGGCCGTGTCACAACACGCTTCCTTAGAAGGTCATGAATACGCCAACATGTCTCCAACTCATGGTCGTCCCAGAACACGGCGGCGATGATGGAAAACAATGCTTTAAAATTCATCAATCAGGGCCTTATTTGACCAAGTTCCCATTGTGTACATTACCGCTTGTAGTCAGGTCAAATCAGGCAATGGTCTGTAAACCTGCCCACCTAAATTCTCATAATCATTCCTTCACCAACCACATGGCTCAAATCTAACAACATGGCACAGACAGGCACTAGCTCGATCTCCAAGGCTAGTCATTCAGGTGACAAGCCCATTCATTCTCATGACTTTATTACTGATCATAGAAAAATGTTTTTTTTTCTTTCAGGCCCGGAACACACCCAGATCTCAATGCCTGATCGCACACCCTGCCGTAGCCCTTCCCAAAACCTGATGCCTGTCTTGTTATTCGCCGAAGTTTACACGGCTGAGGTGCAGGCCGCCCTTGCCCTCGGTCGCAAGGCGCACTGAGGCCACATTAATCAGGCCGGAGCCAAACAGTTAAAAACTGCCTGCGTTCGGGACACTAGAGACAAGGTGCGGAAGTGGACACAGTCAGGTAAATGAAACAGGAAAGCGTGCAGCAGTTTGCACGAGTTTACAGTAATTAAAGCCGACATTCGTGACCTTTCTCTCAGTCTGGGGAAATCTATTTCAAGATAACCTTTATTGCCACTGTGGCTACAAGGACGGCGGTCTGGTGGAGTTCGAGCAGGACTTAGGGTGTAGTTAGTGGACTCAGTGCTACTTGGCGGAGAGAAAAATCAGCCAGAATATTCTGTCTTGTTGATCTCTGTTTATTCCTATGCAGCCCTGTGTACTGTGAGCTTCTCCACATTTTACACTCCCAGCAAACATTTATATCAAGGCGGGAGCCTTTTATCTCTCTTTCAGTCTCCCTCTCTCTCACTTTTTCCCTCCTTTCTATCAGGAGTAACTATCAGCTGCACTGTGATTCCTCAGCGGCTCCTCACACCTTTATCTATGGTGTTGACCTTCTTGATTCAGAAGGTGGACTCAGCGGGGTCAGGAAGAGCAGGAGGGGGGCGAGCGGGGGAGGCAGTCTGCTCAGAGGGGTGGGGGGTGGAGGACGGAGGCAGGGGGGCCTGCACATGGTTTGCAAAGACGAGATAAATAAAAATACTCATAAAGAAGCCCTCTGGGGAGGACAAGTATCTCTCGCTGTGTGTGATGTGCACCTGGATTAAAGGTCTGTTTTAGCTTTGGAGAGCTGTCACAGGCAGGAAGGAATGGCATATTTACCAATACATTTATTTTTGATGGACTGCAGAATAAACCATTGCACTAATACTAGAAGACGACAAGATTACCACACAGCAGAAATTCAGCTTTTGTTAATGCTCCAATCACTTCCCTTCACAATAAACAATAGATTATGCATCCGGACCATAAAAACCAGAAGTAGAACCTTCTAGAAGCCCCAGCATTCTAAGAATAGGCAACAATGGCGACCGTGGTAACAATGGTGCATAAACTGCAGGCTAGGGAGCACAGTGACTGACGGCCAGCGTTATCCAAACAGAGTCTTGTTATCAGGGAATTCGTCTGTTTCCTCTCCACAGCTGCTCTCATTTAAGTGCTACAGGGATACCACGGTACTCCTCAAATACAATCACGATTATCTGTTCCCTCCTCCTCAACCCCCCAACACTAGCAAAACCTGAAGTATTGTGTCTGATAATGTCAATGTCTCACGTCTTTACCTACAAATAAGACGTGCGGTAAGACTGCTTCTTGACAATAACGGCAGTAACACGTCAACCTCCGGATAATTAAAAAATGTTTTGCAAAATCCTTCTTCCTGTAGGCTTGTCATGAAGTGGGGGGGGCGTGACCCATCTTGGCCAAAGAAAGCTTAGGTTACTCTGTTCATATTAACTTGTTCCATCTGTCCCTCATTCTCAGCAACATCCATATATTGCTGTGCTTGTTTGCTTTCCCAGCAATACCAGATTGTTGTTCGGCCCCAGATCTGATTCCCAGTTCAGCCCACACACATCAAGTCCTGTGTGAGTTTATTCTGTGCTATTTCCTCGATTTTCTCCTTCGTTTAATTTTTGCTGGCCCAACCTTCCCATGTGCCCATCCACCCCTGAAAAGAGAAGGCTTGTTAAATAAGCCTATTTCTGCTGTCAGGTGATTCTGCGATCAGTCCCAGATGAATGAGTCCTCACATTTTAGGATTATATACAAGGGAAAAGCACCGCTTTGACAGTGAAGCGTTTTGCCCTGAGACAAGCAATTACCAAAAAAAATCTAATTAGAAATCATGTATGACTTAAACAAAATTAAAATACCTGATGAGATAAAGAAGTTAATTAAGACTGAATCTAAGCTACAGAGACATTGGTTACACTGAGCCTCTTGCTGTGACCAAATCTACAGCAACCAGAATAAAATTTCAGGCTCAATTTGTCCATTAATGCAAAAATGTCACCCTCTATTTTTGCATGAACTGCCTGAACTGCTGGACTCCTTGCTGCTCTATTTCAGAGGTGTCAAGCCATCGCTTTAAGACTTACCGCAGTAATCATACACATTCATACCCACAGTGTAGCTCTACCTGAACGTAAATGTCGGAAGAGTTAAAGGAGTCAAAGACTTTGGATCTGAGTCAAGGAAGTGTCAGACACCCTGTGCCATGAGAGGCAATGGGCCCAGTTAGGAACTGTGCTGTTCTGAGACTGAATGAACACATCTAGACACTGTGCTGACTGAAGGGAAGTTTTGTTGTTGAACTTAAAAACAAAACACAATGTATTCAAACTAAGTGTTTTGAAAGTTTTTTCGGTTTAAATATAATTTTTATTCGGTTCTGGATTTTTTTAAACAGATTATTTGTTTTAATTTTTCACTTTCATATAAATTATAATTTTTTATGTTTGAGGTCATTTCTTCAACTGCTAAATTTTCAGACTCTGATTTTTTTTTCTTAGTTTCAAGTCTAATTTTTTTTCATTTCCAGATTTTTTACTTTTAGATCTTTTTTCACTTTCAGATCGTGCTTTTCCAGTTTCATACTTTTCGCACCAAGTTGGCTTAGAGCCGTGGTGTAGGGTGACCAGATAATCCATGTGAGGGAGGTCACTTTGAGCTACTTCAGGTTTTACAAACTACTTTCAAACTAAAAGGCTCAGCTAAATGGTTCAGCTCTTATTGTGCTTTGACTGGTTTGTTTCCTAGACTGAAAGACTCATCCAGCTGTTTCACATTAGCATTAGTGACACATGCACAATTGTAGGAGACTGACCAATCAGCACACAGCAAGACCTCAGTGCTAAAGTGAAATCCAGGTCCTTTCAATTGAAATGGTAATTTACAATTTCTGTCCTAGCTCAGAGTGTCCTCCTGACATGGATTATCTGGTCACCCTACCGTGGTGTCAACTGAGAGGGTGGAATAGTGATGTCATAACAATGTAGGCTGAGAATCTCCACCGTTGCCTTCGGTATCAGTTTGCACTAGGCACCAAATACCAAAGCCACAACCATATTTTGTATCTTTCATTCATGAACACGTAGAAACCGTAGTAGTGACAGGAAATGCTGTTGGCAAGGGCTCTTAGAACCGGCACATTTAGGCCAACAGTCCTGAACTGTCACAACCTGACAAAAAAAACTCAAGTTATGAATAAGTCAAATCACTTTTGTGAGAATATAAAAACAAAACACTGACAATAGATTATAATGGCAAGACCAAGACAAAACAAATATATATATTTTTCCCATATTTTAATATAGGTACATCCATGTTTCTAGGCTGTATGTGAGCACTGCTCCAGGTCATTTAAAACAATAAGTACTGGGCATCCCCTGGCCATCTTAGACTTAACCAATGCCACCTGTTTCCTGTTTTATTTTCAATTCCTGTCTGCGTTTTCTCAATTACATGGTATCCATGGAGGCGTTGTGACATCGTCAGGGTGGGGCCTGGCTCGCGACCTCGGGGCTTGGTGCGCCGGGGGGGGGTTGTGACTGGAAGCCAGGTTAGCGGCTGGCTCCCGCACTGCACCACGCGCTGCGCCTCACTGTGGCTGCGTGGCCGTTCACCATGCTCTCAGGCACGTAACAGATATGCAATCAGACAGCAGGCACCCTCGTCCCGAACCTGATCGCTTCCATGCCTGTCGAGTGGCCCGACCACCGCAGCTGAGCCAGACGCTGCTGGTCTTGCTCACCAGGTTGCTTTCGAGAAGGATCTTTTCCTGAAGTTTAGCTGATGGGTCGCAGCCCACCCCAGACACCCAGTGCTGGCAGGACCAGGGTGCTGGAAGATGGAGAGGACATTACAGCTGCCGCCCAGGAGGGCAGCGACGGACCAACCGATCCACATAACCTGCCTTGTTTCTGTAAAAAACACCACCAAGTCGTGTCTGTTTTTCCAAATTCCAGGGGATGAAGGAGCCCAACTAGTGTGTGCCAACAATGTGTCATCCAGCAGTACATGTGTAAGGTGTGAGCCTGTTTGTGTATGTATGTAGTTTTCTTCAATCTTTGGGAGAATTCAACAAGTATTGTTCATTAGACGATTTGCTGGTTCACAGGATTCTCATGCAATCAGCATTTACAGAGCAGCTACAGAGAGTGATGTTGAAAAAACCTCATTTGAAGTACCATAACTGCCAGAAGAATGGAGTGTTGAAGATTTTCTTATCCTTTTCTTTTGCAATGCATGGAATCAAAAATTCCTTCCCTGTTACCAAGACCAGTAACTCCTGGTTTAGTCTCTGCTCAGCTGCATGCCCGAATGTGCCTACATGTCAAGTGCAGAAGCAAGACAAGTGACACCCAGGGAAATGACTGTGCAAAAAAGATAGATGAAATTTGATCATAAAATAACTGTCGGACTGTTCCACCTCTCTAAGAATGCCGAGCTACAGCCCAAACATGCACATTGGAGATACTTGGTGTTTGCGGAAGATGAATGACGTGTATCTGTTTAGTCCTGTTGATGTGTCACTCATTCTGTGTGCTCTATGTTATTCTTTTCTGATCTCCAGAAAGGAGCTCCCATGAGGGACTCACGTCGATGTGGGGGACCCCCTCTCTGGCCAGCAGACAATATGTCATATCCTCACATGCTACGTGGAGAAACCCTTCCCATCAGCGAGTAATCATACTTCTCTCAAGGAAGTCCAGCACCTAACACTGGACAATTAGTAGTAACAGATGAAACAGGCTTTATCTTTGTCTTTTCCAGGAGATTCCGTGAGATTATTCACAGCAGATTACATACAGGAAAACTAGGCATCTGGTGAGGTCATCACTTGTACAGTAATAATCCTTTTTGTATTACTCTGCTAAGAAAAACATTTCTACCATTTCTTTGGTTGGCAGACTGAACTGTAAAAAAATCACTTAAAATAAAATGCAATTTCATATAAAATAAACCTCAGACAACTGTGACTCAAGCCAAGGCAGAATTCAATTCTGCAGTAGGATGACTAAAACACTTCCAAGTAATTTTACAGAAAATAAGTAGTTTTCTACAGCTGAGAGAAGGAAGATTACAGCAATTGACATTTAGAAAAGGAACCTGATGATACAGCCAATTCAGTCTCTCCCATATCATTAAGCAAACACACCTATAATTGAAGCAGTCAGGCAATATTATAAAACAACAAAAAAAAACAACTAAGTTAGATGAAAATCTTTTGACGTAAATGAAAATAACCTGACACTGTCATGCCGCCTATGGCTGACACATCCCTCCCCCCCCCCCAACTCTACCCTACCCTGTGTCGCCGCAGTCCGGAACAAACAGCAGTTCTGCGGATCTGTACGCGTGCATTGTTTTGGGAGGGGTGTATCAGCGTGTCGCTGAGAGAAAAGCCAAACTCCATGTGACAGCTAAGAAGACCCTGCTGTGATTCAGATGACAACACTGCTCATCTAAAAGTTCCAGATCTAAAATTAGAGGCTCCTGGTGCAGCTGGGATACGGCACCTCTTAGGACAGGCAAGCCCATCAGGACCACTCAATAAACCCACCCCCTGCGCCTCCCCCCGGCCCACCCCGCTGCCCCCAGTACGTGGGGCCCTGCCGAGGGGGACCATTGCTGTGGCACTTGTGATAGCGTGCATTCCACAGCCGCATTCCAGGCTCGTAGGCAGGGGCCCTTGGTTCCCTCAAACGGTGAGGAATGCTTTAAAGACAATCCCCCCCCACCCCCACCAACCTCTAGACGGAAATGAAAAACACAAAGGCCTTCCAAGCATCTCACCGTCCCCGGGGCCTGTGCACCTGCACCGTATTTAAAAATGAAAAAATAACAACTCTGAGCGAACGGCGGCCTGCGGAAGCCCACGGCCAAGGGGGGCTCTCTGGAAGCATGGCGGTCACACGCCATTGGCAGGGCCAAGGTGCCGGGCCAAACAGCTGCCAGTGTAGTCTGGCCATGTGGGACTCGGGACGAGTTAGAGGCTGTGATCAATGCAGCTGTTAATTTACCAAGGGCTTAGCAGGTTGACGACAGATTAATTAACTGCATTAATTAGAAGGCCTTTCTCCTGAGATCTGGGAAGCGCTCCAGCCTCCAGTCCAAATGATTTTTACGCTGGTCAGATGTGACGTGCTTGCGGGCCCAAGGTTCGAAATAAAACAGTCAGGGTCCCATCAGAGCAGCTCACTCCCGCCCGACTCCTGCCTCCTATTAGACACTCCTTTAACCCCCACCCGCCCTCGCCCTGCAGCTCTCCCTGATGGAAACACCCTCGCATGTTGTCCTTCATTCCTGAGGCATGAGAAACCACAATCCAATCCCACTAGGTTCCACAAGTTCAACTTCAACAACACTCATATTAAAGGGGGGGGGGGGTCTTTTCATTTTATTTTACTGCTATGGCCAGCGGTGAGGGATCAGCTCCTCTCACCAGGAACAGGGGAAAGTGAAGGTAGCAGATGGGGAGAGTGTGTAAAGGAGGAGAAGAGAACATCAGAGTGGGGAAAATGAGGCGGGGGGCTGACAGAGAACAAGGGGGAGAAAGAAATCAGGCCGGGGGTGATTTACCGCACTGCGCAAAAGCCAGCCAGTGCCATAAATCTCCACCACTTCTCAATTCTTCTGGAAATCAATTCAGTTAATTCCTGCTGGGTTTATTTATGGGTCGACATTGAAGGGGGGGCAGCCATCGACTTCAGTGAATGCCAACCACAGTGAGGAGCTGCACGTCACAACTACTCCCGTCATGTTGGGGAAGTCCCTGGGGGGGGGGGGGTTCCATCAGAATCTCTACCCCCCCACCCAAAAGGTGATTCTTTTCATGTGAACAGGTGATGCCTGGAAGATGGTCAAGAGAAGGGATATGAGTTATGACCTTCACATCTTTCCAACAGCTAACACCAAGTCTACAGCCATCTACTGTATACATTATAGTGACTGTCACCAGCTACACCAACACAGCAAATGACATAAATGAATGTCAACGACAAACGTACAAGTAGAGCTGTGAAGGTCCTATATGGACCACAAAAGTACAATATAAAGATAAAGAACCCAAAATCTACTTTCAAATTTAACACGACTCTTTACCTACACCTTAGAACGCTAAAAAACGTGACATACTCATTGCCATGTTTTTGCAGATAGTTAGTCTGCTTTTGTTTGAAATACGAGCACTTTATTTTGCAAGCATACTATATTAATAAGCATAATATGCATCAACATTTCATAAAGGAAAGGAAAGAAAAACAAAAATATTTAAAAACCGAAAGCTACTAGATGGCTTTGAGACATAAGTTTGGAATGTTGAGGTGTGCGGAGCTCAGCTGGGTGGATTATGGGTAATTCTGCCAGACTGACCTCCCTCCTGTCGTGTATTGAAACATATTGAATACCAGGAGCATTCAGAGTGGCGGGGGGGGGATGCAGATGTGACCAGCACACATGCACTCGTGCACCGCCCCCCCCCCCCAGCACAAACTCTGTCCATGCTACACCATGAGCCCCTCCCAGGCACAGCACGGGGGACCTCTGCTATATTAAAAGAAAACAAGACCACTGAGCCAGTTGGAGTGCACGACTAATCCCTCAGCCATGAGCAAATTCTTCTTGGAAAACTTTGTTGGAGCCCCCTGAGAAAAAAGGTTACTAAAAAATGCCCCTATTTTATGGCAGCTTTAATCCCCTGATAAATGATGTAAAGCATAACCTTTTGCTAGTTTGTCCCTCAACCCTTCTCCTGCCCCATTTTTTTCTCCAACCCCTGGCCGTGCAGAGTTTTTAAAGAAAGAGAGAAAAATGTTTTAGGCAAGTTTCGAAAGGCAGGGGTAAGAGATGGAGAAGACAGCGGGATGCGGAAGATGACTCGAGATGAAGTCGGGGGCACCCCGGCTGACAGGCCGGAGCAGCAGTGCGCAAGAGCCTCATCTCGCCGACGATCGGCGAGGCTGATGGCCGAAGGATTTCAAACGGCGTTTTAAAAGAAAAAAGCGATCGTTTCATTTCTTATGTCCCAGTGGGGCAATTCTTAAAGGCTTCCTAGAAAACCCCCTAACGAAACCCTGGGTGAGAGCCTTCGCTACTTATTTACATCTGAAAAGACGGCCAAGCCCTATGCAATTAATTAGACTCGCCGGCATGGAGACATATTTCGTCTGCTAAAAAGCATTTCTCCACGTTCCTTCGGTTAAGCATCAGTGAAATCAAGCGATAAATGAACTGCAACAACATGAATTGCAACGACGCACGCAATGATTTCCGAACAGCTCCGGCACTCATACTACACGGTCTATTTATATTTCCTTATAATTATATTAATTCATCATCTGTAATTGACGCATCATTAGGGGGGGCAAATTAAAACGTACGATATCAGTCGCTGTCAGATTCAATAGATCAAACAGCGTGACTGTTGAATACTAAACAAGTAATGGGAAACCAAAAATAGAGCACAAAAAACATAAAAGATACGTATAATTACAACGTGGGAGCTGCCGTTCTAGCGAAACTAATTAGGGAAAGCGGCGAAACGATGGCACCAAAGGCCGGGCCCCTGACACACCAGGAGATTGCATACTTTCTTAATTTCCTCCCCGGGGACCGCGGCGCTCCTCGCCGTGTCCCGTCTCCACTCTTCGTCACTCCCTCATCTTCCTCTTGGTCTGACGGCACCGCGAACTCCCACCTATCAGCAGATCATTGAGCCTTAGGATTGCCTTACTTAACTTTTCTACACATAAGGATTCCGGTTTCAGAACTATTAACCTTTTCCTCTTTATCCCAGAAGTACAACCAGACTGACAGATAGGCTATAATGAAAATAATCAATCAATAATCATCAAGTACTGCAATGTAAGATTGAGTGTATCCTGACACCCGCCCTATTCAATTATTGGGTGAAAATCAAGCAATGCGGCCGTCAGGAGGTGCGAGGGATGATATTAAGCAGCCGAATCCGCTTCTGATTCCGTATCCCTTTCATGCCCCTATTCCTTCGACGAAATTAGATTAATTTCAATGTACATGCGAACGACGTAAAGTTTTACAGCAACCCAAGTTTGCTACGGACTGATGCCCATTCTCACCTCTCAATCACAGCGAGTAGGGTGAAGGATGTCTTCCTTGGCATAGAGTTTTGTTCTTTTTATTTGAATCAGAGCGAGAAGGCAGTCACGCGCGGGTTGCAGCCATGCACCGCTTCAATGCACTTTCAGATTTACGTGCGGTAAAATTCTGCCCTCTGCAGGATCTCGGCTATAAATGACACTGTGCATTCCTGCTCCGAGTGAGGGACAGCGCGGCTTTTCGGCCGCCTCCGACGGAACAAATGGCGACACGACCCCAATCCTTAAATGCTCCAAGTATGGAACACAGGAGCGTGGATAAACGAATCCACATATACCGATGTTAAAGGTTTAATGATTTTTTTATACGCCACATTATTTTTTATTCCAAAAATCGATTCTATAAGTCTGTATGATTTTTCATCCAGGTCACTAAACCTATGCATGCGCGTCGTTAAGTCTGATAGCATTGTACCCCCGATGCCAGCTCCAGGTAAACTTGACTTAGCCCCTGATTTTTTCCAATAGCTAGAAATGCACCTGACCCCATGTAATATCCACCTAAAACTCATCTACTAGAGGTGCAGGTGTTGACAGTTTGTTTTTGAAATAAATCACCAAAAATTAAATAAATATTAACAACACGTAATGTGGGAGATGTAACACTATGACTGAAAAAGAAAAACCTTTATGCTTGATCCCTTGGATCAGCCCTGTGCGGCTCTGCAGTTTTTCCACTGTTTAATATGTAATTAATACTAATCATGTACATTTTGAAATATTTCATTTTTCTATTAACCTTTTTTTTGTCTTTTTTGGAGCGAAGAATGTGGCCAAGCAGTATGTAAATAAGCAAAACCTATGTATATAACACTTAAGTAATAATACATTTAACATACACATACATTATTTCTACACTCATAGAGGTACCTGAAATGATTCTTTTTGCTTTTTTTGTCCTACAGGTCATGCACACTGACCTCCTGATACCATCCCCCCCCCCCCCCCAACCGAGTTTAATTTCTGGTTTTTCAGCCTGAGATGTCAGTTATGTGGGGGTAATTACGATGGAGCCATCCATGCGGAGGACATCACTGACAGGGGAGAATAAACATGTTTGCTGCGTGTTGCTGAAAGCCACTGGCCCTATGCGATAACAGGGGAGTTCTCAGCGAAACACAAAAACAGCCCCCCCTAGCGGATCCTGGGGGGGGGGGGCTGTCATCTGTTCAGCAAGGAAGCCATGTAAATGGAAGCGGCTCCTGTAAGGCTCCAGCTGGCATGGGGGAGAGACCTCGTCGACATGGTCAGCCTTCCCCTGTGGGTCATCAGACAGATCATGGCGCCTTCTTCCGGCAGGCCAGGGATATAACCAGCATGCGATCGCATGATGCCACCAGGCAGTATTTAATGCGCTAAAACTCAGGCATGTGACCTTCTCAGAACGCCTGGGAAACCCCACGATGCAACAAGATGGCGACACATCAACACCCCGTGTCAGAAACTGACATAGAACTGTTGATCCTAATGGAAACTCAGCCTGCAGATGAATTCAGGCAGGGGGTCCCATCTCCCTCCTCTGTACCTTCATCTTCCGCATATCTCACCCTGTACAGGTCCCTCTGTAGCCTCCTCTCTCTCGGCGCCTATCCAGGAGGACACAAATAAGCTGAGCAGAGCTGCCACAACGCCACCGGAGACCAGGTCGCCTTACACAGTTTCACGTTTCTTGTAGCCAGTCCATACAAAAGAACAAGTCAAAGGTGAAACATGAAACCCTGGGTTCTGCAGCAGAGGAAACATTTTTAGCTGTTCTGCAAGGTTGACAATCCATTACAGGCACGATATGGGCAATAGAGGGAGATAGAGAGAGAGAGAGAGAGAGAGAGAGAGAGGCATGGAGTACCAATGGAGTACCAATAACAACAAGGAAAGACAGAGCAGTCACGTATGTCCAAGTGGAACGAAATGATAAACCGCACCTTCACAAGTTAGGGAAAGCCAGTGTGTCGGTGTGTATTAGACATCCGACAGATTAATCCTTCGCTGTTCACTCCCAGACAGGAACTTATTTGCCCGGCCCACCAGTTTTAAAGGTTACCATGACTGCTGTTTATAGACCAAAACGTACAGCTTGATGTCGTGATCTCTGACCTCACTAAAGCTGAGCAAGAGGACACCTGCAGCCGTCCTGACACTTCAGCGCCGCCCGTCACGCACTGATGGAAGTGCCACGCACAAACTGCTCTGAAGACCTCCACCTATGCACACGCAGGTCGTCGTACACGTGGAGACACAGTGGGGACCCCTTTCTCCCTCCAAGCCTGGAAGCCATGTACCCTCTGGATCCTTGTGAAATGCTAGCACTGTGGCGCCTCAGGAGACCTTCCCAGCTGGCAGGGACTAGGAGAACCGGGGCCCCCCCCCCCCCCCCCCCCCCCCCCCCAACAGCACGGGACCAGCCCGCCAAAACCACAAACAAAAAAAAGAGGTGACATGGAGAAAGAGAGAGA
>JABFEA020000010.1:9500178-9517800 GCA_019775915.2 Cyphomyrus plagiostoma | reverse complement strand
CCCCCTCCATGCCTGGATGCAATGTACCATCTGTTTCATTTTGAATTGCTAGCACTGTGGGGCCTCTGGTGACCTTCCCTGTGGGCTGGGACTTGGTTAACCGCCCCCCCCCCCCCCCAAGACACAGTCCAAACATGTCCTCTTCCCCTGCCCTGAATACCCAAAGACAGACTGATGTGTTGCCATGGAAATGGATGACCAGCATGACTCCCTTGCAGCATCCTAAGCACGCCTGCTCTGGTGTGGGCGGGGCTAATGTGCTGGACAGATGCCCAGAGGCACAGGGACCTAAATTATAAATAACAAAAATGAAAGCAAACAGAGGGAAAAATGCTGACAGGACGTTACTGTGGTAACATACCTAGGCATTTTGCAATACCCATTTTAAGGGTTGTTTAATGTTCTTCTGAAATGACTGTTTCCTCCGCTTCTCGTCCATTTTAGTGCTAAGGTCAAACGGCTGGGTGGAGATTGTGGGCACCGCTGTCAGGTAACTGCGCGAGATGCCTTAAAGATACAGTTGTTCATACAGGAACACACATCACGCCCAACAGAGTGTCATCTGAAGCCGTGGCAGTATCGGACACATTTGCAGTGTTGTGTCATGAGGCTAACTGAGTGGTCTAACCACACGTAGCAGTTGGACAATTTACCCATTTACAAAACTGACTGATTTTGTTTTAAGGTCATTCAGCCTGAGAAGATCTGGGGCCCTGATCGTGCAATATGTAATGTTATCATACACGAAAAAAACACAGTGTATTGAACAAAAAACACGCATTCACAAATACATACATACACATTTACAAGTGCAGTCAAACCACGCTCAAAAGAAATTCACACAGTTATGAATACATACACACACTCAAAAAAAACATGTACAAACATATACTCAAAACAATAAAAATACACACATGCTCAAAATGCATACATATGTAATGAGGTATAAATATGCCCACGAAAACAAACACATTCACCACGCATATCATATACTAAAAACTCTGGCTGCTGAAGCGGATGCAATGAATCATATCTATCTATAGGTACTGTGTTCTGGTTTCCAGCTCTGACCTTCCCTGTGCTCACACACCAACGCCTGGAAAAGATGGAACAAGCAACTGCCCAATGACCTCTCTGCATCACATGCAGTTATGGTTGGGGACAGGACCATCACAGCGTCACATGCAGTTATGGTTGGGGACAGGACCATCACGTCACAGGTCAGTTAATCAACACCTCATCACACTTTCTCTAAGCCCTGTGGGATTGTCGGTGAACTCAGGTTCACCCCTGAAAAACAGGCCGAACGGAAATAAGACTATGGGTGAATATACCCACACAAACACAAACACACACACACACACACACACACAAACAAACAAACAAACAAAGTCTTTTGGCATTTTTAGTGTTTTGATTGCAATCACAGATTTTTATAAAATTGTATTTCCCCTTGTGGAGTCTCCAACCATCTAACATCTTCTCGGGGAATACAACAGGCTGGCACTGAGATAGAGATGTGGTAAGAATGGGTAGCTTTTTACAATCAGGTGTAATTAATCAACATTATTGTAGTAAGACAATTGCAAATCTCTGTAGCCTGGGTTGTGGGCCAGCTCCTCGATGTCCCTAATTACATTAATATTCATCTGCCTGCCGCTACTGTGAGGAGGGTAAAATATATTAAATATGTCTGTATCCATACCCCTCCAATTTGAAATTCTGCATAAAACTGATCAAATCCTGCCTATCAACGTCTGCCTGACAAATGTTCACTGCTATACCCATCAGGGAAGACAAGTAATTAAGCCGTAGATGAGGATGATAATTAAATCAGGGAGGTTGGGTTCAAAACTACAATGCAGAGATGAGCAGAGCTAACCAAAGTGGTGATATAATGGGGGAGATATGAGGGAAGATGGTAAGGTTAATGGCAGCGACCCTGTGCGCTCAGCGTACGCAGGCACCCGCTGTGTCTCGGTCGGGGCTCCCCTGGTGTTCGATTTGCTCTTAAGCACCATTCAATTCATCCCTGTTGAGGTCAACTATTTAAAGCCCACAGGGAAATGCATTGAACAGGCAGTGGTACAAACATGGCTGTCACATGACTGTCGATGGGGTATTATCCCACCTCTGGAATTTGGACTGAAGTTACATTTAAATGCAAGCTCTCATCAAGCTCTCATCTCTCATCCGGTGGAATTCAGGTTAAGTTCTTTGCTTAAGGGTTCCACAGCTGGGTACTTTTGCAAGCCACTGTATTTTATTAATCCTCTTGTATTGTCCATTTTGTTGCTGTAACAATGCAAATTTCCCAGCTATGGAATTCATAAAGATAATCTTATCTCATCTTATCCTAACCTTTATCTCATCTAGTCTTATCTCGTCTCATCTTGTCTTAATTCACTTAGACGGCATGTGTTGGGACCATGTGGGGAACTCAAAGCAAAGAACACAGAGGACATGCAAATCCCAGACAAGGCCAAACTGAGCCAACTGCGCCACCCCCAGCTGGCTTCATAGGGTCATTTTTCCCAAAGAGCAGGAACAGTGAAGGTCGCATCCTTGGTCACGTAACTGCATGGTACCAATCCCTCTGCGGAGCTCCTCATTGCCCCTGAGAGCAGTGCCTGACTTTGCAGTTAAATCTGTGTGTGCAAGCTAGACCCGACACTGTAAAGCACTCTGGCAAAGTGAACATGAATAGTAACTCTGAACTGGTCTACATTCCAGCTCAAACTGCTTCTCTCACCATTCGGTTCTTTTGCACTGTGTGTCTAATGTATAGCCAGGAATGCCTGTCCTCTGCAAGTCACAACTAGTGTGATTTGCATCACTGCCACTATGACCGCAAGAGCACCAAGCCGTCTGTTATATTCACTTTCTATTCACAAATCTCACCTACAGATTTTGAGAATTTATGTCGGATATGATTTTTCAGGTAGCAGTTGCTATGTAGAGCAAGCATGCTATAATACTACGTGTGTAACTTAACTGAAGATGGTCTCAGTTGGATGCTGGTTCCAGCAAGGCCATCCTGGTTCCCTGCTGCTGGATTAGGATTCTCAAGGCCTCCTGTGGACCCAGAAAGAACCTTGCCCCCCTCCATCGCATACAACACTACTGCCACACAAAACCCACCTGGTTCCAGCATCTGGCCACAAGAGGGAGTAACGCCTGACTGAACCTAGTTTCTCAACCCAGTGCTCAGGGACCCCCAGATGATGTTTTTGTTCCCTGCCAGCTCCTTGCCAGATACTCCAGATATTTGTAATAACTGGCCTGTCTGGGGGTCCCCAAGGGCCGCTTTGAGAAACACCATGAGCAGATCACAGATCAGGGTTTCTTACATGATGGGGTCCAGGAGCCCATGCGCTCCGCTAACCCCCCCACCCGCCTGGAGAACGCCATCGGAGAAATCCCCCCTCCCCCCACCGCTAGTATTGGTTTTCATAATCAATAGAATTTCCTCAGGCGTCCGGCAGAAAACTGGCAGATGCTTTGCATTAGAAGACAAATGAGAGCCAGAGGTTTATCTTGAATAATTAATAATTTGGGACCAGCAGTTGCAGGTGAGCCGCCCCTCCCCCAGCCAAAGCCAGCCTCCTCAACTCAATCCCGTCTCCGGAAGTCCTGTGCCAAAAGGTTTTTTTGAATAGCACTAGGAACAGCTGAGACGACAAGAAAAACCTTGCAATAAAAACAATATGGTTCATCCCATTCACAGCTTAACATTGTGATTCTGTTAGGAAAGCATGTTCAATAATAGCTATTTTTGCTGCCACCTGAAGCCATGTCGGGCTTTTTATTCTTTCCAGCATAAAATGACAATGACTGGGTGTGTAGAGATGCAGAATTAATGTCATTTCATGATTTCCCACACGTGTGACATTGTAGCCATCCTTCACTCGGTAACAAACAGAAGAAGGCAACAAAAAGAAACAGCAAGGGACAGCTAATGAGCGGGAGAATGCTGCGAGGCGACATGAAGGGATGAGGAGAGAGAACAGGATGACAGGGATGCAAGAAGGAGAAAAACTGCCTTCCAACAATGGCTTGAATCTTGTGACCCATAGAAATGTCCTGCGTGCGTATGCCCTCTGTGTTCCCAAGGTCCCTGTCCTCGAATGACCTCTCTCCTCTCTCTTTCCTCGCTATGGAAATCTCCTCTCATACCGTCCCTCCCTTGTTTTGAATATTTCTCTACTCTTGTGCACTCTTTCCCCCTTTTCAATGCTGGTTGCTCTTCATCCTCTTCTAATAGGGTATCTCCCTTTTCCACATAAGTCTCTCCTTCTTCTTCCCATAGGATCTCTTTCCTTCCTCTTCTCATAGGGTCTCTCCCCCTTTCCATGCTGGTCTCTCCTCCTTCTTCCCATAGGATCTCTTTTCTTCCTCTTCTCATTGGGTCTCTCCCCCTTTCCATGCTGGTCTCTCCCTTTCCTCTTCCCACAAGGTCTCTCCCCCTTTCTACGGCAGTCTCCCTCCTTCCTCTTGTCATGTGATCCCCCTTACCATGTAGGTGTCTCTTCTCTCATGCTTTCTGTTTTGTTGCAGGCCACTCCACTGTCACGCTGTCTTTTCCCCATCCCTTCAGGCTCTCTCCTTTTTATGCCATTGATCTCCCTCACTGTCTGAGTCTCTCCACACCCTCGCCACCTCTCTGCATGTCCCTCTCTTCTCTCCTTGCATCCTCCATTCCTCCATCATTTCCTGCTGTGCCTGTCTCTCCCCTCCCTCCTCGCACGCACTCTCCCTTCCGCAGGTCGCTTTGCAGCACCTGTGTGTCACGGCGCCACTTTCCTCCCTCACCACAGTGAAACTTTATTAAACTTTCCAGCAAACTAGAGTGTCAGGCTGCCCCAGAGGGCGCCAGCGAGTGTGAAGCTCGCTGCAGGGATCCTCCTCCTGCCTCCTCAGGCCGTATGTGTTAATCCCCCGTCCCTGACTCCAGCCATATGAAGCAACAACCAAAGACTGGAGTCATTTGTTCACACTGTGCGGGTCCTGCATTTCCTCCATCTATCGATCCATCTTCCACAAGCACTTCAGGAAGCAGTGAGTCTGGCCCAGAAAGCAGAGGGCAGAAGGCGAAGGACGCTGTGGGCGGGATGCCGCTATTTTTTCATATTACACCAATAAAATAATACAACAACGCAGTTTAATAATTGCCAGGTAATATGTTTAACGCGTCCCATCAATAGACAGGCAGTATAAATAAAGAGTAGTTTGATGCCTCTGGAGTCCAAAAATACACAGGGCCATTTATCCAGCAACAGCACGGTGTTCTCACCCAAGGACAAGGTGGCATAAATAAGAAGCGGCTCCCCCAACACCTTGAGTGGCCTCCATGTTCTGACCTCAGCCGCTTCCCCTTCCAGGTGGCTTTTCCTGTTAACTCTCTGCTGGCTGGAGACAAATGATGGCACTTGTGGTAAATGGAGCCGGGCTGTGAAGGGTAAAGCTCTCCACCACTTTATTTTCTACAATGGAAATTCAACATCCTACCATCCGGCCATCTTCTGTAACTGTCTATCCAGCACAGGGTGACCGTGAGCCGAGTGCATGAGGCAGAGGGGCGCAACATGCAAACTCCACACATGTTGCTGAGAGACCACAGCACTGCTCAACCCTGGTGACCTGACCCCCTTTCTGGTTAGAGACCAGGCATATTTCTCAACACCAATAACGCAAAGATTGTACTTGAAGGTCTTGGCGAGTACTTGTGGTCTTCTACCTCGCCTCCCAAGAATGAACTTGCTGCAGTGAATCATGGGATTGGTCTCGTTTGGTGAGGATGCAGCCGATGTATCCTTGATATTTGGGACGAGATTCGAGAATTTTTACCGTCCTCTGTCCTTGACTATTGGAACTGGTTTTCCACAATGGAAGATGCTGTAAAACGGGTACAGAAGAACACAAGTACAGTCAAGCAGCATATTGAGAATCGGCTCAGCTCCGTTCGAGTCTTACTATGGCTACCTCCTGACAAAGATGCTACAGTATTGTCCAATCACCACACCCCATTTGGCATCTGGTGCACTTTCAGAGCACATCTCCCAAAGAGTGTTAGCCTCCTGCACCTATCAGCAGCCCCTATCCGCGAGGTCATGCCTCTCTCCCAGATCCCGCTGCAGATACGCGCCTGAATCCCCAGTGTCCTTCACTGTGAAAGGAGCCATTCTTTTTCCCATTGCTCCTTAATTGCTTTTTGCAGGATGTATAGCTGCAGAAAACGATAGATCACATTAACCTAGCATCACGTGGTTTGTTCCTCCTTATCACTTATTCCTGGGCTGTTGTGGAGACTCAGGCAAGCGGTGAGACAGCCCATTCAAACAAACGCCAGCGGCTCGCCACGTTTGTCCTGGTGGAAGGTTCAGGGTCGTGTGACGCCACAGCAGCAGAATGCTGGGTCTCTCTGGCCCCCTGACACCCACAGGGACAACAGCCCAGTCCACCTATTTCTACACTGCTGATGATTTATAACAAGGCAACCCTTAACAGAGCCTGGATGAGATCTTCTGGAGTGGGGTGCAGTGCAGCCAGTCAGGCCATGGACCATCCATGATCACACGAGTCCAGGGCTGGTGACACTGGGGTCGATGAACATGAGGACGCCTCCATCTCAGTGTTTACCGATCCCTCGCCGCCTCCCACTCAGCTTGCAGATTCATCCCCAGGGTGACGGTCATGACGCCCCACTCAGGAACTCCACCATGGACGTTTCTCCTACCTGCTACCTGACTCATCCTTAGCACGGGCTGCATTACCACTTCGTCTCCATGGAAAGAAATACCTGAAAACTGCAGACCCTCGCCCTGGTACCAAGCCTGCTGAGGGAAGGTGACTGTCCCCAGCCACCAAGGAGAGTGTGATTAATAAGTAAAGAGAGTGGCTGCATGTTCTCCACCATTTTCCAGTAAATGAGTGCATCCTTACTTGATGGCCTTGCAGGTTGTGTATTACAGGATGTAAATTCACACAGTAGCCATCAAGCACCTGTCATTACCAAGTGTAGTACACCTGCTACTGATGAGTGAGCAGACAGCAACTTTATGTGTGTTCATGCATTTTTAATTGCCCCCCCCCCCCCATGCTGTCTAGCCTCTGGTTAACTGCTTTGAAGAACAAAAGAGACCCGGGTGTGACACACCCCCTTTAGGAGAGAGGACGCCATGTTGATGCGATCTTGAGGCAGGTTCACACCTGCGTGGTTTCTTTCTGAAGTTAACAGACACACTCTCTTAGATGCAATGCGATCACATCACCACACAGCTGATAAAATACCAGTTTATGATTTGTGGAAATTCACAAAGGTGACATGATGGCGGAGGTAACATTACACTGGAGAAAAGGGGAAGCGGAGAGAACAAAGTGACTATCCTAAAAAGTATAACACACAAAGTAAAACTATATGCAAAGGGTTTTCCTTAAATATGCCCTTACCATACTGTAAATCCAAGGTCATAAGGAAAAACAATATGTCCCCAGTTTATTCTAAGCAAAATGATATATGAGAAACGTCCAGCAGAGGACAACACAAAGTCTTGGGTATAAATGTCTACAGCCAAACACTGGAGCTCGTGTTGCAATAAAAAAGAGTAAGATATCTATAGAAATAATAGGGAATGTACAACTTCCAACACAGAAAATACAAGAAATATTCGGAAAATGATAAAAAAAAAAATTCAAACACACCAGATTATATGGATCTGCTCTATATCTGCACATCATTACAATTTAGAAAAGAATCTGTCCATTAAAGTAAAGTATGTGTAGTCTGGATTATGTTGGGGGTGTACTCAGCACATTGGTGAAAAAGGACTGACAGTTTAAAACTGATGTATGTTACTACACTTCCTATAAACACTGAATGTATGTTTATAAAAATGTTTACTATGCAGTAAAATATATTTAACCACAGAAAGGTACAGATTCCCTTTCATCCAGTACATATCTTGAGAACATGACATACAACGGGCGAAATAATTACTCTAAAAACAGCAGGAGGAACGACACATGAATTCATATTTAAAGTCCTTTGTGTGATGGAGCAAAGAAAATGCGGAATGATACAGCTTGGCGTGAGGTTCCTCTCAGATGTAAGCGTGGGATGCGGGGGGTCAGGGACACGGCATGTATTTTCAGGAACGCCTCCCTTAATGGGAGGTGGCAGGAGGGCAGGGACACCACGTTTTCCTATGCTCTTCGTCGGGGGATGATGTAGGGTGGTGTTTGGGCTGCACATACACTGTTTTTTTCTGTTCATCATGTGGTATACAGGGACTTGCTCGCACACACACACACGCACACACACATTTTGCAGTGGTCACTGGCTCCCGACCCCCACCCCCCCGAAAAGGCACAGGGTCGACAGCCACGCCCCCCACCTCCCCCACTCACATTGCAATCCAGCAGGTCAATGCTGTCCAGGCTCCTGCTCCGGTTAATGCGGCCCTTGATCCGGCGCAGCGACGGCTTTGCCTGGGTCACAATCACTGTGGGAGGGGGCGGGTCCGTGGAGATGGCTGGGTCGGGGTCCAGCCTGCAGGTGGCACATGGGAGCACAGGAGCCAGTCAGTGGGGTGCCCAAGGGGCATGTGCATGCCAAGGTAACATGTCAAATTGGAGGCTAAATAGGCATCCATATTTAACTGCTGTACTCTAGATTCTCAAAATCCTGAACTGAGTCACAGCTGGCTGTTGTTACACTCCTACTCATCAGCTACACTTAAGAAACAGCACCTGTGAGAATGAGGTTGTCAAAACCTTCTCGGTCCTATAAAGTGCATGAATCAGGGCATATAAGGTGCCAGAATGGTCTGTGGGCAGCTCCAGACTAAACATTATGCGCCTCAGATTCAGCCGGACACCCCAGGATTAGAGGGCATTTCCAGGGCACTCGTCAGCATGTCTGCTCTCGACCCACCCGGCATGCGAATCAGCCGAGCAGCACAGCGTGCTGGCTGCCTGTCTGATCTCCTCAAAGAGGCCTTCCTTTACCAAGGGCGCTGACATGACGGCTCCTGCAGCTGGCAGGCACCTCACAAAGACACCTTTTCAGCCTTACTTTTCAGAGGAGAACAAACATTAGACACGATGTTTAAAAAAAAGGAAAAGGCGGCTTATTTGAGGGGCGGAGCCTGCGCCCACACCCCTGCGGCACCTTCAGAGGGCCGGGGCCTTTCAGGCCGAGGCGGACCTGCCCACAGCCTGTTTCATCTCATCTTTGAAACACTGATCAGAATGTGTGGGCCCACATTGTTCCTGGAAAAAGAGCAAGGCTGAAATTCTAGCTGTGCTGTACACTTTGAGCCCAAGAACATGAATTGGATCACCGGAACCTGTAGGCTGTCATTTTACTCTGCCAAGAAAATGTACCAGTGACAAAAAACTAATCACAATTTCAAAATTCATGTTTTACTGGCCATACTCAACAAGCACAATGCAATGTTTATCCATGGACAGCAACAATAACAATATATAAATAAACACACAATAAATATGCACCAATAGGGTTGCAATTAATCCAGTAAGAATATGTGAAGATCTTCATTGGGTCAATTAGAACTATCAACCAATCAACAGCCATCAACATCTGCTGGGTTAATGCAAGCACTGCATGTCCACTGCAATCTCCACACAATCCCTGCAAATAAACTGCAATCAGCACACAATCCCTGCATTCCCACTGAAATTTGCATATAATCTGTGCCTTTACTTTACAACCTGCACAAGAACAGTGGATTTCGATTGCAATAAACACATAATCCCTGCCTTTTTTACTGCAAACTGAATATGACCCCAGAGTTTGCACTACAGTGGAATTTTTTTTGCCTAACATATGCTTGCCTAACATTACCATTACTGATAATCAATACTGATAACCAATGCATTTGCCTAACATTACTATTACCGATAATCAATACTGATAACCGATATGTTTGCCTAACATTACCATTACCAATAATCAATACTGATTAGCAAGCTGCACAAACCTGTAGTGAAATTGATGGCGATGTTAGTTTTCAAGATCCCCAGAATGAGTGTAACAACGACATCGTATAACGCAAGAAGTGAGACATCAGCGGAGCAGCACCAAGCTGGGAAACTCCAGCGAGAGTCTAATTGGTTAATGAGCCCACAAAATCCCTCCAGTACAGAAAATGGCTGATCATCCAGTGCAACCTCTCCATTATTTCACTAGCTCTGCCTATGACTGTAGTACTGCTGACTTTGATCATTGTCTAAATATCATCCGGCGATACTGACTTTGATTGACACATCGGACTAAAAGCGATGTCTTGATTTGTAACAAAGGTCGATACTCTTATGTTAATGGACACATCGTGCATCTCTAGTAAAAACAGATGTCTACTATAATAAACTAGCCATGATTCTTATTTCTAATTGCATCTGAATCTTACAATCAGAGGTGGTTAACGTGTATTTCAAAGTATAATATCAAAGTACTTTTGGGTGCAAATACTATACTAGTACTATACTATCAAAGTATAGTGGGGGCGCAATAGCTGAACTGTGATATAGCAGGGGATCACTGTACTACTAATTGTCTATTTCTTTGTGAGGATCAGCTATCATTACATTAATACCAACAGACCAACAAAAATTCAACAGCAGATAAATGCTGCTTGTACTGGAACATATTCTTAAGTCGACAAAGGTGTCCTAAGGGCGTTTGCTTTGTACAGACATCTGCACAGTGTCGGTTTGTCAGGTTCCTCTACCTCTGTGAGGCCATTTTGTTTGCATTTGCATTTTACAGGGTCAGGAAAACACACACACACACATGCACTTAGCTAGTGAGAGAGCTCACTGTCAAGGTATCTCACAACACAGAATGCACTCCAGCGCATTAGCGACTTTAAGCTGAGGGGCGTATGTGGCTGTGATTATGGAGAGATTAGCATAGTCACAGGCAAATGTGCCTCTTGACTGGATCTCTCATGCCATTGTGTGCCCTGGGAATCTCAGAGTGACGGCTGCCATCTTCTTCAGGTGTTTTTCTCTCGAACAAATTAATGACGTATGTGGCTACACTCTAACCTAAGAGGCCGGGCATGAAAATGACAGGGAGGTGGAGCTGGGGAGTACATGGGTGTGCAGGCGATGAGAGTGAGATGAGAAACAGCAGTACAGAAAAGGGGGCATGTGGATTAGCCTGGTGCAGCCCAGTGATGTGGCATGGGGACAGAACTGCGTCTCGCTGCTCACCAATCAGGATGGACAGGGTTAAGAAAAACGGAAAGCAGACAGGTGAATCGGCTCCCACACAAGCATCCCAGTTACTTTGCTGTGCGCAAACTGTGCAAACCTGCAGGTCTCACTGCTCTGTGCGAAAACTGTGCAAACCTGCAGGTCTCACTGCGCTGCGCGAAAACTGTGCAAACCTGCAGGTCTCACTGCACTGTGCAAAAACTGTGCAAACCTTCAGATCTCACTGCGCTATGCAAAAACTGTGCAAACCTGCAGGTCTCACTGCGCTGTGCAAAAACTGTGCAAACCTGCAGGTCTCACTGCACTGTGCAAAAATTGTGCAAACCTGCAGATCTCACTGTGCTGTACGAAAACTGTGCAAACCTGCAGGTCTCACTGCGCTGTGCGAAAACTATGCAAACCTGCAGGTCTGACCCTGCTTATGTCGTAACTTGGAAAGGCGACGTAGGTAAGTGGCCCCGCAGACTCTCCCCCCTCCCCCCAAAGAGTGGGGGCCACTAAAGAAAAACGGGGCATATCAAAATAAATGACTGTCCACAGTAAGCAGAATGCACAATGGCAAGAGCTCCAAAGAGCAGAGGCCTGAATCTTTTTAGTTGCACCAAAGGCTGCAGGGCGAGCTGGACACCAGCGACAGATGGGCAAACGGGCTCATAGGGACACACATCTGACATCACAGAACAGCAGCCGGAGCAGTGCAGTCATAAAACACAACCATAAGAACAAACCACACCCAGTGGCCCATCTGGGTGGGATGGGATCAGGGTGACCATCAGGGGGCAGTTATATTTAGGGGGGCGTGCCACACACTGACTCTTCTTTAGTCCCACTTAGAAAACTGAATAATCCATATTTAATTTTTATTATTTTGATGTGGGGTGGCGACAGGGGTGCCCATGGTCAGAACTGGCCACCCCTTAGACCCACCTCTGACCACAGCAGGATCCCCCCCAGAATCCAGCCTGGTCAGGCCGGCACCATAGTGACGTGACTTACCCTAAAAAACAGCTAGATGGTGTAAGTACACTCATCTGCTGGTGGTGGGAAGGGCAGTGGTGCGCGTGTGCAAACTCAGCGGGTCGGTAGTAATTTCCACCCATAAAAGGGAAAAGGAGCAGATCCTCGGTGAGTGCTTTGGGGCGATGGACATCTGTGACATCAAAGTCAACGTCAAAGTCAGATCAAGACATCTCAGTAGCAAGAGAGCCTCATAACTGTGCTCTCTTTGACACAAAAATAAATAAATAAACAGGAACAGCATACAACAGCTGGCCTGTCCGATCCCTCTGAGCTTTCTGCTTGGTAGAGGAAAGTGTTGTGGACAACGAAGCTTTCGCCGATGTCTGTGGTACAGATGCCATGTTGACTGCTGCCCGCGGGCGTTCTAACAGACATGAATCATTCTGTATTCTGTGAAATGGAGGAGGGGAGATTTCGGTGGTTTCACATGCTGGCACGGCAGAGGAGGAATCCCCCGCAGGTGGGCACACAGACACCTAAAGAGTAACCTTGGCACTCAATGCTGCAGCTCCACACCCTCCTCGCTCTCCCTCCCACTGTCCATCAATTCTTCGTCTATCCTACTCCGTGACTCTCAAACCTGGCCAGTTTGCCTCCATCGATCTGCCTAGAGAGGGTCCGCCACATCATGAGGTGCTGGTGTCCCTTGAGGTGAACGTCTCCTGGGTTATGGTGGCCAGGCACGGCGTCTAAACCAGGTTTAATCCGTCTCATTTAGTGCCGTAAACTGAACCGAAAGGAGATCACATGGGAAACAGCAATGTCAAAAAGGGTGGGGTTCGACTGGCTAAAGAGGTACGCACACAGATGGACTTGGAGGGGTGCGGACTGCAGGGCGACATGGTGACCCGTCAAAAAATGCAGCCACAGAACAAACAGAACAAAAACACCCAGACCCGCAACGGTCTTCAAACGACGAACGCGGGCCAAGCCGAAAGACAACAACTGTTGTGTGCTAATGTAACACTGGCATGGTCCTGACGTTGTGTAACCAATTGTGTGCCCAATTCTGAGCCTCTAACAAGCCCAGTTCGAGCTTTATTATGCGGCCAGAACGCATCATTAGACCACTCCATAGCCAAATTTGGACAGGAGCGGCTGTGGCGAACAATGTAGCTGCCGGTGGTGACTTCATTACAGGAAAGTGCACGCCGGGGACACAAAAAGAGCAGTGGGCTCAACCTCTGCAAAACAATTAATGAATTCATCAAAGGCAATTAGGTGATCTAATTTGATGGCCCACTGGTCTCTCAGACCCATCAAATCCCTTTGCTCGAACCATTACTCCGACACTCTGAGCTATGCTCATAAAATAAGACGGCAATATAATGGCTCCTTCCTTTTCCCCTCAGCTAATGTGACAGGCACCAAAGAGGTATGCTTTACCCCATGTCCTGTCTGGTCATGATTGAGAGTCATTTTAAAGAAATACATTATGGAGAAAAATACTCCTGTATCACATTTAGCATAATGTGATATGACAGATCTTGTTTCAATCTATACATTTATTATAATCTAAAGGAATTCAGAATTAATGATTGTGTTCAAAAACATTTGATATAAGCACTGACGTTGAACATGCGTATGCTGCCAATTGTTCGCTGGTTTTCTCACTCACTCTGTCAGTTTAACAGGAGCTAAATCTTGTTCAGGTTTCCTAGACTCACATAGCAATCTGAATGCTTCCATGCCACCGTGTACACAATACTATGAAGAACACACTATCAGACTGACACAGAGAATGGAAAAAAGAAAGGGAGGATTTAAATATTAGACTCAAATAAATAAGGCAAAAAATGAAAACAGCAGTGAAACATTTGTGGACATAGTTTTATTGATATTCATATTTTGGATACACAGAGTGATCTTCTTAAAGATAAACAACACGATCAGCGGCTTGTTTTGCCCTTACAAACCCACAGCAGGTTCATCTGGCACTGCGATTATGGACCTGGGCAGCAAAGCCTAGTGTGAGAAACCAGCGTGCGTGGTGGCCACGCCGCCTTGCTCCTGGTGTTCAAATTCACAGATACACTCTACGATTGAAACGCCCGGCGATTGTATGTAAATAAGAGCGACCCGGTACCGGGCAGGGGGGACCGGCGTCCGCGAGTAGCGGCACAGACAACACAGCAGGTCCCCGATCTTTTTCGGATTTAATAAAAGAGAAATATAAAAATAAATACAAATAATGAAGCAATTTCTAGGACGGAGGGGGACCGGCAATGGCTGTGTGTGGCTGCCACTCAACCGTCGTTAGGTAACGCGAACACGGCCGCACGGTAAATCCCCCCGTTTCGCCCCCTTCCCTCCGTCCCTCCCTCCGCATCGGCACCCGCACAGAGATCCACACTCACCACATCCGTCTCTTAGGAGGGATACAGTCGTCTTTGTTTGAGGCGGTCACTCCCATAGCCATCTGCATGACGGTAATGTATTTCTGATACCTCATTTTGGCCGGCGCTGCCGCGAATCCACACACCGGCATATGTGATTCTTGTAATTCTCATTCCCTGGCATCCGCCTGCGATGCGGCTTCCCCGCTCGGCATCAGAGCGCCATTTCCAGCGCTGGAGAACTGACAGGGAAAACGGTCCCCAAGGAGCTCAGCGAAAGGCACTGCGCCGCCGGGACTCATGTCTGCGGTGACCCGCTAATGTCATTAGCACTCGGAATAGATCACTAATCCGTTCACTCCTGGTCGGGAACTGAGCATTGTCTCGTCCCACTCACGGTACTTTCGCTTAAAAAAACTCAGGGGAAAGCTGCAGCGTCCAAAACGTCCATGCGTGAGGTAGGGTGGAGAGCGAGCGAGCGAGAGAGGGAGGGAGAGAGAGAGAGTGTGAGTAAACGAGAGCGGGTACTGAATGAGAACAGGAATAATGTAACTGGGAGAGGTATTTGATTTGGTTATATTTCAGATGTTAAATACCGTAATATTTGCAACAAATAATACAATTACATATGCACATGCGCCATATACCTGCACTGCATGTGTATGCCTCATGTCAGTAGTATATCAGTTACATGCAGGTTTCAGTATATGAAGGTAAGAGAAATTAAGTTGCTTTCAGATTTGCGAGTATTTCTTGATGGCTTGAAGAGAGAGCTAGAAAGAGAAGTAAATCAGACCCAAAGTTTCGATACACCAACTGTGCTGATAACAATGCAGGCTGCCCTACACTTAAGGCTTATAAATGATTCGGTGTGATACAAAAAAAACTATAAAAATACAGCTGCATGCCGAACTAGGCCTAGATGAGTGATGTTTACTTCTCAGTGTCCAGTCACACAGAGGGCTCCTGGAAATCAAGTCCCCAAGCCTCTGATTTCATCGGCGCCTCCGTGTCTTACGTTCTAAAGCTCTCCCTCGCTGCTTGCCGTGGCCATACTCTAACATTTACCCCCCGAGTGTTAATGAGCTTTGATAATCTTGCCCAGCTCTCGAGTCAACAACTTCTAGGCAAAGAAACGGTTCAGGGCACAGGTGGGATCAGGCGTGTGCTCTGACCACAACATGGAAGAGGGACACGCAGCAGGCATGTAGCCACAAGGAACAATAACATAATTCAACCCCCTCCATAAATTTTGATTACTAATCAGGCATGTATCCAGGCAGTAAGATCAAGAATTTGAACCACCCTAAAGTCCCCTTCAGTCCTCCAGTCGGCGACACTTACTGAGAGGGACCTGTCACACATGAGGACATGTTACGTAGATCGGTATATCATGTTGGGTACCACAGGTGCCAGCTGCGTTGTATCTGCAAAATGAACCCCTGGAATGGAGTCTTCTTTCAGGTCTGCACATACACAGGGCACATGGGCACCATTCTCAGGGTGTGTGGATGACCATATGTCAGGTTTGACGAAAGATCTCCGGGTTCCTGCCCACCGGAGGTCTGGGACTGTGCCTCTTCATAAGCCCCTTCCATTCACATTTTCAATTGTTTTTATTGTTACCTTTTCATTTTTAGTACAAAGTGGAAAGCTAGTTTTGTGTGGAAATCAAAGCGGCCATCTGTGATTTTAGATCAGAGAACAGTAGCAGGTAAGATACCATAACTAGCTAAATATTCATACTTATGGACCATTACATAACCAGAAACATGAAAAGTCAGTCAGACAGGAATAAGGGGTCATTAGGGGTCAGCTTATGGGCGCAAGGCAGGGAACAACCCAGGATGGGGCGCCAACCCATCGCACGGCGTACTCACACACCATTCACTTACACAGGCATAACTATGGACAATTTGGTAACTCCATCTAAACTCAGCATGTCTTTGGACTGCAGGGGGGGACCAGAGTACCTCAAGGAGACCCCAGCAGGTGCAAATTCCACACACATAGAGCCATAGTGGAGACTTGAACCCAGGTCCCAAAGGTGTGAGGCAATAGTGCTAACCACTGCCCCACCCCAGTATAAAAACATATTCCTATATATCCATCCATCTTCCAGTTGCTTATCCATCTTGGAGCCTATCCCAGCCAGCACGGGCACAAGGCTGGGGGTACCCTAGACAGGGTACCACTCCATCACAGACACACATCATGGGCCATTTAGAGATGCCACCTAGCTCCAGTTTTGTGACTAAGAAGGACACCATATACCCAGAGATAACCTACAACTCTACACACACTGAGCATGAGTGAGATTTGAACCCTTGATCATGTGTTCAAAATGTTTACAATTCACTGAGCAAATTGGTGAGCTGCAGCAGGCAAATACCCCAGGCAAAGGGATCCCTCACCACACATTTAATGTAAAGGGAAGTTTTAGGGTCTCCTTTTCATGGGAAGAAGTGGGCATGTCATACAAAAACCCAGATTGCTAATCAATCACACTTAAAGATGGTAAAGCTTTCACCTCTGACTTTTGAATCACCGACTACTAGAAGAATATAACTGAAGCACTGTAGTGTTTCATTAACACAAATCAAAACATTTACTGGACTTAATTCTGTTCTGCTTTTTTTCAGGCACACCCCACAATTCACCGTTTAAAGAAACATTTACATTCCAGGTGCCTGCCACTGCACTTTCACTGAGGACAATTGACAGCAGGAACCCTCAGCTGGCATGCATGGGCAAATCCATATGTACCTCTTTGTGACAAACAGTGAGGACCTCTCCCATGAGATCCCCCACCAGGTGTAAGCCACTGGAGGCAGTAGAAGGGACGGCTCAGAGAACCCAAGCTCCAGTCACACTTAAGAACAACAGCAGGGAGAACCTGAGCTTCATCCACACTCAGGAATAGCAGCAGGGAGAACCCAAGCTCCAGCCACACTTAGGAACAGCAGCAGGGAGAACCTGAGCTCCAGCCACACTTAGGACCAGCAACAGGGAGAACCTGAGCTTC
>JABFEA020000010.1:9485072-9495182 GCA_019775915.2 Cyphomyrus plagiostoma | reverse complement strand
GAATCTGCCAATGGTCATGAAAATAAAGAAAACACATTGAATGAGAAGGTGTGTCCAAACTTTTGGCCTGTACTGTACATCACAGACATAACCACATGTGTGAATATAGTAAACACTGCCCACCAACTGTACAGACTTCCCGGTTTCAAAGTTTGTCCTTATTATTCAGGACATGAATCCAGAAGCAGTTGGGCAATATGTTTCTAATGAAACAACTGGGAATTAATTAGCCCTGAAAAATTAACATGATTCCCCTTATGTTTAAATTAACACGGTTCTCAGCTAGATTGCATATCTTGGAGAGTCAAAGGTCTGCTGAAATGCAATTATTGTATAGTTTGGTGATGACTCACCCATCACCATTCTCAAATTGGGACACTTCAGCTCCAGAAAATACCAAAAAGAGCTTTAAATCATCCTCATTATCATTTAACATCCTCAAACCCCTGGCAATCGTAGCGCATGTGCAACCGTGGCGTGGCGGATGGCTGAACCACGTTCTGAAAGCTTGTGACATGACCTGCGGGTGCCATCTCATCACAATACGTACTCAGGCAGATAGGACGAGAGATCTCATATGATCATGTCCTAGTTCTCCGTAGACGCTGTTTCCCCCCTGAAATATACAGTGATGCTGAGCGTTGCTCAGTTGCTGGTGGATGCTGCAGGTCCATGCAGACAGATGGTGCGCGGATGGTCTGGACTATACCACAGCGAGCAGACTTTTTTTTTCTTCCCAAGGTAAATCCAAGGAGAGGAAAGGCAGGCTGCAGAAGTTTATCTCCACAAATCTACCACTGACAAATGGACTGTTCGCTGACCCTGTGATTAGGCATAACCCCACAATTATTCATTTCTCCTCATAGTCGCTAATGTTTCCATAATTTACCCTTGGCATCAACGTGGCAGTCCTGTATGAGTTCATTACATTGTGAAAGCGTTGGCGGCAAGATGCGGAGGGCAGTTGGATACAAAGCATGACCAATAAAGTGTAAGGATCAAGAGAGCCAAGCAAGATGTCTGGCAGGAACATCAATGCGATGTTCTGCTACCTGCTGGACGAGTTAAATCATTATCCAAGCTCTCTGTCTCATCTTGGATATTTTCTTAAAAAAGATAATCGATTAACGTTTAGGTTTTCATTCACTACAATTGATGCACTACAGATTTAGACAGAAATACACAATAGATGTCAGATATAAGCTATCAATATTTGTATCTTTATGACCAAACAATAATCAAGGTAAAAAAATAAATATATTGCATAGGAAGATACATTTTAGCATTTGTTTGAAAAATGATACATCCTGTATTTACCAAAATCCAGCTGTACCAAAAATTTGCATCCATCCATCTTCAAGCCCGGGTTAGGATCGCAGGTTGTGCCAAAGATCTGTTATTTCACTGCATTCCTTATATCGCTGTGCTGTTTGTTCAAAATATATCAGATTACCATTAATTGGAGTTCCTCTTTTATTTGAAATTACATTTGTATGTGTATTTCAGTGATGACAGGAGTTTTTCAGGGTCTTTTTTTCAGTGTTACAAAGTGTCTTTTCTGTGCTTTTGAGGTCTCACATGATAACACTTTTTTTTATTAATTTTATACTATACGTGGTAAATCTTGCAGTTGACCCTCAAAGTTACTGTACTTTTACTGATTACCATGACAGTTTAGTTTTTAACCTCTTTGTTTCAATAGGACTCTTGTTTATTAGCTCCATTATATATTGCACGTATAAGGTCTAAAAAAGTATTCAAAGTCTTGTACCTTGTATGCACTGTATGTTCAGTATGTTCTGTCACGGTGTATATGTTCTGCTGTGTTTATGAAGCACATCCTGCACTGGTCTGGCAGGACGGCAGCAGACAGGGTAGAGCTCCAGACAGAGAAGAAGCAGACCAGAAACTGCTTTAAATAGCCACTTCTCTTTTGCTGACAGTTATACGAGACTGGGGGGAACGTGAAAAGAGATGTTGTCGGAAACTTCAGCGGGAAAAGCACCTCAAAATTCTCTTTACTGTATTATTTTTAGGTTCAGGCATAAAAATCAATAGGAGATGGTTCTGGCAGTGATGGACCAATGAGCTGCCTCTGCTCTTGCACACATTTGTTTACCTATTGCTTTGAAGACTCATGTCGCCATTTTCTTTAATGTCAAATACTGTACAAACTCTAGTAGAAATACAGGAGAACAAAACATCCAGCTGGGTGGCTCAGTGTTTAGCACCTTTGCTCCGTGTGTGTGCAGTTTTCCATGTTCTTCCCGTGATTCCTTCAGGAACTCTTTTGTCACATGCAGTTACACTGGTACAGCTTGCAGTGAAATGAAAATGTCATATGGGTTCTCCTCCCGCAAAGGCATGCAGTTAGGCTAACTGGCGTCTCCAGAGTATGACTGTGAGAATGCGTACATGTGTATGCGCCCTGTGATGTACAGCATCTCTTCCAGTGAATGGGATAAGCTCCAGGAGCCACTGTCTCCCTGACCAGGGTCAGCATTTAAGTGGATGGAAAAGGTACATCTAACTTAAAGAGGCATTTTACCTAAGTGTTTACTAGCTCTATTTTTCAGCTTTAATATGCCACAAGGTTAGCAGCATACACGCACATGTGCATGCAGGAGACAAAGTCACACACCTCCAGGCATCGATCGTTCCTGTTGTATAAGGATTGTCCAGTTTTGTGCATTTGCCCCCTCTCTTCCCTTAACGTTCCAAACTGCACCCCCCCCCACCCACCCACCGCACCACAGAGGTGACTCAGTGCTGAGGTGCAGCTGGGCTCTGCACGCCGTAGCTCCGCGCGAGCAGGTGAACCTGGCATATGCGGCTCCCGTCAGCAGGCCGGCTACGGGAGTCTCCCAGCGCCCCACAGAGGCCACCAGTGGCCTGCAGCACCAATTATAACGTGTGAAGAAAAAAAAAAAGGCGGGAGAGAATGTGGTTCTGCACTCCATATGCAGCTCTGGAGCTCTGACCCAGACCCCCCTGCGGTGTCGGCTCCAGTGCAGCGAGTGGGTATTCCCACCTTTGCATCTGTGAGCTTATGTGCATGACCGTGTGTCCCATATATGGATATTGGTTACGCATTTCTGCATGTAAGCGTATGTGACTGTGTGCGTGGAGAGGTCAATGCATGCAATTCTGTGCATTTCAGTGCATGCGTCTCGGCCTGTAAACGTGTCTACATCTATTGAAGTGTCGTACTGCCACACAGGCGCCAACGCCCTTCCTCAGGGCATGGCTTTTGAATCTTTAGCCCCATGCTGGGCTCACCACTGGCTATTAAGCGTCACTCCTTAATGAACATGAGGGGGTGGGCGGTCACCCACCCGTCCGTTACTCATCCTCCAGAGCCCGCATCCACCAGGCTCCATTCCCATCAATCCCTAAATAACAAACCGCGACTGCATTCTGCCGCGCTCCTGGAACAGCTGGCCTTACCCTTCTGAAAAAGCACACCACGCAGAGTTCTAAAAATGTCTGCCTGCAAATGTTAGAAGTCATCGCTCTTCTTTGCCGGAACCCTGCTGTCGCTGAGACCGTTTTCCCAACCCCACATATTTCTGCGTATATTCTTGATTTATATGAGATACATTTGCAGCGATACACATCTGAAGCCAGGACAGACCCCCCTCCCCTCTCAGCTGGGTCTGCAGACAAATATTCCAGGAAATGACAACAGGGGAGGAGGCAGAGGGATAGAGGACAGAGAGGTGAGAGAAGCTATTTCTAAAGTAAACAGCAAAATACAGATGATGAAAGTAAAATTGAGATAGTTTAAATGGCCCCTTCAGAAATATTGCCGAGCACATATGGTCAAACAAATCTCAGCACTCAGCTTTGCCATCCTTCATTTTAGATCAATAAGCTCATTGTGAATATCGGCTGGATTAAAAAAAAAAAAAAAAAAAAAAAAAAGGACAAACGCGACAGCAGCTGTCTGCTCTGTGAAACAATTTTCTTCATCTGCTTGGAGACGACTTCGTACATAGTGGATGCAAGCAGATAATTTGATTTACATTTTCAGCAAATAATTCTCATTTCAGATGTGTACATGGCTGAGTACATCTGCCAGTAAGACGTGCCCAGGCGTGCACACCAGGGTATACAATGCACAATAAAATGATGCAAGAAAGAGCGGGATAGTTCATTTATAAACCTGCGTAATTCTGGTTGACCCCGTCTTTTTGGGTGGAAGAAAGCAGTCAAGTAATGTGACACAACAAACGGCACAAAGCAGGGATGGGGCCGGGATACAAGGACATCCCGCAGTGCCCTTAATCCGCAATCCACCAAGATTAAGGATCCTTTTCCCCAAGACCTCTGTTGAATACGATAGAAATATGTGACAGAAATAAAATAGAAATTCTGTGTTTCCCTGCTGGAGCAGCTACCCAGCTGTGCTTCCACTGCCCTTGCAAACATAAGCAAATAAACGAATGGGAAACGCCAGCCAGTAATAATGGAGTATGTGAAGGGAGGCCCATCTGCCTAGACGGCACGTCACATCCAGTGCGGAACAGTCTCAGAAAAGTGCAGATCCCACAACCTCCCCCAGCAAAGTGCTGTTCAAGTCAGAAGCGGAGAGCGTCACCCGGAGACACGAAATATAAACAGGGAATGTCACAGAACCAAGACAGGGAAGATCACAAAACACAGACAGGGAATGTCACAGGATCACAAATATACACAGGGAATATCATGAGATTCACAAGGGCACACATCAAAGGACAGTCGGAGGGAACAAAAGGGATACACATCGGAAACATCACATGGCATCCATGAAGAAGGCATTTTTTAGCACCCTTCCCAAAATAGCTGACCCAGAGTACATAACAAAGCATGCCCATCTAATGCTGAAAGACAAAGAGGTGTTTGAATAAAACACAGGACAGACGTGGAGAATATCACAAGCAGACATTGAAACTGTCACGGGACAGGGACAGAACATGGATGGAGCCCTGGGGAAAAGTGAGCATAGGCTTGCTGGGGGACATTTATCATTGGGACCAGGGCACATTGCACAGCCAGTGACTGATTTTCCCACAAACTCTTTAATCTGCTTTAATTCCTCCATTAATCTTTTACAAGGCTGGTGGGACTATCCAGCGATTCCTGATCCATAGCTTACCAAGCTGAGCTGTACTTCAGAGATTGCCAGCCTAGTGTACAAACATCATGAATGAACTATTCCAACAGATCCAGTCAGTAGCACAGCAATCACTGGGCTTTCCAACTCTGATTGCAAGTTGCTGTTCGAGCAACACTGATGTCAGCTTGATCTGTGTTACATCTTCAGGAAAGCGACTATATCTGACAATCTGAGAATCTGGCTTGCTTTTGTGATGCCTGTCTATCCGAGCTGGTCCATACTGATGTTGCAGATTGTTTTCATATCGCCAAAGGCTCAATTTCTTCTCTTCACTTCCTCCATCCTCAGCTGCTATGCAGGCTCTTGCCTAGAGAGATGCCATACTTGGTGATGAATGATCCTTCTAGAATTCATCCTCTGCACACAATCCTTATGGGATTTTATATGTTCCTTCACGATTCTGTCAGCTCTCCTCCCAGTCTCTCCGCCGCTCTGGCCCTCATACATGTGATGTCATAGGTCTGGGTGATTTGACCTCAATATGACAATTAATTGAAAATTTCACTTCGATTACAATTAATTAATGATTAATTTATTGTTGTTTTTTTTGCCCTCATATTTCACTGACAAGGTTTGTGCAGTAAATATGCTCAACCATTAAAGCTGGGATATTTGTTCTAATGAAAGACTGTATATCTTTATGATTAAAGTAATTGAAGGAAACACATAGATGAAGCATTTATGGTTATTTACTGAATATTTTGAACAACTGAAATCAAAGCACATATCACTTGAAACATCTTATGTAAGAGGTCAAATTATAGTTTTAATGTAAAGAGCAAGTTCCCTAATGTAGAAAAAAAATAGTTTGCATTTCGTGCAAACAAAATAAACCATTCATAGTGATAACGTCTGTCAAGGTGAAACTGATCACTATAAGCGGATGATCATTATAACTAATTTTTTTTCTTTTTCTTTATGTCTCAGGCACATTACCATGTAATAGACATTTTTATATTTATTACACGACTATTAGGTAATAAGCGCGCTGTAGCAACATGCTGTAATCAGTGCATGCTTCTTACAGTACCTTACCTAGATAACAGAACAGAGTCACTATTTACTGAATTCTATTGACTCTTTCAAAATACAGTACAGCTGTTTAAAACGATTTTGAAATTACAGTATTATACAAATTCAAATGCCTGAACTGTGCAGACTACTTGACTAGTATACTGTAAGTGAATTATTTGAACAGTATTTGTACAGGAAAGCTACTTGCATTGTTCAGTCGGCTTGGTGTTGGAGGTCTCCTCCATGCTGCATGTAGTTGCAGACTCGACGGGAGGGAGTCACGTGACAGCAGATGCGGTAATATGTTTTTAAGTATGTTTTTAACAACAATAGAGGATAATTAAGTATTCATCCAGAGGAAAGAAAATATACCTAGAACTAGAAAGAAAACGCAGCCCATCTAACACATTTGAGATTTTCTCTGAATTGGAACAGACTGTACTGAAAACATGAAAGAAATTTTAATCTCCCTCATGTAAAAAAAAAAAAAAACGGTTACAATAACATTTCAGTGATTCATGCCAGCTAATTCTATTTACCAAACATCACATAACTCGATATATAATTTCAATAGTTAGCAGCAGGAATGGAGTGTTGTTTTGTTTTCTCTTTTTTTAAGCAAGTTTTTGCTGTTTGCTACAAGCATGTTTGAAACATATTGCACACACACAGCAGTCCCTTGACAACTGCAAAGCGTGTCACTTGGAGCACCCATATTTTTTTTTACCTTGTAGGAGTGAATATAATCATCTCGCACAGCTGGCTGTTTTAATCATTTAGAAGAATTGACTTCTCCCAGATCAATGTGCACCTAAGAGCACCTGCCCCAAAATCAGTAAATCACCGCCAACCGGGCCAAAGTTTATCGTCACCGTTGCTCGACTTCATATCAGATCGATTTGATCCAGATGCCAGCAGTCAGCAAGTCTCTTCTGACAGGAATAACTCAAGCATCATTTTGCGATGCTGACCCAGAAGATCATGGCAGAGCAATTTCATATAAACCGCTTGGGTGTTTGCTGTAGCCTTATCTCCAGTTACCAAAAGACAGAGAAGAAACAGGCAACGCAGATGCTCTCCTGCTCCACCTGCTGTTCCTCACTTGAGTTTTACGGTGCCATGATTTATCAGCTGTGGCTCTCCGTAACACCCCGGTTAGGGAGGGGAACACATGAGCCAGAGGCATCCATCACTTGTTAGATATGGGGCTGTCCCCTGCCCAGTTCTAGGATCTGTTTTAATGGTCTCCTGTACGTAAAGCACAAGGCCACAAGACAAAATGTGGAATGATTCTCCAACAGCGGACCTCTTCCACAGGTTCCCGACTTATATTAAGGTGCGTTCATCACAACACAAAGTAATGAACCTCACACACCACTGACTCACCTCGCATTTCACTGAATTGAGGAGCATTCATCTGCAGTTCCTATTCATGTCAACAGACATTCTGCTTTGCATGAAACAAAAAACAAAAACATAAAAAAGAAACTGTCAGAAAAATTAATCATAAATATTAATCATAAACATTAGGGCTTAAAAATTTCACCAGATCATTTTCCCCAGGTATCTGTGTGATACCCAACATCGGCATCACCTCTAAATCATCATCGCCTTAACTACAATAATCTTCATTATCTGATAAAACTAACTGGATAATGACCCCTACATCTGTATAATGATGGAAGAAAAGTTGGTTAACACAGACAGCTAAGAGGCACATTACTTTATTTATGAAGGTATCACATATACCTTCTAGGAAACAGAATGTCCCAAGCCAAAATGTGGCTTAGGTCACCTTCAACCTAAACACTGCTGTAATCCAACTATTGATCAAGCAAAAAAAGTTCTTGTTCAATAAAGGGATAAGCATGCTCCTTGGATTGTGAAGGTTGTACAAGTGGTACCTAAAATGGTCTCTGGAGATCTGCAGTTAACACATATTACATTAAATGGCCAAACTGAACAATTTCCAAGGCATTATTAATTGATAATTAAAGGCTAAATTGTAAAACATACTTTCAGTCCAAGGAATTTGTGTATCATAATCAGGGATAATTACATGTCAAGCTGCAGCACAACCTTGTGGCCAAAAGTGTGAAGCGCATGTAAAAATGCAAAACTTCAAATGAGGCTTTATTTGCCATTTGTGGAAGTAGAAGTACAGGTACACTAGAATACTTCTTTTCACCTATCTCATCTTCCTGTTCTTTGAGACACACACACGTGCATACAGTTGAAAATGAACCATGGGGTCAGTCTGCAGGGTCAGGCCATTGATCCAGCACCCTGGGAGATGGAGCATGAGATCGTCAGATGAAGGCAGTGGTGGAGTAGGTGGCAATGGTGAAGGAGGTGGCAGTGGAAGAAGAGATGAAGGGAATGGAGGATGACATAAAGGCAGTGGTGGAAGAGATTGACTATTCTGACCATCAGTATTGCTTATAATTTACGAAAAAAGCATTTAAAAATTGGAGAGAATGACATTTTTATTTGGATCTTATGTTAAGTTTTTTATTGGCCTTCTGGGACTTTTGTGTAGTGCAATTCTTGTGGTGAAAAACATTACAATCCTGACTGTACAAAATGCAAAAGAAGCAGGTTATCTGAGGATCCTGTTCAGAATGGGGTCAGGCCTGCAGGCCAGGTCAAGCCAAAACACAGATATTTTTAAAAAAGGAAAGGTGGTTTAAAAACATAAACCCAGAGTGATCCATCTTCCAAATGTTAATCCTGGTCAGGGTCACCTGCAGCCTGTATCTTAAGCCACAAACCTGGAATCCTACAGGGGGAGATGGCGCTGGTGGCACTTGAGGTAATGCTCTCATTCAACAACCAGAGAGTTCCAGGTTCAAGCCCTGGCTCCTCCTGACCCCTTCAAAGTGTCCTTGAGTAAGACACTGAACCCCACTGACCAGGAAACCAGTCCCCTGATGCCCAGCCCCTTACCCATCTATAGTTCTTGCTGTGACCCATCACCCCCTGGCTGGTTCCCAGCTTTGTTCCTCCATGCCTCTTTGATTAAACCAACATTCACTATCACTGCTAATCAAAATCCCTACTCCACCCCCCATCCCTGCATTGCACAACCAGGCCTGAAAATACCATATTTGCACAGGCTTGCTATCTGGGGTAGATATCAGTGATGGCCACCCCACATCAAAATCATTAGAACTAAATATGGATTCATTTATTTTATAGGTGGAACTAAAGAAGTCAGTGTGCAGTATGTCCCCCCCCCATATATAAAACTTGATGGCCACCCCAGAGAATACAATCAAAATTTCCTGCAGGCACCAGTGCATACTACACATTTGGCTCACACTGTACCACAGGCTTTTGAGCTTAGCATTTATGAATTACAGACAGTGCCTTGGGAAGTATCTAATAGTGCTGTGAACTGGCAGAGACCTCCTGATTCTACATTAAAGATGGGGCAGTGATTGTAAGTGTATCCACACAATAAAATGAATAAATAGATCACTTGACATGGGCAAAATCTACATTCACAAGTAGATGTTTAACATGGACACCATTGCGCTAATGGCAGCTGTGAGGCTGTTACAGCTAGTGCTAGAGAGTTCAGAGTTCCTCCCATGTCACGCAAATCAAGAGTTAGCATTGGAGAGAGAGTAGTTGTAGAGAGAGAGTAGAGAGACTGAGACTCTCTGTTGGCTCCATTATACCAAACTCACTGGAAACGCTTTCAACATGCTAACTTATTTGGCACAACAACATCCGAGTGTGCATGACCAGAGCAAGATAAATGGCACTTTTGCCAGGAAATTCAGACCAAGCTAAAAAAAAGAAAGAAAGAAAGACTTTTGACTTTGCACCAGCCTTTATTAAACCAGTCAACAACTAAAAAAACCCTACTGCAAACTCAATTCGCAAGATGGGTCGTTATCACAAAATGACACAACTCGAAGCAATCAAACAAT
>JABFEA020000010.1:9445709-9465288 GCA_019775915.2 Cyphomyrus plagiostoma | reverse complement strand
TTATTAAACAACTACCTGGGAGAACTGAAAACACGGCCTGGATTTGGAATCGAGGTCCAGAGTTGAAGAACCCTGACCTACAGGAAAGATAGAAATCTCCAGAATATAAGGTTGTTGGTAAGGAAGAGGAGAACTGGAGTCAGTACACCGTGAGCGTTCCTCAGCAAGTCAAGGAAAGCTTATTTAATAATAATCAATAGAAATCCAAGCCTGCCTGCCTAATAAGCAATACACCCTCCTACCAACCTTAAGCAGTGACCTGAGATAACCACAGATAACTAACTGGGTCGGAACCTCTCCAGTGAGGGTGATCGTTGTCAGCTGGACACTGTACCTGCAGTGTTTCCACTGCAAGTGTTTCCACTTGTTACAGCTGAATACAAACTTTTAACACAAAATGCTGCAATGTGCATAACGTTAACAATAATGTTATTGCAGCTAATATTCCGTTTTCATCAGGAATCCCAGGATTAAAACAATGAAATGATGTTTTTATTTGTTAAAAGTATTTATTGACACCATTCTGTTACATCACAAAAATCAAAAATAATCGACTGATACACAAAATTGTGTGACATACTAAACATCATTAAAATGCTATATGAAGAACTCTACTTGTGCACTATGGTCGATGTATACATTACATTCACTATCATTCACTTTTATCAGCCAACCTGTCTCTAAACTACTTACTGTATTATGCTGGATATTTGGGCATGCCTTCCAATTCCCTGAATTATATTTGGGCATCTATTATTTGTTTTGGGCTGTGAAATTTCTTGTAAGGGCTGCAGTGAACTATGAAACCTAAAATTTTACGAAATATTTGGTTTAGTACAAGGTGAAGAACTGTAGTTCATTCATTAGATTTTGGTTAGTTTAATAAGTGCAAGGCTGTTCTTCAGCAATATGCCATTTCAGTCTGAATCCACGCTTAGTTTCTGGTTTATGGTTCTCCGTAGCACTAAAAGTTTTCATAGTGGTGAACAAAGTGAGCCTGGTCACGTTTATTCATCTTGCGACAGGCCTTCTCGACGTTCTTCGTCAGGCCAGGCGGACCACAGCTGAACACCCCAATCTTGCCCGCCTTGCAGAAAAGTGAAAAAAAGTTGTAACCATGTTGAAGTAGCTGAACGGCTTGAAACGTGTTACTGGTAAACAGCTACAATGCAATGAGAATGGAGTTGGAGAGCAGGTACGGTCAAACTCTGGGTCTAACCTCAGGGTGCACCTCCTGCAGGGAGCTGAAGAAGGATGTGAAGGGGGGGCGCCCAAAATGAGTGACAGAGCGCAGGCCGGTGAACAGGCTGCGGTTTAGAACCTTCTGGAAGTGACGCTCACACACATACTGCAGAGGTAGACAGGTATAGTTCATGGTTTTGATCATAAAGTCCTGTCATTATGGTTCTGCCTGGCACACATGCAGCATCACAGTAAACTTTCTCACCAGCATAGTAGTCCGAAGGTCAAATTTCTCAGGCAGCTGGGTGATGTAGATGTGGACAGAGACCAGCTCCTGGGCGTCCATGTCTTCCACCTCCCTGATGATGTCAGACACCCACTCAAACTGGTGCTGTGTCCGAGTCACCCAGATGAAATACACCTACAGCAATGAGACACAGCCATTACATGCACCAGCTCAAGTGAGCAAAAAATGCCAGTCAATGCGGAAGGAGTTCCGTTATCTCACAAACAGTGACACTTACTTTTTTGCACTGGAACTTGAATTTTACCGAAGACTTGAACACTAGATCCTTCAGAATGGAGGCGAATGGTGTGACTCCAATTCCTGCACCCACAAGGACGGACACCTCAAAATTCTTCCAATCTTGGTGCCCCTCCCCAAATGGTCCATCCAGATACAACTGTGAAGAGGGCATTTTTTAAATGTTCAAAACCACCTAGTAGTGCCTCCAGTTCAGAATGAGTTATGATCTCGTGCACTCATGCCTTAGGATAGGAGCCCAGTTGTTGAACATTCTCAGGCCTGTAGGCCTCCCTCAGATGGCTGGTCCAAGGCCCCACTGCACGGATGTGGAGGCTGAGTCTCTCCTCATGGGGTGCAGAGGTCATGGTGAATGGGTGGTACTCGTCAGTGCCCAGTTCCAGGCAAGCTATTCGCACCCATTGCCCTGAACGGTATGCAAAGTTCTGAGGTCGCTTAAACTCCAGGTACACCACATCTGCCGGGCAAAGAAAAACATTAGGAGAACTTTCAATGATGAATGACTGATTCCAACCACACTGTGGTATGCAATGATTAGCAAATACCCATGTTAATGTTTATATAGTCTGAGTCCAACAATCATAGAAATCGAGGTCTCAGATCAGTGGCATGTGAAAAGAGGATGAACCTGAGGGGAGGAGCTCGGCCTTCAGCACAGGGATCTCCACTTTCTTCCTGTTCAAGCTGATGAGCTTGTCCACCAGGAAGAGGATTGCAGGGGGGATAAGGTAGATGTGGAATCGTGGCTCCTGGATCATGCCGAAGCTCCCGTGGATCACAGTCTAGCAGAAGGATGAAAAACAAACATCTTTACCACATAGCTAAAGAAAAACGTAACATTAATCTGCTGAGACATTTTAATAGAACAGTATTTCTTCACTGCACGAGCATATCAGCGTTAATATTTTCCGTGACAAGCAGAACGTATGTTTGTAATAACACTGCAGAAGCATCTCTGCAAAGTCAAGATTGCAGCTTTTTCATTCACGATGTGTTTATTTCTAAGGCAACATGTTTCTGCTCACCAGAATATAAACAAGCATATACAGGTAGTGCGTGAACCAGAATCCCTGAAAGCTGATTTGGCGGAAATGGCGTGAAGCAAAGACGTACATGATGGCCAGGATGACAAGCAACAGGACGCCGGTGATGCCTGGAATAGAGACACAAACCCACACACTCTGGCACCCAAGTCAGGATCCTATTTCTTCATTAGACCTTAACATGTATTATGTATTTGACCATGTAACCAGCATGTTTGCTTTCTTCTCAGCCTTTCTACCTGGAACTGTTTGGAAGAACCACCAAGTCCACTTCTGTGGAAGTTCGTATCTAGGCAACAAAAAACAGCTAAGTAAATACACACTCATGGAACTTAGAACTTAGCAGTAAATGGACTGAAAATGAATATATATTACCCATCGTTGACAAAGACTTTGGGAAACAGGCAGGACAGAATACTGAGGTCACTAACACAGAAAACGTAGACATTGACCACATGACCCAAGCTATGGATGACTGTAAGAAAAATGGCCAAAGACAAAGGTGTGTGTTAAGAGGTGCGTATTCAGCAAAACAACGCGCATAAATTAGCTACTGCGTCATTGCATGTGTATTTGCCATTTACTGGCATTGTCAGCATTTCTCAAATCACAGATTATTATTTAAAAAAAAAAAACTTAATGATAACAAACAAAGAAAGAAGTCGTGATGTTCGTAGTTATTCAACCTGTGAAGATAATAGCTGTCATGGCCAAGCAGCGATGGAAGTCGATGGCCGCGTCAAAGGGGATGTAGTGGTTGAGGATGGTCTCTCGACCCATTGTGATGAGGTTGCGGCAAACGGTAAGCATCATGTACGGAAACAGGAAGGAGATGGCGGCAGCGGAGCCACGGGAGATCACGATGCCCACAGCAGTGGACTCTGGGATACCGGTGTGATCCGCTTGTAAACTGTAGTCTGGAAAGTACCGGTAGAGACTAACTATGTCTGACCATGAGCAAATCTTAATAATAAAAGACTTACATCTGCTTAGTATGGCAAAACCAAAACACTGATTTGCTTAGGGCAAATCTGGGTTCAGGCTTAACACATAAAACCAGGGGATGCTCACAGTAACATCTTTCCAAGGTCACGCCAGCCACGATTCCATAGAAGATAGTGAAACAGACAATATGGCGACGATAATTCTCCACAAAGCGCTTGAACTGCTGGACCCTCTGTTGGATGCGGGTCCGGTGGTGGCCGTCTCTCCAGGGCTTCACGTAGACGCTCACACTGCGGGAGTTATTCCTAGCACAGGTGGGTATTGCAAACACACAAAAGAGTGATGAGGAATACACAGGGCTATAGGAAGAACATTGAATTTGTTATGGAACACAATGACACCCAGGGGACAGCAAAGAGGCTCTGTGTGGACCACAGAGGTCTCGGAGCAGTGGGAATGTGCCTGTTTACACGCTCTTCCAGCATTTCTGTGATTTTATGTGAAGCACCACATCTTGACACAGGGTTGACTGTTAAATTGTGTTTCTGTTGGATCCCTCTCACTTGGTGTCCTTAATTTGGCCTTATGTGCAAACATGTGTCCTCGGTTATTCTAAATATGCAGATAAATGCTATTAGCTATGAAATTCAGTACAAAATAACCAAGTAGGATCTGTTCTGGCTGGAAAAAACTTTATTAAAAATCATGATTTTTCAGGAGCATGCTTGAGTAATTTCTTAAAACATTAAGAAGTATGTTTAAGTGACCCACAACCAGAGCTCCAGCCAGACATGATGTCATTCATGACAGCAAACCCAGGTAATATAATTACTGCTGGGCTGTGAGATCTTAAATGCTTAGACAGCTAAACCCTAATTCCCTGTTATTACTTACGCATTATTCTTCACCATGAGGGTATAAACTGCCTTATTCTGTGTGACACGATTTTCAGGAAGCCCAGTTATCAAATAATTAATATATGTGCTTTTAATATGCAGGTAAACCTAAATAAATACTAGTGTTAGTTCAACTTTGCTGTCCTTTATCGAAATATACACAGAATAAAATAAGAAAGTAAAACATTATCTAAGCACCATGAAGTCCAGAATTGCACTAGTAAGCAAAAAATGACCCCACCTGCTTGACCACAGAATGAAGCGAAATTGTGGAGCTAAGAGAGTGCGGATGGCACCATGAGTGAAGAGAGGCAAAGACCCGAAGCTGCATGTGGTTTTTTCCCCATCAGAATCTGACACGTCAGGTTTACTCATTTTCGAGCGAGTCAGGACACAGTAGCGTGGGGACCATGTTCCAGGCTACTGCAACTGAACTCCTGTCTCCTTGACCTCATCAGGTTATGTCTAGAATATAGGCACTGCATGGTTTGGGATTATGAAATGTCCACACCGATAAAAGTAGAAACTCAATAGACCGTGAAGGTGTGGATCAACCGCCTACAACAAATAAGCAGTTTAGCAACTTGCTGCTTCATGGTTACTGCCGTCTTTGTTATTAGTTATTAATATCACAGTGTAGTTTAATACATTCACAGTCACACATTTTACTGATTAGCCAGATGTGACCCACATTCATGCTCGAATCCACGCAGCTGCAAAAATGAATCGACATGAACCAGCATATAAAATGAAAAGAAGAGTTACATGAGGTATCTACTGGTCTTACTTCCTTCCTTGTCTCCTGTGTAGATCCTGTCCAACTCTCATTACACCCCTGCAGGTCAAATCATCATCTACTCCTGCCTGTGAACTGTGAAACACCAAACTGAGCATATTATTAAACGCATGCTCTTTTCCCAGCATGCAAGGCAGCAAAAAACAACACATTTAGCTAGCTCATCTCATATCTATTACTTATCCAGTGTCAATTTATTTTAGGATCTTTAGTGATTAAACTCACTTAGCTTTCCCTGTAGTGATGAAGGACACTCTCTGGTTTCTGTTTAGCTGTTTTGCACTCTGAATCTCCATCCCTGTTAAGAGGAAATCGATAAGGAACACAGCGGGGACAGAAAGCCAGAGATGCCTGTGATGCTTCCTGCTCCTTCTTGCCCTGCTTGCTCTTACCTTTGATGTTGAGCTGAGCGAACTTGAGCTCCTTCTCATGGTCATGCAGGAGACAGTGGAAGTCCTCCCAGGTGATCTTATCCTTGCAATCAAAGCCGGCTGCCTGCAGCATGGCTTCGATGGCTTCTTCGGCCTGACTCTTGGACAGGCAGTTGGAGACTTCAATGAAGGACCTGCAGCACGGAGTAACACAGCGGGGGAGCAGAGGTCTGAGGGACCATCCATTTTCTGTTCCTTTCCACATGCTTACACAAAGTGCGAAGAGCTGCTTCACCATGTAATGGATCGACTGATCATATTTACCTTCATCCTAGTGCAATAAACTTTGATTAGTAATATCTCTTAGACAGTTTAAAAGAAAGTAATTGCAGTTTAAACAATGTTAAACTTTACACTTAGTAAAAAATGTAAATGATTAATGCACCTTAGTAACCTGGAAAATTCATCTTTGGACAAGAACCCATTTCCTTCTACATCATGCATTGCAAACATCATCTTTGATTTCTCTTCTGGTGAACCTGTAAAACAAAATAAAGAAGTAGGCTTTGATCCAGGGGCTCTCAAACTTTTTGATCAAAAGTCCACATCAGATTTTCGTACAAAACAGCATTTCATGAACTTTAATGAATTAACAGTACCCTTCGATATAGACATCAATATATAACAAGAATGGGAACATCTGGGCGGCAGTCTGGAGTTTGAGAAGCCCAACTGAAACTATTTCAGAATAAAGAGGAGCACAAGCAGGACAGTGAGGTTTATCTTGGCCTCACCTTTCATGAAAATGACAATAATGTCCAGGAACTCTTGGAAAGAGAGGTAGCCATTGCCGTCCTTGTCAGCCAGGTTGAACATGGACTCCACGAAGAGCGAGTCAGGTTTGAGCCTGAGGACCTCGGCGAACTCGGCCCTGCTGAGCTCACACTGCAGCGCCTCCCGCGTCCTCCGCGAGGACACGCCGCTCCAGTCCCCGCTTTCTCGTCTTTCAATTTCCAAGATCTGAGGTTAAGACAAGACGCCAATGATTTCTTGAAAAACATTTTTGAATTGATTAGTTTCAATGGGAAGATGCTTCTTTAATAAAAAGAAGACGCATTGTCACGTAAGACAATAATCAATGACAATTGGTTGGTTTGCATCCCCAGAGCACTTGCCTGTGAAAAGGCATGCCTGAAGAAGGCTTCCACAATCTGTGCCCTCTGTTCCCTGGTCACTGCTTCCTCCAGAAGATCTTGTTCCCGCATCTCCCTTATCTGCAGTCTCCTGTCCCAGACATTCACCTCCAAACGAAGGTAATCCACAAACTCTGCACGCTTGCTTTCATTTTCAAAAAACAACACCTGAAACCAAATGGATAGAATGCTCAGTAGATAAAAAAGATACATTAATGTGATATATGATGAGAGATGTTAAAGAATACTGCAAAAAAGAAAAGAAAAACTATACAATGCTAGCAAAAAAACAGAGAAACACAGCACTGCTGTCTCACCAGGTCATATTCTTTGGGGATTTTTAGCAGCAAGGCTTGCCGTTGGCCATCGCTTGACAGGAGGACATTGAGATGACTCTGACCAGCCAATTGGAGGCAACGCAGCGTGGACCCACTGCTGTCTGTCACATGCAGCTTCTGCTGACCATCTATGGACAAGCTGATCGGTTGCAGGGACCCCTTTTGGCCTTGCCATTCACAGGCTGGAGGGAGATGTTTGCCATGGAACAGTTGGAATGAGGTAACAAGTTGCAGCTTTGATTGCTATTTGGGCATTTGGAATAATTAAGCAGAGGCGGCATGGTGGTGCAGTGGTTAGCACTATCGTTAGCACTGTTGCCTCACACAATGGATGGGGTTTGGAAAATGGATGGATGAACAATTTAAACAGTAGAGGACCAGACATGACAGTTTTTTGATTTAATCAATAGTTGCATACATTGATTTTTCCATCAAGAATATATTTTATTTAAATGTGATATTCGTAAACCCGTAACCCGTAATAAATTCGTAATCACTTCTTCCTTATAGGGTACTGCAGATACATGTAGGAAATGCAGACTCCAAACTCAGACAAAGACGTGCACCAGAATTCATCCAAGAGCCCCGGGGTCAGGGCACAGCACTGCCCACTGAGCTACCGCATCGGCCCATTCCTACAACACGATACTCTGAATTACTAATGGGCATTTGCATTGCACATTCCATGTGTTCTCATACCTCAAACAATGTCTGTGTTGTGAATAGACTTCAGCCTAATGAAGCTGTTCCCCGCCGTTAATAGAGATCTACTGTGTATCAAAGTCTGTGCAGTGTGACAGAGGGGCAGCTTGGCTCAGGTTACTCTATGACACCTGGCCATTCTGCGGTGCCTTTGTCTGTGGTCAGTTAGCCCACCTGTGATTCCCACGACCGCCTCCTGTGTGCTGCTCTCTGTTTGGAGCTTCCTCTGAAACCTCTTGAATTTGGACTTGCGGAAGTAGGCCACCACATAGGCAAGCAGAAGGCTGACTTTTGAGTAGAGACAGGGCATGGAATTACCGTTCAGAGGACAACTCTTTGAAAAGCAATAATAGTCTATGGCTCATTAGAGGTCTTACTGGTTTTTACAGTATCTCACATTTTTTCCTTGACACTATGCTTGGTTAGACCAATGAGTCCAATGTTTAAGCAAACTAGAAGCATAATCACACAGCAGTCATCTGAACCTCTCTCTCATGCTCCAGGAATAGAAGGTATCAGAAGCAAACCTGGTGGGAGAAGGAACAGGGCTGCGATGGTGACTCCGAAGCACACATAGCTGCCATCGAAATAGTGCAGAGTGGTGGCATTGGTGCATGGGAAGAGGTCAGCAGCCGTTATCTGCTTGGGCTGCGGGCAGGGATCACCTGCATGGCACAAGGAGACCCTCTGCAGACACCCTCTGCAGTCTCTGAGCTGAGAACGCACTAGGCTACTTAATTACAAGAATGACATTGAGTCTCTTTCCCTTTCAGCTGGTGAACCTTATGGAAGAGTTGAACAAATAAATAATGAATGAAATGGCCTAATGATGTGACTCATTACCATCCTTCCAGGTAAACACATCTCGCTGGAAATCATCAGACTCAGCACTAGAGGCAGCAACGAGCACATCATGAAAAGTGGTGGTGCGAACGGCCAGAATGTCTTCGGCTGTGAATAGACTGTCACATGACCATCATAAGACAACATACAGTGGGAGACTCACAGTATGAAGAAGTTGACAGAAAAGTCAGGAATACAGAGTCAACAGTCAAATGAGTCAACACTTCCGTGATCTCCTCCTACCCATTTAGTTTGTTCTCAAACCAGAAGCGATCTCCATCCCTGATACGTTGAAACTGGTCCAGGATGATGGCAGAGAACACCGCCCCTGGGCTGCCCATGGACTCCAAGAGGCCTCCCGGAAAAAGCTCCAGGTTGGAAATATCATTACCGTAGAGTCCAGCCAGGTCTTTGAAGAGCTGAGTATTGGAGATGGAGAAGGTTGGGCACTCTTCATGCTGTGGCACATCTTCACTTTGTATATTCTCCTTATATCTTTCCCTTTATCTTTTCCTTATATCTTCCCTTTATACCTTCCCCTTACATCTTCCCTTTGTATCTTCGCATTATATCTTCCCCTTGTATCTTCCCATTTCCCTTTATCTTCCCCTTGTATATTTCCCTTAATATCCCCTTTATATCTTCCCCTTATATATTCCCCTCATATCATCCCTTTTCCCTTTTGCTCCCTCACCTGTGGATTAGCTCTGTACAGGTCTGGATTGATCTCCTCCCATCTGTTAATTGGTGGCAAACTGAAGGCCTCCCTGACCTGGTTGTAGCTGGGCAGGCCATTGTCTCTGCCCCTCTGGATTGTCGTGGCCACCAAGTCAGTGCGGGAGAATCTTAGTGAACCATACATGTAATCTGGGAGGAAATAAGACATAATAAAGGCAGCAGTCACACTCATATTCTGTCATTAGTTACCTACAATTAACACCGGGGTATCAATACAAACTATGAATATAAAATATACAATTACTTAAAACAAAGAATAGTGATAAAAGTGAGGGATACCCACCTCTCAGGTCCTCCCCCACGACATGGTCCTCTTTCTCTGCGATCTGTGACGCCATCCCCAGCATGAGCTCATCCACATCTTGGCCATTCCTCAGGTTGGGATTCTACCACAAAATTCACGCTCTGTTTGTCAGACCCCATACTGCTTTCTTGGATTTCCCGCCCAAATTTGAACAGCTCTATGCGTCACACGGCGCTTATTATTTGCCATACAAATGATACCTTGGGTGAGAGAGGGGCAGCAGACGCTGGGCCCGGGGTGGTACGACCCTGCGGTCGGAGCTCACCTGTCTGTTCCAAAAGCTGTTACACACGCGCATCGCTGGAGATGAGCTGCCGTCCAAGTCGATAATGTTCCTGTAATGGCAGGTTCTGTTTCTGTAGCAAATAAAACACATTCCACAAGGTGAGAAGACATCAAAATAATGAAACATTATATACCATGAGAAATTGTTTTATTCGGAAAACTTCTCAGCCCTACAGAATTAAAAAAAAACAAACTGTTTTATATCCTTTCATTAGCTGGAAGAATTGTTGGTCAAATACAGTATTCCACAAACCAGATTTATACCAGATTTAAAATGTATTGACTGGTGTTCACAGTATGACTAAAGACACTATTGGTATATATGTTAAGTACCAATATTTAGGGTTAGAGTTTCCACAGATCATTGCTGATCAAATGCGGCACGCTAGATAAGCTTCACCGCAAAGTTTCACTTTATCGGGGGCTGTGGACACCACTATTAGCTCCTCACACCTGGGGGCACCAGCAATGCAGTTTGTCTGGAGGCAGGGTGGGGGCAGTGCTGGCGGGTGCTAAATCGGTACCCCCTCATAAGATGGCAACGCCTATGTCACCTAATAGTTTGACTGGTGCTGTTACAGATCATATCTACCTGTACAATGTATTTGCACAACAACAGCTGGTCTCTGTACTCTATATGCGATTTACATTAATATGCCTTCCTTGAGTTTTAAGATGGCGATCAGCTGAAACCTTTTAAAAAGAGTAGTTATATAATCTTAATGTTATATATCACATGGTTGTACATACTAAGCAAATTAGTGTTACAAGAGAACCTTAAAATCTATTTTAAACTTCACAGGCATGCAACATAAACATCGAACTACAGAAAAAAAATAAATGGATGGAAGTGAACTATCCATGGAAGAAAATCAGAGAAGTAACACAGGACCAAGAGTAGGTCAATGTGGAACCCCAGACATAAATATAGCTTTTATCGGGTTTCTCTAAAAACACTATGTGGCAAATAACTGTGTACCAGGTGTATTTAAAATTAGAAACACTACAATATCACAGCATATGGGCTTACCTTGTGCTTTAGACAATCTAAAATGTGGACATTTTTTGACAATCTACAGTAGATCGATTATCTGGATGGCTTTGAATGCGAGTAAGTGTCGCTTAGGTGCAGTATCACTAATATAGAGCTGGGCGATATGGTCTAAAAAAAATTTCACAATAAATCCAATTTTCGATATTAATCGATTTTCCCAATCACCCACTCAAAATCAAACTATAGATGAAAAATTAATGGTTCAAAACAACTTTTAACTTTGTTTTATTTTATTTTTACTTTAGAGTTAAAGTGCAATCTGACAAGCCAAAAATATGCTTGTAAATCAGATGGCAGACCACGCCATCGTAAACACTTTTAGAAACTTGTAAAAAACTTTTAGCAAGTTAATGAATCCCGGCTTTTCCACAGTATTATGTTTGGGCACCATGTCTTTTGCAATATACATCGCGACAGCGTTTGTTATCGCCCATTCTTAAAATCTATTTTAAACTTCACAGTTCGAAAACGTGTCAGCGATGGTTGCCTGCTTAACTTTGGATGTTGTGCTGGTGCTGCGGGTATTTTCATTTCCCTGGGAGCTGCACTTCTCCCACTCAGCTGTGTGCCTCTGCTTTAGGTGCTGGAATAAATTTGTCGTTCTGCTTCCTTTGGTTGCAAGTTTTAAACAGACTTTGCAACGAGGACTTATTTGGTCTGTGTCCGACGGCGCAAAACCGAACCATATTGGTTTGGTTATTGTTTGCGAATCCGCTACAGTGTTTGGATGCGCCGCGCTAATTTACCCGTGAAGAACGGTGCGTCGCATTTGTTCCGCTTTTGGCGCTCGCGTGTAAAATAAATACAGTAATAAATTTGATTTTCATAAAAACACACTGTAAATTCAAATTAATCGATAAAATCGATTTATCGCCCACCTCTACATTAATATATTACATATTTACTCACAGCAGTACGCATGGTGTACTATGAACAGCATAAAGAAACACAATTACAACACAAATACAAATTAGTAATCACTGCATTTACTGGGCCACTGCCAATGAGCTGTTAAGAATCATAATACTATGACTGGTCTATCAGGAAATGGTTTACGACATTCCATCAGGACTGTTGATTATCTTACTGCAGTACCTAATTTTCCCTCAAGGATAACTTGTGTGAGATAGCCCAGTCCATCTTGTTATAATGGAAATTTGAGATTCATCCATCCATCCATCTTCTGTAACCGCTTATCCTATTCAGGATTACGGGAGGGTCCGGAGTCTACCCCAGAGGCTACGGGCACAAGGCAGGGCACAGCCCGGGATGGGGCGCCAGCTCATGGCAGGGCACACTCACACGCCATTCAGTCACACAAGTATGATATCTGAGATTCAGGTAAACATAAATCCTGAAACTGCGTATCTCTTCATTGACAATACATAAGGAAATTCCCGGAAACCGAATCCCAAGTAGCAAGTTCCTTGACCAATTGTGCCAGTGAAGATGTAGCTAGTGGCATGAAAAGAGGAGAAAGCATAGATACCTGAAGCCTACAAGCAGGGAGGAAGCATCAGCCAACGCTAACCACACAATGGTCTGGGCAGAAAGACACCACACGTGTCCAAGTTTTTAAAATGAAAAATTAAACTAATGACCTGGATATAAAAAAAAAAACTAAAAGCAAAAGGCAGGAGAAAATGCAACTGCAGGAAAATAGGCAACTGCAAAAGCTTTGAAATCAAAATGCAGAAATGCAAAGTAAGATTAAAGTAAAATAACAAAAGCGAACGTAGGGCTTCACCGTGACCCAGATGGATTAAACGGTATAGATAATAGATGGACGGATGGAATTTAGGGCTTACCCTTAACATTATACTTTCCTTTTTATGAGCATTTCGTCTTTAATACTTTGACTCAAATCTGTCCCTGACAGTTATTTTAACTTGGAGCAAAGAAAGACTTAAGTTGTCACCAAATGCTTCTGACAAATGCAGGAAGTCTTGACTTTACACCTCACTAAGGCAATTAAATTGCTCTAAAAAAGGGAAAAAGTTCCAGAAGAGATGGGAAAAGGCGATTGAAAACCTCATGTAGTACCTCATATATACACCAGGCGGCACCATAGTAAACTGAAAGCGGATGGCAGCTGCCTGAAATTCCGGAGAAATTCCAGGATCGACAAATTTCTGGTAGCCTATTGAGGGAGAGAGATTTAGAATGGAGGGAGGGAGGGAAAGAGAGAGAGAGATTTAGAAGAAGTCTGGGTAAGTGAAATACTCCACTGATGATGAATATAGGCCTAATTGTTTTATCTGGTGGATGCCTGTTCAAAAGGAGCCTATAAAACTCTGACATGGCCTTCCCTGACCTACTTTCAGCAGTTCAGTAATAACCCCATTCAAGCCAAAAACATATATTTAAACACATAATTTGTAGTGCGGTTTGTGTTGTCTACGTTACGTTATACCTAAAGTATAACATGATAAAGTGAAGCTTCCTCACCTGAGTATATTGGCACTGTCTCACGTCCCAGCAGTGCCGGCAGCCATTGGTAAAACACAATGCTCTGGCAGAAAGTAAGGCAGGCAAGATTCCCAGCGTTTAATACATGACGTCAGAATAATGTGTTTTCAGTGCCAACAGCATTGCCCTGCATTTTTGTAATACTATACAAATCAATTTAATATCTTTACGTATAAATTTATTCAGCTTAAGTCAATCCTGATAAAGAAATTATTTACCGTCAGTTAAAGTGCACTGTTTGCTTACAGTATCTGATAAACTTTATGGAAGCCGGCGATGTCCAGCTAAGGAGATAATTTACCTCATGCTCATTAACAGTTTACAGCCCTGTTTGTGTCAAACGGACCCATATCTGTACCTGGAGTGTGGCCACCACCCTCTTCCTGGCATACTGAAACAGTTCCTCGTCTGACCATGACGGGTATTCCTCTTGCAGCTTAGAGGCGAGGTAATTGTGGTACCTAAACCAGATGATCCCTTCTGCTGCGGTGAACACGTTTTCATTCCCCCAAGCGTTGCCAAATTCTAGAAAACAGTGACATAAACTGGAATGGAGGCTGCACATGATACAAAAACATGATATTAAAGTAATCACGCACAGTACTGGCAGTGCTATTTTTTAGTATGGCCCCCTTTAAAACAAAGCACTAGGGTTACTCCTGCGCTTTCTGTTAAACCAATTAAAATAATTCAGATATAATTAAAATTAACTTTAATTTACAATTCTCAGTTGCACTAATTATCAAGTCACCATTGATAAAATAAGACCCTATGCTTTTTAAAACATAAATACGGTATCAGTTTCCTTTACTCAGTTTATCAGTTCTATGTTTCAGGAAACGCTTCATAAATGTGCCACACCCGTCATTCACCGGAATAACTCCAGATTACTGAATGGTAACCAGCCATAACAGGCGTGCATCATACCACCTATTATGGAAGAAAGGCTGGGATTTGTGGCGGTGAAAAAAGCAAAAGGATACATTTGAGCGGCTGACAAACAGGCCCTCTCTCACGAACAGGTACACCGGCTTGGATCACGTCCCTAAATCCAATACGACAATGAAACGGCCAACTCTGGCAGAGTGATGCCCTGTGCCATCATAATTTTTATTCTGGTTAAGGTGCCCAGCTTGAACAAATTGTTTGAAAGGTTGAACTGCTTTGAAAATAGCTACATTAAGACTGAGGGTGTGTGGATATTGTCACAGTAGAAGTTTAAATTTGGGACTGCCAGACCTCCAGTGACCTTGCTTCTTTGTAAAGTTTAATTCTGGGACGCTTTCCTCCCCAAGTAAAATGAGAAAATGCATTTCAGATATGTATTTTGGAGAGGGAGCAAGGGGAATCATAAAGAACAAAAATTTTATACGGGGAAAAATGTTCATTTTAATAGTTTCTAGATTCTGTTAATAGATTCTGTCTTGCATACCAACTTCAAGAGTCCCATCTCTTTCAGTCATGCACTATTTTCTTTTTTACCCCATAAAAGTTTTCACTGACTATCCTACGGAGATTAGGATAAATTTCTTTGCCAAGGTATGTAACAGATGTACAGACAGGGATACCAGCTGGTAGATGGGCCTTTTTAGCAGCTAAATTCAGAGGGAGAAGAGCAGATTTAGACCAGTTTACTTTATATCCTGCCATATTATGAAAATTGTTGAATAAGCTTAAGAGGTGTGGCAAAGAGTCTTAAATATTAAAAAGAAAAAGAAGACAGCCATCTGCATACAACGAGAGGTCTACAGTGGTCAGTAGTAATAGGTGATATCTCATCACTTTCCCTGATGGCTTGTGCCAGAGGTTCCAAAGACAAAGCAAATAGCAGAGGTGAGCATGGACAGCCTTGCCTCGTACCTCTATGTAAATTAAAGGCTGGTGATTGCAAAGTATCAGTGAGGACACATGCTGTGGCACCACCATACCAGGGCTTGACATTGGCACCCGCCCACCCGCCAAATGCGGGTAAAATTCGGCTGTGGTGGGTAATAACTTTAGTCTCACTAGCCAATTTGGTGGGTAGTTTATTCTTTGGTATGACAATATATATTTGTTGTAGTTTTCTCTAAAGGAATCTGATGTAATAAACGCATTGCAACGTAATATTACGTGCATAAAACTCCCATGAGCACCTATATCAACATTCTGATACAACTTGTTTAGAATAAATGAGGCGGACCTTTCAGCATGTAACTGACATTCGGATGTGTATAGATTACGATAAAACATTTTAAATGTCGTTTATGGCACCAGACCATGCCCTCTGCTGTCCAAATTGCGTTTATTGTTGCTTTGGACTCACACTGCTTAAGTCTGAGAGCTAGTAAACTACCTGGGCGGTCACCATCATAGTAGTATCCTTGCTTTGTTCTATGTTATATATAAGTTCTACTTTTGATAGGGATAAAGTACGATATTCCCCTTTCAATGTAGTGAGCAGCTGTGCATTTGCCACTCAGGGATTTGCTAATTGATCTTGCTGTATTCTCTTAGTCTTCCTCTCAATTTCATTAAACTGTTTGTTATGCTCAGAGTGCAGTTTGGAAGAGAAATCAATGCACATGCCCATCATGAAACATTTATCTGTTTCCCACAATATTTGAGCATCATTGCAGCTTTCTTTGTTTTGAGTAATAAAGTTATTAATAGGTTGCTTCATATGAGATAAAAAGCTCTCATTAACAAGAAGAAAGTCTTTAAATCTCCATCTGTGCACTTTATGGTGATTAATAACTGGCTTAAGAATACATACTACCAGGGTGTGATCAGAAATTAAGATGGGGAGCACATCAATATGAGTAATACTATTTGTAATAGACAAACTAACGAATATATATATAGTCTATTCTAGAGGAGAAGCCATGGCAGCCAAAGTAGAATAAGTCATTGTGGAGACGACAGATATCAAGTAAATTAAGATTTGTCAGGAATGAGCCTAGTGACAATGAAGAGGGTGGCATTGACTGGGAAGAGCCACTGGATCAATCCCATTCTGGGCATAATGTTGCATTAAAATCACCTGCTATAATGCTATGGGAGTCAGAGTTTTTTTTTTTTTAACAAGGAATCACTGATGGAGGGTAGTATTGGGTGCTTAAATGTTAGCTATTAAAATCTTGACATAATTAATTACAAGGGAAACATAACCTAATAATCTACCATTAGGCCCAGAAAAAAATCATTAGTTTATCATCCCGCCCGCGTGGCGAATTTAGCCCCCATCGATTTTTTATTTTTGAAAAGTGTATTTCCCTGTGTAAATTCCATTGCCGGCGTTCACAAATTTCACAGGCAGACGGTAGAAACCAATTGCCGAGCATTTGTATTCTTCCACCCCAGCTTACTTTTTTCCCTCCCGATCAGTACCGAACACGCACTGCTTAAGTTACCAACCACTCATTCGCTATTGAAACACCGGACATGCCATTCATGTCTAAGAAATAAAAATTAAAAAAAAATAAAAATCGCCCTCCCTCATCACTTGTTTCTGATTGAAAGGATGATAAACTAATGATTTTTTTTACTGGGCCTTATTATCCTTTCCACTCTCTACTACTGTGTATGGCAGTTTCCTCTGTGCAAGAAGTAACCCACCTCTTGTTTTAGAATTTAGAGGAAGCGCATGAGTGAGCAATAAGTTTGTAACGCTTGTTTTGAAACCTTTGTACATTGTTCTATGTCAAATGCGTGTCTTGAATTAGTGCTATAGATATTTGCTTACGATGAAGAAATTCGAAACAGCGAGTTCGCTTAATGGGTGAATTTAAGGCTCTAACATTCCAGCTAATTCTGTTCAAGTCGGCCATTCAGACGGTGTAATACTTCAATAACAGGGAAGCATAGTGAAAGACCCACAGAGAGAACGCATAATAATTAATGGGAGTGCATGTTTTGAGAGCTTCTATTCGTACTGTACAATGAGAGTTAACACATGCTAAGTTATAACCATTAAAACTACGTATAGTACACACAAGCAAACGGCTAGGCTCCCGTAGAGCCAAAGCATTGTAAACCACAAACAGATATGCAAGGCGGTCCACAAATATCTCTTGGTAAGACCCCATTTTGAATACAGTCGGCCCTCATTTATCGCGGTTAATCAGTTCCAGACTACCACGATAAGTGAATTTCCGCGAAGTAGGATTCTTTATTTATAAATCGCACATTTTCGTAGTTAGAGCATAAAAAACCTGTTTACGACCTTCTAAATACGGGTTTTTAACAGTATTAGTGTCTTCTAGATATGAAGTAACACCCTTTAGACACTATTATACTCGTATTACCCATTATATTACACAAAATAAGAGAAAATGAAAAATATTAGACGTTACGTTACTATTGTACTTTTAATTACAAAGAGCAATGATGCTTCCAATGCGTAGCGATGTATCATTTTTACTGTTTCAATCATTTTTTTAATGAATATCCTGTAGCGACATAGCGGAACAGATGTACTGGACATCAGGATTCTGTCATTAAAAACGCCCCACCTTACTTCCGTTAAAAGTTATTAAAACCATAAAGCTGACTATCTAATATGAGGCTAATTTAGTGACAAATGACAAATTATCTTCATCTTCTACCAAAGCAAATAGCCAATCGTAGTTAATATTTTAAAAAACCAATCAAAGAGGAGCGGAGCGGAGATATTAGCCACTGTTCCCGCCTCCAAAGTGTCAAAATTTATCCTGTCGAGCTCGCGAGTGCTGTGCAGACGCGAGCGCATAGAGAGGACGGGTTTTCAGCTCGCGAGTGCACACGGGTGCATGGTTCGACTTTTGGCATTAATTTAACGCCGAGCGAGCGAGCTAGTGCTGTGCAAATGCGAGCGCGTAAATAGCATGGATTTTCTGTTCGCGTGCGCATACGCGCGCGAGTTTTGGTACTAATTTAACGCCGTAGAAGCCGCGAAAGTCGAAGCGCGAAGTGGCAAGGGACGACTGTATTGTATGCAGGTTTGTTCACTTCAGTATTAGTTTAAATACTAGAACTCGTGGCCATAAGTGAACATTTGCCGGAGAACACTTTACACTGGATTTGAGGAAGTGTGTAGTTAGGTTAGGGTTTATAACAACTTCAATTTGTTTATCATTGATATTCAGAGTGCACTGGCTACATTCCAACCTTTTCCTACCCTTTCTTCTTTTATTTTCAGGTTCCCCTGGTGGGGATGTACCTGTCCCAGGCAGTGCGGCAGCAACAGGACCGACGATGGTGGAGAAGATCCCTGGTAAGTATGGTGCCCAGCTAATGGGTTCTTAAACTCTGATCACCATAGTTTGTACTGTCATCATATATATTATTTAAGATGAAATGATATTCTGTTCCTGTTCTTTGCAGCAGGAACAGCCAAAAACTGCGTGAATGGTGGCTACGGTGCAGACGACTGGAACGACGGAGACGACAGAAGCAGAGAAAGTCCCTGGTAAGTATAGTGTCCCATTAAGGGGCTCAGAGCCCTGGCTGGACCAGTTTTAAATATTCTGGTATTTATTTCTTTTCATTTAAGATGAAGTGATGTTCTATTCCTATTCTGTATAACGGGAACAGCGAAAAACTACAGAAATGACAGATGGCAGCAACGGCTGTTAGTGCAGCGCAAGCTAAAACTCTGGGTTCCTTTAAATCAGAGCTAGATAAGATTCTAACAGTTCTGAGCTATTAGTTAAGTTCTCCCCAAATGAGCTTGATAGGCCGAATGACTTCCTCTCGTTTGTAAATTTATTATGTTCTTATGGCCCTTTTGACCATAATACAGTGGTACCTCGGTTCTCAAACTTAATCCGTTCTGGACTTCGGATCGAATCCTAAAAAGTTTGAGTTCTGATCGAATTTTTCCCATAAGAAATAATGGAAAACCAATTAATTGGTTC
>JABFEA020000010.1:9413158-9437105 GCA_019775915.2 Cyphomyrus plagiostoma | reverse complement strand
ACTAAACTCTTCAGCCAATAAGGGCAAAGGTGTGTCGTCACAGAGGCGGTTCCAGTTTGTGCAGCTGGGTGAGAGGTTGCAATGCATCTAACCGTAATGTATTGCGTCGGGATCAGAATGCGTTGCTTTAAGCCAGCGCTATAAGCAAGTTGAACGTACCCAATAACCGGACTGGGGAAACAAACAAACGCGGACTTAATGCAGGGGACTTATGTGAAGAACCAGAAACAGCTGGTCACATGGGGATCCTATGCGAGGTTAACGAGGGGGCGTGGCACACGGGAGAAGCGCACGATCGGGCCAGGACAGGGGTAATTTTTTGATAAGATCTTTATCGTTTTGGAAGTGATTAAGGAAAAAAAAAATGCTCTTCTTGTTTTATCCTTTTAATTTTTTGGTTAAATGCTAAAAAAACAAAGAAAAAAAAAACATATTTAGGCTAGAAACCAATGAATTGGTTTTCCCTTAATTCTTATGGGAAAAATTAGATCAGAACTCAAACTTTTTAGGATTCGATCCAGAGTCCGGAGCGGATTAAGTTCGAGAACCGAGGTACCACTGTACGTATTAACGCATTATAATGTGCTACGAATGTGTTCATAGATTCTTATACACATGGCATTCACAGAAAGGGTTACCGGAATTTCTTACATTAGAGTAACACACTCACTACACTCAGAAGATAAACTTGTCATTTGCACTGCAGCAAAAACTCATCTGCATTATGAATATTTACACGCTTTGGATGGCTGGGCTGCTATAGTCTCTCCATATTATACCTTCATCCATCTTCCAGCTGCTTATAATAATCAGGGTTGTGGGGGCCTGGTGCCCAGGGAAGGCAGTGCAGAGCACAGAACAGGGCGCAGACATTAGACTACATAACAAATAGTGTGGTTTTGTGGTTAATGAAAGCTTATATTTTACCATTAGCATACAGAGACACTGATAGTGTGGATGGGATTCTTATGGCTATTTCAGAGTTGGCTGGAACACAATAAGGTCTGCACAGTAATTTACACAATGAATGAAAACAATGAAAATATCACAGCTCTTAGTTTCATTTCCCACTGAACCATGTCGACATTTTTGATACATGTATATGCAAAAATGTTACTGACTGATGCACAGACCAGTATGAATTATTATATATCCCACAAGAACCAAATCAAAGAGAAAAGACTGTTTTTAACTTATTACCTATGTGTGATAATTATTGTATGATTGTAACATCACAGACCAACTGGCAAAACCAGTTAAAGAAAGTAGAAACATTTCAAAGTTAGGATTTATTTTTATTTTATTGTTATTTTTTCCCCAGAATGACTTTGCTCTATCTTCAGCTGCATGCAACAGATATCTACTTTGATGTGTCTTTAATTTCAAATCTTGATTTTAGTCCAGTACGTTTTTAAAAGCATTACTCACCAGTGAGGCTTTTTCTGTCACAGTGTATTCAATTTAATCGTTACCGTCGTTATCCTTCTGCAAACAAGGCCAGAAATGGAGGGGGGGGGGGGGCTCGCAGCAAACAACAGTAATTCCCTAAGGGGAACAATACTAGACACGGTTTTCATCATGTACACACAGTCTAACACTGGACGTGGTTATGGACACTGTTCTAATAATACGTTACACTCACAATCCACTCAAATAAATTAGAGTTTCTGCAGAAAATACAAAAAAAGAAAAAACAAACAATACAAAGTGGAACCGTTTCAATATACACATTTCTGCTGTACACTGTGTTGTGTTTCGAATCAAGACCTGGTAAGAATGTGTGTTTCTTGTCACTGTTTTTTTTCTTTTTTTTTTTTACTGCTTGTAGGGGCAACAAATGTACTTTGGATTTCCCATGTGGTTACAAAACACTTGCTCACGTGTTTATCTATCAAAAAGCTCATCCACAAAATTAATTTTACATGGGTAAAACATCATCATGGTATCTTTGGACTTTTTAGTGCTCATACAATAACTTTACAAAATGTATAGAACTCGGTGGAATACACAATGTTATTGTACGCTCCTTCTAAAATAACTTTTATATCAATTAAAGAATTGATACCAAAAAAAAAATCCTGATTCTGTGTCCTACAGAATCATTTTCTAAGCAGTTTGAACTAAAATGAAGGCACAGATGCATGTTTGATTTACCAGACGCCCCTGTGTAGCTGATATAACAAAAGTGTCCGGTTGAAATTTTTAAATGATTACTTCTTCAAAACTTATTGTGCTACTCATACAAGGGTAACCAAGAGCTTAGTGTCCTAAAATTGGAATAAATGGGAATCTGCCTTCAGTATCTCTGCATCAGCTGTGGTCTTCACCTCAACCTGCGTGTAATCCTTGCACTGTAGGCCTACATCAAAACGCTCATTTCCCAAATGACTCCGCTGGCAAAAAAAAGTATTTACAATTGAAAAGAAATACAAAAGGAAGCAAACAGAATTATACATATATACCATGTTAACATTACATACGGAAATAAAAAAAATAAACCACGACGAACTCATTCACTCTTTCCACGCCATGATTGGATGAAAGTGTCACAGACAACACAAATTTATAACGATCATGTGACAGCCGTGACCATAACACATTCATTCTATTCCGCTTTAAATCCATAAGTCATTTTTATGGTCCGTTAATGCCGACAACAGGAAAAAAGGTGATCTCCTTGTACGGGAGGATGAGAAAATGCAAAATGACTGGTTAGTTGCGGAGATCACAGAGCTCCTGGGGGGACCACAGGGGGTCTCTGCTGGGCTTGTCCCTGGGGTGTGGAATCCGGCGCCTGGTCGCCCCCAGTAGGCCTGGTCAAGCTCAGATGTACATGGGCGTCTCCTGGCCAGTTAACAGTCTAAACATGGCTGCTGGCATGGTCTTCATGTGGATCTGCCACGAGAGGAGACAACAGAAGAACTTCTGATGAAGTAATCTGGGACATACAAGGGACATCTTGAATTGTCCATGGGTCAAAATAGGAGGGGCTTGCATTTTACTTTAACCAATCAGTCTTCATCGTATGACATCACCACATTGGCCCATTTTTCATCGTTTTCAAACTCAAGGCTTCCAGCCATCCAGCTATCAGTGCAAGGGGCAGTGTGTGTCTCAGCAGGCTAAGCCGGTGTGCCTGTGATCACAAGGGTGCTGGTTCGAACCTTTTTATTATTATCATCGTCATCATCATAAAATAAAAACACACCCTTACAGCAGGGCAGCCTTTGCAGATAAACATGTTCCTGTGCTATGTTTATTTATGACATGTCCTTTAACAAAAGGCATGCACAATAAGACAGATACTTTAAAAATCTGTGCACCTTCCCAACTAACAGAAAATACTGCTTTTAGATAAAACAGTGATGTCATACGATGGAGACAGAAGTGAAACACAAGCCCCTCCCTCGCTGACCCAGGGACACGTCGAACTCTGCAAAAGCCAAAGTCAATCATCTTACTTCATCGTAGGGCTCAATCTATCAAGACTGCCTGTGTCGTGCAGTCATGAACTCAAGGCATTATCAATGAACTGCAAATGTAGAAGATACACTTTTGTAGAAACATGTTAATCTTTGCCTGTTGAGCACAGAACAAGAGAATTAAGAGACTAACTCGATGGACTGGGTGGAACAGTGTGAACAGTATTAAATGTCATCCCCACCCATGTAGAACAAAAAAAACTTGTTACAACAGCAATATATTAAATGGTCTGTTGTATGAATGTATTAAGTATATTAAGTATATTACTAAAGAATGACTGTGTTTTTCCTATGAGAAGCTGTCTATTCCATGTCCTAACCATGATGAATTCTCCTGAAACAATGTATAAACAAGGTGTGGTTTAAGTCACTTTTCTTTTGCACTAGACCAAACTTTTTGTACTTCTTGGGTGTTTATCAATATGCGTACTTGAGCCCTCTTGTGTTCTCTCGTGTCTGACTGACATCATCTTCCATTTACAAAGTACAGTTCTAACAGACCAGAAGTACGGAGGACGGTAAAAATCCCTGAAAGTCGTTCTTACCCGGCCAAAATATCAAGGATGCATCCTCGCCAATGATAACAATACCATGATTCATTGCATTCCAAGTTAGTTCTTTGGAGCCAGGTTGACAAGAATACAAGTACAGTACCTTCTTTGCAAACTTGGTATTAATAAACAGCCTTTGTGTTCATTTTCCACTGGCGTGAAACACTGATACCGCCACAGAATGACATCATCACGACGCGCGGCAGAGTGTTTTCTACTGAAATCAAAAACGTCTATAATAATAGCATTATAGTATTTTATAGTACATATTAGGGCTGGGCGATGTTCAATATTTATATTGATGTTGCATATTTACTCTGTCATAGTTGACAAAACTCAGCAAACGTCAATTTTAATGATTTTTATTTTTAAATTTTTATTGCTGCTATTTTGCAATGAGCGCAGCGTGTGCTCACACAGTCAATCATATTCACCCTAATAGCTGCGCTTGAAAAATTTTGCAAAATGGGCGGGGAGGAGAAGAGCGAAAGAACATTCACTAAAAATCATATGTATTTTGTTGTATGGAAATACACTGGATTACATACAGATGATATTAAGCAAAGTCAAGGGATTTTTGGCGCAATCTTTGACAACACCACCAACTTATTTAACGAACTCTATTGGAAGATCATATTATATCTTATTATAAAATTTAGTGTAACATATTTTTTTGAGTTTGTAACTACACATTTTCAAGCTGTATTTTGAGTTTGCGAGGTAGGTTATTTGCATAACCAATCGACAATAAACACGTCTGCAAGTTCCACTTAGAAGTACTGAAGTACCAAAAAAACTGGTATGGTACTTCGGTAATGGTACTGGTTTTGGACTGGCAATTACTGGAAATCTAATGGATTTTAAAATACCAATAGTTTGGTACTAGGTGCAGTAGAAAAGCACCCCAAGAATCATTCATTCTGAAACTAAATCCCAAGTCTGCTGCAGGAATTACTCTTTCTACACCTCTAGGGGGCAGAAGAGGAGAGCAGATACAGCCAGGCAAGACTGGCTTTCTCAGAATCCCAGGAACTAAATTAAATGTACCGGTGTCAAAAGTCAGGCAAATTAAATTTTGTTTTAATTAATAATTTTAGTTCCATGTCATCGTGTTAGGCTACTGTTTTAAGAACCGGAATGTCTGGCAGATATCACATACAAGCCCGGTAATTGTGTTTTAACATAACCCATAGGGCAGACTGACCGTGTATCAGTCTTATGTTGCTATGTTCAGGACTACACAGCACCTTAAAAACCCGCACTATAACCACAGAATTATGACATTTGTGCTTCATGAAGGCCAACTACAATTCAGCACTCTCTAAACATTGGGTGGCAGGGGATGTCCCTAACATGTCCCTAAGGGTCACCACCTACATCTAGGCCCGTATTGTCATACTCACTTCACCGACAGAGTTGGAGAGGGCCTGGACAATCTTCTCGTGGGCTGTGGCCACCACACTCTGGCCGTTAATCTCGATGATGCGGTGGCCGACACGGACTCCGCCCCGCTCCGCGATGCCTCCACGCATCAGGCTGCAGATCTGCATGGAAGACAGTCTATTTCACCAGAAACATCCTGACGACCCCCCTGAAGGTGGCATCTACCCCAATACCCTCTTGTCCATGCAGAAACAGGGCAAACGAATTAACTGCGCATGGAAAGACTTCAGCCTCAAGATTCACTACACATCTGTGAGCACAAGCCTGATCAAATCACTATGCAGATTAAAGATGTTTTCTACATTATCCATCATTTCCCACATTTCAGATGAGCCTCAATGTATTTTTTTAAAATAATTATCCATAATCAATATTATTCATAACATTTGCAAACACTGCGCCTGGTGTCAAGTTTCTCCACTCGTCAGGCGGACACTGCAGTAACCTGGCCTGAATATCACTTGTTACCTCTAGTGAGGCAAAGGTGCACACCGACAGCTGGAGAGGGAGTGGACAAAAAGAGTCCCACCCAAGGCTCAGAATCAGAGATCACCTTAGCAGAGGCCAAGGCAAAGGTAATTATGTGGCAATAAGCCACATAAAATGTGTGGAGCTGCTTTGACCAAACTGGTATTTAAAGCCCCGACAATTCGACGTGTAAAAAAGAAAAGCAAGACAGAGCAGCCTAATAATGACAGATGGCAGAAAGCTGCAGTTATGGGAGCAGGGGAAGCACAGGAAGCGCCATTACGGCAGGAGGCTCAGAGCTGATCACGTCCAAACCGGTGTCACAACACACCTCGAAGCTGCCAAGTTTTATTAAATCATATGCATTCATTTGCCTATAGAAAGTCATGTTTTGTGCAGAATTCCAGTAAAAAAAAAAAAAGGCAAAGAACATTTTTAAAGGTATCACTAACACTGAATAATGTCCTGAAAGCTTCAGATATATGAGTACCAAATCCCTGGCTCGTGACATCACACTTCAATGTATCAACACGTTTCCTTCCATAGTCAAGGTAGGTCAGGTAAATTAATGTCTCTAAATTCTCATGCATTGTGACTGAATGACATATCAAGTGTTCACCACAGAATGGACTGGTGTCCCTGCCAAGGGCGCAGTGGGGTGCTATGCATTTCACCAGGGTTGGGTTTTTAGGGTTAGGGATCTGTGACTGAATCCAGAAACCAATTAGTCGCCACCAAAGTCAATGATAAGAAAAATATTTGCTGCAAATAAAACAGCCTGAGGAGTCTGTGTTACCCGCCTTTCTGAGCGAACCAATGGCTAAACCAGAGTTTCCCAACCCGGTCCTTGGGGACATGTAGACGGGTGCCCCGGAAAATGTGGGACGCCTCCCCCCATACTCACGATGCCATTCTGCACGCTGAAGCCCAGCTGGTACTTGAGGTCGGGACGCTTGATGAGGACAGTGGTGACAGGGGGGCAGCTTACGATGTTTAACTTCACCTGAGTCTGGTTCTTCAAGCCCTGCCGCACAGGGAGAGAGAACGAGGTGTAAGATCCAGGCCGCTGGTAAAGAACGGCCCTCTATCTGCGATTACATTTCTACATTCAATTATTTAAATGAATGTTTTTTGCATTGATGCAAACAGATTTTTTTTTTACTTGAGAAATTCAGGTCAATGATCTCACAGCAGAAGCTATTCTGGGATTTGAACCCGCAAACTTTTCCCTGAATACTCTGCTGTCTGCTGACCTGTCTGGTTACCATGTGGCTGCCCAAGCACATCAAGGCCAGGTGCACATGCCCGCGAATCTACCTTGATGATGCCCTGGCAGGTGGCGAGCGGCAGGCCCACCAGGCTGGTCTTGTTGACGGACATGATCTGGTCGCCGATGCTGAGCTTGCCCGAGCGGGCGGCCGGGCCACCGTTCATCATGTTGGCCAGGATGACGGTGGGCAAGATGGAGCCCCAACCGGACTCGACGATCACCACACCCAGGATCTCACCCTTCTGCTTCTCTAGCTGCAGCTGGGGGCACCACCGCAGAGAGCAGGGAGTGGTGTCAATGCAAGACACCATGAGAACATCAGGATGCCAGAGAACACCGAGGATAAAGGGAAGATTACTAGTAATGAAGACAGCGGATCAAAAAGAGGCTAAATAAAAGGGAGGTTTGCTTTTAACTTCCATAAAACTCCGAGGCTGTGTTCTCGGTGGTGCCCTGCACTTGGCAGTTACTGCTGCATTAGCATGGCCGACATCGTCTCTCAGGCATGTTCTAGTTCCGTGTTTCCCAACCCAATCTTCGGGGACCCACAGAAAATCCACGTCTTTGTTCCCACCCAACTCCCTGCCAGACAGTCTACCATGGGCATAAATCATGGAGGGGGTGAGGGGCACCTGAACCCCCCGGCACTCAATCCAAAGTTACACTCTTGCAGTACTCCCTCTCAGCTCCTGGCTGGGGAGCAAAAATGAAGACTGCCTGCGGGTCCCTGAGGACTGGATTGAGAAAGACTGTTCAAGCTGAGTCACCACACAAGAGGCGAGTAGAACAGCCCTACTCAGCCACCAGGGAGCAAACAGCCAGCTCTGCCCCATCACCACCCCTCAGGCGGCCCTCCCATAACCTCTTTGCAGTTTTCAGAGTTGGAGAAGTGGATGAGGTCGTCGTTGTACATCTCCTGCGTGTTTATGATGTCGCTGTACTCCTTCTGACTCAGATCTTCTGGGTTGATGCCATTGGCTCTGAGGAACTCTTGGTACGCCACGCTGAACGCCTGTCCTATGGATTGGGCGATGAGCTGTGCCTGAAGGGGGGGTTATGCATATTTCAGGGTAAGAAGTTACAGGAAGTGACAACGAGAGGAGGAAGCTGAAAGAGGAAGGGAGACGCCGAACCGGAAGCAATGATGAGACAATACTAACGAAAGAGGATAGGTACCCAACGCAATACTGCTGCCCCCACAAAAAAAGGAAATAACCTGATGTAAGCTAAAGACAGGGTGGAGGGCCGGATAGGACTGACAGGGCCGGGGGGTCGTTCACGTTAAACGTGCAGCTATCTGTCCCCGTTTTTGCCGCTCATTTACGAGAGCGACAGAGGGAGCCACTGCAAGGTCACGCACAACCACTTTCCCGCAAGGGGAGTTCGGCACCCCAGACGCGTCTGGGAGAATTTACACATCTGGATGAGATGAAGGGGGGGGGGGGACAAACAGGCCATTTCTGTGTTTTTATGAGTAATACCGGAACATAAACATTCAGCTGGGGGGGTCAAAAGTCTCCCCAGCCTTATTTAACTCAGCTTCTCCTGCAAAGGGAGGCAAGAAACTTCTACATCTGAATATTTAAAGATAACAGGCTTACTGCCATAGCACAAGTAAGCCAGGCTTTCAAAAAAATGTATCTTGGTCCCAGCCTTTATATCAGTTAAAGGTGAGACTTCAGTAAGGTCATGCACACATGGGTATCCACATGCTGCCCGCGGCTCCTGTGACCCCTGGCAGAGAGCCGGTAACCGGCAGGTCAATGCGACAGTGCTTATGCAGGGAGGAGCCTGCCCACACACACGATCCGCCCTGCGGGGCCTCCTGTGATGGCAGGATCCGCCCGTGACCCCGGCCCGAGCGGCCAGCCTGGGGGGCACTGAATGTGTCAGAGCAGCCTGGGAGCCTGTCAGTGTTTGGGGGCACGACAGCTAAAAAATAAATAAATAAATAAATAAATAAACAAACTTTCCCCCATTTTTAAAAGAGATGCTTTGAATACATGCATTAATTTACAAATATTTTTTTTCTACGACTGCAGCATTTGAGAATACTCTGCCCTACAGAACTCCAGACGTACAGACATGAGCCACACAAAAGCCTGTTCATTACTCTTCTGCATAGGGTATATATATAAAGCAGTGCTGTTGTTAGCTTAGCTGGACAGGGTTTGGGGTTGGAGGAGTGGGACTGCAATGCAGGGTTGTGCAGCGGGAGACTTCACCGTCTGCAGGGCACCCCTCGTCTGCAGGGCACCCCCCCCCCCCAACCCAACACCCAGCCTTGCCCAGAGCTCTGGTATTTTTCAGGATCACAGTTGATTTTATCTCTCCGGCACCAACCCGTGCGGCTTCCCAAACGCAGGGACCGGTCCCACATCATTCCACATTTCTTGATCCATGATGCAGCGCCCAAAGCACAAGAGGGAGCGCAAACAAAACAAGCTTCACTTATCATGACCCTGCCTTTTATTTTTTTTTTAAATAACTGCTTTTCCCGTCAAAGGGTGACTGTCCCAGGGCGCACTGGGACGCACGAAGCAGGATTCTAGCTCCTTGCAAAAGCTGTCAAAAAACACAGAGGGCAATTTAGAATGACAGACTGGGCAACAGGTGGAAACGACAGGGAGCAGAATAAACGAGCGCAAAAAACACACGCACACACACACACGCACACACACACACACAGAGTTGGCAAACCCCGAGGTGTGGGAGGTCCCCCATCCGCTGCCACCAATGACGCGGAGAGTGGGCGGGCAGTAAACGCCGCGCGCGGCCAGGTGAGCTGGTGGAGCCTCGCGGGAGCCACTCACGTCCTCCGACTCGAACACGTGGCAGATCATCTTGTACTGCTTCTTGCCCTCGCTGCCCCCAGGCGTGGTCTCGATGCAGTCCTGCGAGGCGGTGCGCGGCATGCGTCGGCGGGCCATCAGCACCACGATGTTCCCGATGTCCGCGATGTAGGAGATGGTGCGCAGGGCGTTGTCCATCATCGTCTCCTGGAACCCAAGGAGAGCCGCTAGAGCGCGAGGAGCCAAAGCCACAATGCAACATGGCCGCCCCGCTTAACTGGGGACATCCCGGGTCACAGCGGGTCCTGCCCTCCTGGGCTACAGTAATCAGCCTGTTCACCTGTCACTTGCTACGTGTGACAGTCCTGTCACATTCCGTCATCCAGGTTCCCACCACACCTGACAACCAGAGGAAGAGATTTCAGGTCCAGAGAGTACAAATCCAGACCAAGATTTCGCTTCAACCAATCAGTTGGTTGACTGTGACTCTCTATTCTCAACTGGTGGGTTGAAACAAAATCTTGGTCTGGATTTGTACTCTCTGGACCTGAAATCTCCTCCTCTGAAAACAACAATAACATGCGCGATAGGAAGTCTTGGTACTCTCTGCTGCTGGATCGATATCCCTGCAATTTATTCATTATAATTACATCATAAATACATACATGACACATTGGGAAGCTACACAGGGTCACCTTGAATCCTGCCCTGTCGCCTCTGCGCCCATCTGCTATGCAGCTCCTGAGAATTACAGACAGCGTACTGCTTCAAAATGGTTACTGGAAGATAATTCTGCATCATTCTCTGCAGATTCAGAAATGGGCAAGTCTGGTATGTGGTTTTGAAACGGTCTGAGCACGTCGCTCTCTCTCCTCTGCCGCATCTCGCCTATATCTCACACCAGTGCCCGTTACCATCTCCACTTCACAGAAAGGTGGGAATGCTATGAAGGATCAGCATATTTAATCGATCCTCCCTCATCCGTTAGTATAAAACAGCTTCAGGGAAAGCCGGTGACATTTATACAAACGTTCCATGGTGGAAAATCGCTAGATCTGACACCGGGGCCCTAATATGAATCGATATACCAGCCAGGTTGTCGTCGCTGGCTTTAAAAACATAAAGCATTCCTGTCAGTCTGTCAGGCTCGTTTCGCTGAGGCTCAGATGGAAACAAGCCCAGAAGGAGGGTTGCTGTCGCCACGGTGAAGGGCGTTTCGGGGGTGTCGCTGTGCTAGGAGGCGGTACTAGTAAAGGGTTTGATCGGTAAGAAATCCACTGGAATGCAACGCAGGTGAACTTGCAGATAAGTGACATCTGTCTGCACAGAGAGATTTGACAGCACACTGTTGTTGGCCTGAGGCTTTTATATGAAGCAATTTGAGAGTTTTGTCATTTATGCAGAAGAGTTCATGTGCACTGGACTGGAGCCAAAAAGAGACCATGTGCTTGAAATCATAAAATGCTGTAGGAGCAGATGCGATAATCTGCTAAGGAATCTGTAAAAGCGTTTATGAATGGAGGGGCAGCGATGCTGCGCAGGATGACAGTGCTGTCTCCCTAAGCTCCTCCCACACGGAAGGAACATCTCACCTGTGAGTCGGCATTCAGCACCTTGATCCTCTGTGTGGAGATAAAGAGGTCCACCTCTGTGAGGGTCTGGCCATCACCCTCCAAGCTCTACAAAGGAGGAGAGGCAGAGAAGGCAGAAGACAACACATTAGGGTGCCTCCCAGTGGCCAGGAGAAATAATGCAACCCTTAATAAAGCAATCTGGAATCCCTCCTGCGCTACATGCTAATATATTGGGTAATAATACAAGCTGAGACACAGGGGATCGCTCACCAGGAAGGCTGGTAATTTTAGGCACCAGCTAGTAGGGCCTTATTCTTCTCATAAAGAGAAATTAAACTGCTAACTAGGTCTACCTACTACACAAACCTTAGGAAAGCTAAAAAGGGAAACATGCTCTGACAAATGCGTAGAGTGCGAATGACTGCAGTGAGAGCTGGCTGGCTCTCCTGCGACCGTGGATAGCATGCAGTTCATGCACGCTGCTCCTCCACACGGCTTTTCATAGCGGCACCTCACGGGGGCCCATCTGCCCTCCGACACCCGCTGACGGTGCCTCTGCCGTCCAGGCTTTGGCCGAAAGGGCCGGCAAGCCACACAGCTTGGGGCAACAGGAGGCTTTCACTTATCTGGAGACCTGGGAGCGAATATGCATGTTTTAACCAATGAAAAATGAGAGAACTGAAGCAAGAGGTAAACACTGAGAGGCTGAGGCATGCGGAGCAAAGTGTGCAGGGACATGAACTCAGAGATACATACACACGACACGATCCGACGAGGATGGGGAGGGGGCAGGGCCTGGCTATGATGCGCGTTTTACATACAAGCAAATCAACCAATCAGAGAGAGCCCACTGGCTTCACACCGAGCACAATAAACAGCCTGTCGGGACAGCAGGTTCAGTGTAATTTAGCTCATTCAGAGACATCTGCTATGGAGATGATGTTAATTCATCTTTTTACTATGAATATAAAATTAACAGGTTCTTTTTCCATCACATTTTTGGATATATAAATTTGTACACTTGGTTTAAATTGCAGTACATGAGCTAATTAAGATGTTATGGAGTTAAAGTTACAGGAATCCTATAGACACAAATCCAGCTAATTCCCACGGCTGGGGCTAGAGCCTGGGTGCCGGATCTGTGCGGCTCAGCTCTGAAGCCAGGGGCCCTGGGTGACACGACAGACAGCGAGATGGACATGGAGGGGGACACCGTGCTTTTCTCTTGGGTCTTGCTGGGGGGTTTAGCTTTTTACACACCACCTTCTTGATTTTGGCAGCCTTCTGAACCCTCTGGAAGGCGTCGGGACAGGCGGCAGAAATGCGGGAATCAAAGTAAAAGAAATTAAGGCACAAGGGGAAAAAATTACAAATTTAAAAAAAAAAAAAACATGAACAGAACCAAACATGAGTTCTGCCATGGCCCCTCGCAAAGGCCCAAGGTGAGATGGCAGCACTGCGTTCTGTGCTAACAAACCAAAACAGCAATTAGCAAAGCATAATTGCTCTTTCTCTTTGGCCTTAAGCAAACCGGACGGCATGCAAACATGGATCGACTCCTTGGGAATAGATTTTTTTAAAAAGCAAATTGGATATAACCAACAGAACACGTGTAGGCTGCATACAATACCCACCCAAGAGAAACCAGACACATCCCATCCACAAGGTCAGCAGCGTGTCCATCTGCTGAAGAACGAGGCCCTCGAGCCACACAAACCGGCCACTCCAGCTGCTGCCGCTTACCCATGTGACACAGCTGGGCCAGAGCAGAGCTCCTACACCAATTACCCGGCCTGCCTGAGGGCGCGACCCTGGCCCATGGCCCATTGGTACCCCACCAGTGACTCATCCCAGGTGAAGGACTCTGCTCATTTGCAGTAATGCAGGCGCATGTCACGAGCAAATTTTCTCCCGCCTGTGTCCCTAGCCCTCCCTGATCCTCTCCACTGCGATTGGCTGCTGAGAGTGACTGCATTGGATGCTGGTGGGTTTGCGGTGAAGGATTATGATGCTGTGTGGTGAGTCACCTCGCCTCCTGCTCCTGGACAAAGCTGCTGAGGTTCTCATGCAGCTCCCGTGGGCTTCTAGATATGGGACCAATCCTGTGGTGTTTCAGCTAGTGAGTGGCTGGGGATAGGCCTTCTCTCTGAGTTCTACTTCCCCTTCAACCAATGGCACGCCGACGTTCATTCACAAGACCCTCCCCTCCATGCATCCCTTTCTCCTGGATGGACCAATGAACTCCACCGTTCAGAATTCCCCGCCCTCAGTAAAACTGAGAGGCTGGACATCAGTGCCTCTTTAAGAGGCCTTTTCCGGCATGGGTGTCCTCCGATCGATGTAGTACATATCCTGAAGCTGTCTGGCCAAATTTACTTAACAGAAATCGTCCCTGGGGAGGACTTTGTTCCCCACCTCCCCTGTCAGTCTCCCTTAACGTGAGAAGGACATCGGCATCCACCTGGCATGGGGGAGCAGAGTCAAGGCATTCGGGGGAAGGGGGGACATAAACACTGCAACAATTACAGGCAGCAGATTTAAAAACACACATAAATAAACAGTAAGGGGAAGATTCTCTGGGCCTGCAGAGCCACCAAAATCCATTAACAAGCAGCCAGAACATCACAGCCCACTGGCAGTGTAGAGGGCATTGGGGTGTGCGTGGGACGAGCAGAGAGATCCCCTGCCTTCCCCTCCACAGACAGGGCTGCGGAGTCCCTCTCTCTGGCTCACACAGAGCAGGGATATAAATATCACTGCGTGTGTGTTGCCATCCGATATCCAGCCATTGATCTATGACTCCGCTGACAGCTTGGAGGTGGAGGGGGTGCGCAGGGCATGTTGACGAGGCTCCACACAAGAAACAGGTGAGAGACCCCCCCGCCCCCCAAAAAAAAAAATACCCACCAAACCCCGTCAAGCATACAAGCTGAGCTGCAGCTCCACACGTTAACGCGGAGGTACTGGCGGGGGCGGGGGGGGTGGGGGCGATGGCACTCAAAGCGGAAGAAAAAAGGGTTAGAAGCCCTACAAAGTAATGAAGCCACGTCAGAGCTTTGGGGGGGTTGGCTGGGTCAGGATCAATCTGGAGTCATACATGCATCTGTGATATGCTGATCTGAGGGGGGATGGAGAGGCAAACGAGGTAGAGAGGGCGGGAAAGCAGGGAAGTTTGAGGGAGAGGCAGCCGAAGGATGTGAGCGAGGAGAGGAAGAGAGAGACACAGACAAACCATTTCAGGCTGCATTCTTAGACACAATCTAATGCGGTATGGCCCCCCCATTCTGGGGAAGGAGCAGCACGACCTGCCATTGGGCGGATATGTCAGAGGTAAGAAGGGATCCTTCGAAGGCTGTGTGAGTGTGTGTGGGGGGGCATTAGAATTTCATCAGTGCCTCCACTACAAAGGTAATAATCCCACCTGAGGCACAGTCTACAGTGGTGTGAGGGTTCCACGGCAACAAGTCACATGTACTTCCACCAAGAACTATTTATAGACATAGAGCGGCAGCAGGTGATGTGGTATTTAAAGACCCCTGACCAATGTCGGGGTAACACTGGGAAAGGCATGTTGTGTTGGGAATCACGCGTTAGAGACTGTAACCTAAAGTGTATATTGGCTATCAGAGCTATTTGCAAACTTTGGCAGTACTTGTACATCCGTGGGCTGCAATCTTTCTTTTCTATACCTTTACATACTAGTCCCCCCCCCCCCTTTCTGATCATCTTTGATGGCATGGAAAGGCTGGGCTATGCCCTACAACTCCAGGGGGTGAGGGTCACACCTTTTAAGCACCTTTCTAGAGCTTGTGTCTCTGTGGCCAGAGGGCATCATTAATTATACATCACACAGCTGTGTCATACACAGACGCAGCCCCAGCCATGAACAAGCAGATCCAGACATTTTATTGACTCGCAAATTCATATTCACCAGCACCCACGTGTCACACAGTTACTCAAACAGTCACACATTTTCTTGTGCACACTTAATACAGAGAGCGTCAACACGCAAACTTGTTCACCGATATGCTTCAGTGAACTCATCCAGACATTCACCACGTAAGAAACCACGTAATAACAATTCATGCAGTAGGAGCTGTTGCTGTGGAGGTCAGCCACACGTGGCAGCTCCCAACGGAAAAACAGCACTGACTCAGACTTTTGGGGGACTCTCTCTCTCTCTCTCTCTCACACACACAATGTGGATAATCAAACTCACCGAAAAACACGATGCATTTCTTCCGGACGGCGAAACACGTGGGACGAGCCTCGTACTATCAGTGAATCTTTTCATTGATCCTCCCATGTTCCCACGTCTCTGTTTCAGACTAAATGCATGAGTAAGGAGGTCATTTACACATGTACTACTCATGAGCTGACGTATATACCAGTATTTTTAACAAGCGATGAAGTCTGTTTAATCAAGAAACAGCATTACACACGAATTATCCGTGAATCGACAATGATAAAATATACTACATTACATTTAACTGTATTATCCGGTTCACACTGGCGATTCCTGAAAATGACTTTACTGACAATAGACAGTCGACCTGGACTAGAAGCGCTTTTTAATATTGCCAAGTCACTTTTTTTTGTGAAAAGGCTCATTTTTAAGGTTTTGTTGGAAAACGGGAGGATTTAGTCTGAGGACTGTGTCGTTGGTCAAAACTGCGAATAGAAAATGCTTAAAATAGCTTAAATATCCAAATAATGTATGAAAACTTAGAGTAAGTCGGTTATCTAACATTTAGAGTTTATAGGGAGTCTAGCAGAGACATGTAAATTGAAAAGTTTTAAGTAAGGCGGAATAAGCGTGTGAGTAAAAAGTTTGTGGCTTTTTATTAAACGGAAACCTTAATGAGGAAACCGCAGAGAAACGTCCGGAATGACAACCGAGTACATGCAGCATGAAATCGGGTCCGCTGCGCCTCCATAACGCGCAAGTGTCGGCGGCAGCCTGACTGTTCGCGATGAAGACATGCAGCTTCCCTTTGCCGAGGAGAAGCTCAGGCTGCATTCGGCCGAAGCCTCGCTTGATTATAACCTGCTTTGTAGCCTATTGCTCATTGGCCGTCAGTTTAATTCAAGTCACCTGCTAAAATGCAGCAGCCGCTTCTTAAAAGTATAGTTGAAGTAATCTTCCCCCTAGTATTACCATAGGATATTCCGAAAGGGAGCGCTTCATCCCGCAACGGGAAAGGACGTCACGCCGGGTGGCTTTATAAACCACGATAATTCAACTGCTTAACTGCGTCTGAGTTGTCCGAGAACATGGCTTCAAACGAATCCAGCAAATCCGAAAAACCTGTTTCAACTCTATGGGGTAGATCACTCTCAGCTTCAGACCATTATCTCTAAAAGCTAGGCCACTGTTTAACTCGGGAGGATAATGAATCATTTTAAAGATTACTTTTATTTAACGGTGGACAACGATTTACTGTCCTCAACTATAACCTGACCTTTTCTCCTCCTTTCCTTCACGAAATCTGTTAAGGTTGTGAACTAAACGAGAAAAACAAGACCGGCACCTTTAGGACGGATGACACTGAGCTCCAGCATCAGCTTTCGCTGAGAACCGTAAGCATAACATGCATAAAACAAACGGCGTAACTAATTCGACGAACTTAATTCGCAGTCTCTCTCTAGATGTGTTTAGGTGCCGACGCTAAAAACGACGAGTTCAATGTAGTTGAGCTGGTTACACAACAAGGGCAGGATGAGATCAAAGCTTTTCCCATGGCCACGTTGCGGGCGCCCGGTTTGCCCACGGTGAGCAGAGCGGCTTCACAAATAAATTTGCTGACCTGGGTTCTGATTTAACGTAAATGAGCTTCACATTTTAACAGGTAAACCTTTGTGGCATAGAACTGCACCCGCCAATAACGTTCAGACTGAAAAATGGCTCAGGACCCGTTTATATATGTGGGGAACACGTCGCATGTAAGTTCCCCCCCCCCCCGTCCTCCACGCTGTCTGTACTGGTTATTCCATGTCACGTGCACTTGTCCATGGCTCTTCAGCTAGCTGTCCTAGAAAATCCAAATTAATCCCCGAGGGGTTTCTTGCAGTGGAAGACTACTCTGATGAGGAGGCTGGTGAAGAAATGAGTGAGGAGGAAGAGGAGGAAGAGATTGAGGAATCTCCCCCTAAGCCAGCAAAGAAGCCTGCGACAAAGAGAGAAGCCTCCGGAAAGGTAAGGTGTCAGTGGGTGGCATTATGCTTATAAAGTAGTCAAAGGCTTTGGCAACCAAGTTTCTTGAAATGCAAGATGTTATGGGGGGTTAAGGGGAATTTAACGAGTAGAACTGATGCTGTAACTGGATCTCCTATCGCCTCTCTGCTAGAGAAAGAAGCCAGAAGAAGCAGATGATTGGTAGGTGGCTGCCTAAGTGAAATGGGGGGGGGGTGTTTGACTTTAATGCCACTCTTGTAGTTTGAATTGCATCGGATGAAATGGGGTCTGGTTCATGTCTTGGTTGGAGTATTCAAGTTTACTGTAAGACATTAACCAGTATGCTTTCCTCCCCCCTCAAAGTGAAGGTTCTGATGAGAATAACCCCCCCAAAAAGGTCAGTATATTTAAACTACAAGGTCCCCTGCAAGTCCAGTGTTTGCACACCCCTGCTCTAATCTTATCCGCAGAGGGCCGGTGTGTATGCGGGTTTTCACTGCAACTCCCTAATTAGATTACTAAGTAGAGGACCGATTGGCTGAGTCCTCATGCTTGGGTTTGAACAGCTGACCTATAGGTTATCCCAAAAACCTGCATACACACTGGCCCTTTGCGGATAAGATTGCCAACCACTGGTTTAGAGTATAGTGTGTGAGGGTTATGCCTGTAAAGTGTGTGTTTTAATTGGATGATTGTGCTCTGTAACTGGAATCAAAACTTTCAGGGCAAGGGAAGAGGGCGTAAGCAAGGGGCCAAGAGGGTCTGAGGTAGATATTCAGAAATGGTCTCAGCATTGATGGTATGGCTGATTTGCTGCTGATGTTCATGAAGATGACTTGAATATTCACACCAGTCTCCTACCTTAATTGTAGGTCATAAAACAGAACTGCTTCTTGAATATGAGAGAGCTTCTACCTGCCAGAATAAATGAGGGAAGATGTGCACTGGGTTTTGTAGATGGACTGACTTGATCTGTTATGCCATTTGTCACTTGTAAATAAAGATGCTTCATTTCAGTTCTGTGCGCTCCTGGTAAGTCTGTGAATGTGCGACTTCACTGAATCTGTTCTGCGGCAGCTGATATCCAGGTCAGAAATATCATCCCTCCTGTTTGGAGATGTTACTCATCTGAAGGACCATCCCAATTTACAAATGGATAAAATTACCTATAGACCTCAGCCATAAATGGACACACGACCTCATGGAGATCAATTAAAGATTACGGCTTTGAAATGACTCTAGGGCTGAACAGGAAGTTCCTTTAGCTTCAAACTTCTGAGTCTGATCATTGCTGGTCAACTTTTTTTTTTTTTTTAATGCAGTTGCCCTTTTAATCTGCTTGATCTGTAACTCCCCAGTGCTCCTCACGAGTGTGTTTGAATAGGACACGTGAGTTTGAAAGGCAAACTACCCCCAGTTAAGTCTCCCATTTACATTTCGTTTTACTCGCCACCTGGTACAATGAGAATCTTTGCGTATCCCATCTTGCTTAAGATGCACACAAGCGAGAGCAAAGCTTGGTCAGGACACAGGGTCAGCTATTCATGCAGCAGCCCAAGATCAGCTGCAGTTCAGGGCCCTACTGAATGTGTGTTTACTCAGTCAGGCATGGGATTTGAACTGGTGACCTTCCAGATGCAGGCGTGGCCTCCTGGCATGCATTGCCTTTGTTTGCCACCCCAGGTATCTGAACTTGAGTGTTCAACCTTAAGGTTCTGGGTAGATGCTGAGTCATGGGGCAAAACTCTGGCCACACAATTCAGCATTTTTCTAGCTGATTCTATTAAGGCAAGTTAAATGCTTTTGGCTCCCAATACAGTCAAGGGTATGAGGTAATGGGAAAAATAGCTTTAGGACACTGCCGGGCTGGATTCTAACGATTTCCAGACCCATCTTGAATTTATCCAGTATTTCCTCAAGTAGTTGCTGAACTTTTCTATTCATCGTGGGACCTGATAAATGGAGCTCTGAGGGCACAGCACAGTATTCTAAGCTGTCTGGAGAGCACATGGAATAACTAGTCTGGTTTTATGTGATCTTTATTGAGTATAAACAAGTCTTAAAATATCTCCTGTGTCCGCTTCCAGCGTGCCTCCGCATCCAGCTTGTAGGGTGACAGGGTGCTCAGTGGTTTCTCTTCAAGTGTGGAAGTGCTCACCGAGGCCTGTGGTACAGTCAGACACGGAGGAGGAGGAGGAGAGATGTGGGTGAGAGGAGGCTGGGATGACTCACTCTTACGAGAGCCAGGTACAGAGCGATGAAGTGGCCTCACCTCAGTCTGCCTCAGCCTGGCGCAGGTACTTCTTCATCACGGCATTGATGTCTCCCTCGCTCCCTTCGGCCTCTAGGCGTTCCCCCCGCCGCTGACACCCCCCTGAAGCGGAGTCGTCAGAGTCGGAGTCGCGGTGGGAGGCTGTCCGGGGGGGAGGCAGCTCCCCAAAGTGCACGCTGAGAGCGCGGCGGCCCCCACCCCGGACGGAGCTGGCCCCAGACAGGCTGCTGACGGAGCGGGCACGGCGGATGGCGGGCAGGATGTCTGAGGCGGCATCTGCCGCCGCGTCGAGCCTCTGCTCCTTCTCCAGGTGTCGGTTCTGGAAGAGCAGCGGCTCGGCGCCCAGGTCCAACTCGCCGGCCTCGGACGCCGGCAGGCCGCCCAGGAAGCGGCGGTGGATGAGTTGCGGTGAGCGGGTGGCGGGGGGGGCCTGAGTGCGCCGCTCCTCCTCTTCCTCGGGGATGGCGGGGTTGCAGCGGCGGCGGCTCAGTGCGGCGGCAGAGCTCACCGACGACGGCGGGGACTCACAGGAGCCGCGGGGAAGCAGGGGGCTGGTGGGCTTCAGGATTCCGGGCCGGGGCCCCTCAGCCTCCTCCTCATCCTGCAGGGACAAGGCGGAGGCCCTCCGGCGCAGGACGGAGGCCCCAGTCGTCTGGTAGATGGGCAGCGACACGGCACTGTCCTCCCCAGGGTCGACCGCCCGCTGCCACCCCCCTCTCTTCTTCCGCAGCCCCTCCAGCAGCTCGGACAGGGCGGATGAGGATGATGCTTGCCCCCCCTGCCCTGTTGAGATCTGCTCCGCCTCCCGCCCCGACGCGAAAGACCTTCATTGAGAATAAAACCGAGAAAAAGGTGGGGGGTGTGAGGAATGAAGGGCAAATTGAGCGGATAAAGCAGCGACTGGCTAAAAGCAGCAGGTTGGAGCTCTATCAACAGATACATACACACCCCCACACCAATGCCTTCCTACTGACTATAACTGCTGCAGGATTATTCCATGGATGCATTTTCGCGGGTGTGAACGTGGGATGAAAATGGCTGGTGCAGCTTCCCATTCCTCAGAGATGTTACTGTCGGAAATCGGTGCCTTTGACGCCAAAACGCACGGGCAGACTCACGTCACGCTGAGAGCAGGTGTGAACATCGCCAGTCGGCACGCTGACTAAGCAGAGGCTGCTGCCTCCTCACACCTACAGCTTCGCGGGGTCTGAACATGCCCTCAGATATGCGTGTGCGTGTGGGATTTCCACCCACAGTCCAAAGACAGACAGCTCAGGTGAAGAGGTGACCCTGAACTCAGTGTGTGTGAGAGACTGACTAACCCGCGGCAGTATTGTACCCTGCATTCCCAGCTAGCGGTTCTGGCTGAAAACAGATGAAACTGGCTGATTCGCCCTATGATGGAGCAGCTCTTCCTCAAGAACAAATTCACTATAAGATTACAGTAGCCTTGTTCCATTTTGTCTGAAATTTCAGAGAAGGTCAACCCACATGATTTTAATACCGTTAAATGCAATAAATGGACTGTCATTCAAAACAGCTTTTAGAAGGAACATATGGTAGTGGCATTTACCTCAAAGTACTTTTTCTTAATAATGGGGAGCAGAATGTACTATTAATGGCTCAGGAAAAGGCGACAGCGTGATATTTGCTGAGAATAGCCAAAGTAGCACTTAAGTGCGCAGTAGGGTCTTATATTTTATTAGCACATTCGTAGAAGATGGAAGGTACCCCTCTGCCCCCACCCCACCCCCTGTGGTTAGAACTCACCGGAAGCTGTAGGTACTCATGGTGTCTGTGACAGACTGGCGCCCCCCCAGGCTGCCGGTGGTACTGCTGCCTCCGTACGGCGAAGACGCCCTGGCGCGGGGTACACCCAGCCAAGTGCGGATCCCCTCGCCCACGTCCTCCGTGCCCAGGGACCCCACGCTGGATGCCGTGTCACTGCAACGACAGCGGCACGTCAGTCAGGCGGCCACGGGTTTGGCTCTCGGCGCTGGCGAACACGGAAGTGCGGCCAGGGGCGGCTGATTGAAGCGGGGCTGGCAGGATGCATGCCACCAACATGCATGAAGCCAAGCTTTCACATAAAACCTTCGCTTCCTCTGAGGAATCCCCAGTCTCACTGACGGCCTGCTGGACTAAAGTACCTAGACTGGCAGAAAGCTTCAATCCCATAAGCGATACTACGGTCGTAACCATAGACTGCATTTGTGCCAAGACTAAGGAGAGGGCCGATTCAGGAGGTAGGTCTGCTTAATTAAAGACCAGGGAGGACATAAGTGATAAGGCCTATCACAGCTGACTAAACTGCACTCTCTGTGCCCTCCGCCTTGTAACGAATGCAGGCCGTCTCCATGCATTTCGAGACACATGTATGCAGACAGGTCCCATGGAGCCCCAAAGCCCATCGCCAAGGGGATTCCCACCCAGGATCATGGTGCTCATCAAATTCAGCCACTGCTGAAAGAAATCCTGATGGCTGGCAGGGAGAAGTTATACTGACACACAAATGCTATGAGGGCAGCAGGAACAATGATTAGTTCAGAGTGATAGCCAGTCGATTTATAGAAAAGGGGGGTGAAAGCAACTAGAGGATGGAGGCAGAACCAAGACATCTGATTGCTTGGATCAACCTCCTCTACAATTTGATTGGTTCTCTCTCAACCAATCATTGTTCCTTCTGCCCTCAGAACATTTTTGTGTAAGTAAAACTCCCATGCACTGGGAGAAGCCTCTTCGCAGCAATTCACACGTCTGGATAAGTTTCTGTAAATAATGTATTCCAGATGCATCCACCCCTGCCCCCCCATCATATTCTTTGCTAATTCAGTTTTATGACAGGCCAACAGCCATGACTCCCCTGTAAGAGGGGGGGCAGTGGGCGCGTTACCCCCTGATCCAGAACCCACCCATCTGCTTCTCTCTCGCCCTGAGAGCCAATCATTGGCAGGAGGTGATGACCTCTCAGGCACAGACAGCCGTCCCTTTGCCGTCACTTAGGGTGATGGGGTGGAAAGCTAAATAAGATCCCAACCAAACCCAAAACAGTTTGAATGTCTGAGAGCAGGAATAGGGAAGTAAAACATTAGGCTGAGGTCAGACACAGTGCATCGTACCAGGAAGTTACAGCCCATTTTATCCTGATAATACAGGATAAAGCATTTGACCTTTAATAAACTTCTTGTAATAAATGAATTGATAAATGCATAATTTTTCTTTTTAGGAAAGAGTATGGGTCTCCAGTTTCCTGTGGCTGGCGAGGAGTGGTCATGCTGTGCTGGGGGACCAACCAGAGGATGTCTGTGGCACAGCAGAGGCAGTGTGACAGGACAACCAATAGGAGGCAGCTTGGGTATGAGGACAACCAATGGGAGGCAGCATGGGTATGAGGACAACCAACGGGAGGCAGCATGGGTATGAGGACAACCAACGGGAGGCAGCATGGGTATTCCTCTCACTGAGGTCCGCTTCCTGGTGCACACTGGCCTGCCCCAGCACTGCGTTTCCGGGGGGTGGAGCCATTCTAACAGAAGATTTATTTGCATAAGTCACTGTCTAGGACATTATGTGTTTACCAGAGCAGGATACATAAAATTTGGTGGTGGGGGGAGTTCAGCTTTTGCTAAAGTCTATTCCTCAGCAAAAGCGACACAAGCAAGATAATCGTGTCCTAGTTGTATTAGATTCTTCTGCGTGGTGCCAGGGCTGCTACAGAGCAGTTAGGGTAGTATGACAGCGGGGAACAGCAAGACCAAGCAGGGTAGCAAAAGAGGAACAGGAAGACCAGGCGGGAGGGAGCCAGGGATGGAACAGGAACCTTACAGATCTCTCTTTCCAGCAGCGGCCTGGACAGCTGTCTGTACACTGGAAGCACAGAGAGAAAGACAAAGAACAAGGTGGGTGGGTGTGTGTTAGGG
>JABFEA020000010.1:9400269-9413058 GCA_019775915.2 Cyphomyrus plagiostoma | reverse complement strand
CCCCCCCCCCCCCCCCCCCCCCCCCCCCCCCCCCCCCCCCCCCCCCCCCCCCCCCCCCCCCCCCCCCCGACACACAGAAAGGCAGAAGCACAGGGTGACACGTAGGCATACAGCGGACACCAGAACACCAGGGACCCCGGCCCACTTATGGGGGAGCACATTAATAACTAAAGAGCAAACGCGGCTGGGCCACACGGTGACATTACACAGAGTGGATGCAGTGTCTGCACGGCCAAACAGTACAGCCATCACTGCCAGGCCATTCACTGCACAACACAGCTGTCTGGGTAAACACTGCACTTCAAAAAACAGTACAGTGCAGTAAGTACACAGTTTTGAATCTTCCAATCCATATGACAGCATGCTTTGGCTAAAGGCCTCTTAACTTGGCCACAGTGTCTCTCTTCTGGGTATGTTGAAGCCGTGCTGGTTAGCATATGGATTTTCCTCTGATTACTACATTACGCACATTGTTTAACTCCGTCACTGAGTGTCCCCTTGGCCTCAATGTTTTTGTGCAGGCAAAGCCATGGACAGACGCTCGGGCACTTTCACCTTCCCATCAGCAAAACACAGGAACACGAGGCCTGTACCAGTATCAGGAGAGGAGCAGAGAGAACAGTCTGGGAGGAGTCACTGATTGGCAGTGTAGATATCAGGACCTTTCCCGATTGCCACCCGGCGCCGCCGTAGACAGCACGCTCCGGGGCCCCCCAGGCGGGCGTACCTTCACCCGGCTCACGGCCTCCTGGGCCTGCATCATACGGATGTTTTTGGACGGGTTTCGCTCTGAAAGCAGCTGGGTGGAGCCCAGGTAGTTGGCAGCGAAGATGATGCCGTCGATAAGGTCCTCAGGCTCACAGGGCCCAGGGACTGAAAGACAGATGGACAGAGAATACAGAAGCAACTGAGGGCAGGACAGCGAGACAAGCGGCCATGTTTATCCACAGCAATCACATGCATTACCCATTCATCATCAGTAAGTAAAAAAATTGCACAAACACATTCTCAATTATTTATATCATTACAGTCCCCTAAACAGAATAAACAAATCCACAGTGGAAGCATTGCTGTTCTTGTTTCACCACTTGTTTTTAACAGCATGGTGTAGTTTAATCTAAGAGTATTTGGGGCTCGTCAGTCACCTCGTCCAGACGCCATCGGGACGTCCCCCGTGTGGCTGCCGGTCAAGTCCGTCAGGCAGTTAGAAGCCACCAGAGTGGTGAGCACTGATGTCTCCCCAGTCTGCCCGCTGTCTGATATACAGATTAGCATAAAGAATCTCAGCTGGGTGTGTCAATTTTGTGGGGGAGGAGTCTATCATGCCTGTCTGATTACTGGGCCTTTATGCTGTTTTGCTTTCTCCAGGAATTCTCCACAGGTCTCATTCACAGGACCAAAATGACACTGTAGTGAAGGAAAGCTATGATTAGAGTGAAATGCGTGTCTTTTTTCTGCGGTGTGGCTTTTAGCACACTGGGGGGTTCTGACTATGCTGTTTTTCCTGTCTCAGTGAGCAAATAATGATAATTTATACATATATATATATAAAAAAAAATCCCCAAACATACCTGAAATAAATACTGTAACACAACATAATGCAGCTTCCTTTGGTTCAGGGCTGGCCTGGTCTATAGGCGCCCAGGGCACCATTTAATTAGAGGGTGCAAAGGAGCAAGTAAAGAAATGAGAAGAAAAAAAATGACATTCATCTTCTTCCCTGACGTTACATTTATTTACACTAGTTGTAAAATTTCAGTATTTTTCTTGTGAAACAGACGCAAGCTGCTTAGCTAGTAAATTGACAAAATATGTTTTCTTCTGCTCTTTGGGTGGGGGAGTGAGGGGTGCCCAACAGGATCTCGCCTAGGGCACCTCAACACCCAGGGACTGCGCCTGTTTGTTTTATGATTGTCCTGTGTATGTAGGAAAACTGCACAAACACATGGAAAGATGTAGCATTTCCTGTTCAGGTAGGTAGACCTGGTTGTTGGATAGTCACTGAATTAATCTGAGGTGTGCAGAGGAACAGGGCATTGGATGGGGGTGTGCGTGTGGGTGGGGGGATCCCACTGACGAGTGGCCAGTGCCAGCATGCAGGGAAAAGAGTATACAGGGCGTGGTCAGACCCTTTCAAAAACCATCTGCCTCACTAACCACCAAATGACAGACCTGGATCAGCTGATTATCCAATGACAGACCCGGAACAGCAGATTGTCCAATGACGGACACAGAACAGCGGAGTATCTAATAACAGACCCAGAACATCTGCCTATGTGACCAGGGCAACAGACACCCACGACTGACAGGTGGCTTTTTGATGCTGCAAAGTCATTCCCAATATAGAATCAATTCCCTTTCAAGTATTTTCCCATTCGGTACAATTTTCAAACGGTCACAGTCCCTATGTGCTGTTAGGTTTTGCAATTTTAATAACCTCAGAAAAAGAACACTACTTTTCCCCATCACTGTCCCAATGCACCCTCTAATCTGTTTTGGGACGTTGTATTTGGTTCTGATGTTGATGAATTGATTAGTGTTTTTTTAAACAGATTAAAATGTCAAGGGTAGTTTAGGAGGACGAGAGGAGAAAAACAGACACTCACCATCCACAAAGCTGGGGAACGTCGTCTTCTTCGTTTGCTGCAAAACACAAGGAGGTATCAATGAGAGGCACTGCGGGAACATGAAGGCTCTCGACATTCCACACCCAGGAACAGAAATCTACTGTCGAAGGCCTTACACACGCATACTGACGCTCCTTGCTTTACGATTGTTCCGCTTACAATATTTTGACTTTGCGATGCGTAAGGGATTATTTACCAAGATTTTCCCAGGCCCATTCTGTCTACTAAACACACAAATGTGTCAAATCATATCATATTCATATTCCACTTATGCTTTCTTCAACTTACGTCAACTTACGTGATGTGTTCATCGGAACATAACCCTAGCGTAAGTCGAGGGGCATCTGAATACTGCTTGTATATTTGTCTATTTTCACACCAATAAGAAAGTAAAACAAAGCAAGGAAAATAAACAAAGTATCTATTCCACTCTGGTGGGAGTGGAAGGAAATGAATTAATGAAGCATTTGCTAAACACATGGCTGAATATTCTATTAATTCATCTTGAGAAGCATAAGAGTGTAAATTAACCCAGGGTGAAGTGGATTTTCAGACACACAGCAGATGGCTGTCGACCTGTGGCTGCAACCCACTATCAGACTAACAGTGTCTCTTACCATGAGCCGTGTGACCGGGTGAATGAGCAGCCCCCCTACAGCTGAACAACAGCTCCGGATCTTACAATGACTGCCCCCCGCCCCCCGAAAGGCAGCGCCCGCGTCGTGCCAGTCACAGCCGGAAAATGAGCTCCCCGCAGCTCCGTTAACGCCTATATCGGCGTGGAAGGGCTCGCACAGACAGCAGAAAGGCAGAGAGGCTCTCAGTGGACTGTGTTAGGTCCCACCGGCCTGCAGACCATCCTGCGAACCAGTACAGCTCTATAATCGAGCTACAGAACTGAATCAGAGAGACTGAGGGAGACACGTGGCTTAGGAGGCGCTCGGCCCACGCCAGCGATCAGGGAGCTTTCTGAGGATAACGGCTAACAGCTGACCCAATTGCCGTTCAAAGTATTTTTTCCGCGAAGGTCATTTCTTCCGAGGGATAAGTGGACTTTTGGATCCAGGTATCGTGCCCTGTAAGCACTGGGCTTCGTTCTTAAGCAGAAACGATCTCTCAGCATCAGTAAAGGACACAGAAGATTCCTGTCAAGGCCGCTTGCTGCCGTGGCCTCAGACAAATAGAAAAATGTTTCACAACCTCACAAAGGCTGGGTCACTGCAGCAAGACTAGCTTTTAGCCTCACATTGCATGCAGTATCTGATTGGCTTGTTCATCTGCAATCTGGCAAATCAGAAGCCACCGGGAACCCATAGCAACTCAGCGAGGGACAGAAATCCCAGCATGCTCTTGCGATAACCAGCCCCCATTCCCTACAAAGACAGAACGGCCCACTCACCTCAGGGACATTGTTGTTCTCCAGAGGCCCATTGAGGTCTGAACGCTGCTGTTTTCTGGGCTGCTCTGCGCTATTAGATACCTGTGTGGAAATGCAGTGCTGTGAGCATGAGGCTGGGGAACAAGACGGCGGCATTCTTCAGGGGACAGGGGGAGGGGAAGCTAGATTGTCAGGGTCATTAGGATGGGCAGCGCTCGCCGTCACGGCAACGGGAAGCAAAATTCAAGTAAACGAGCTCTCTGAACGAGAAGCCATGGGGCAGCAACCGGTTTGATGATTCTAAGTGAGAATAGGAACGGAAGCGCTTATAAGCCGGGCTGAGACACTGACTGCGTGATGGGGAGACAAGCAGCCTCTTATCTGCGTTTGGCACAGACACTCAGTCACACACGGACGTCAGCTCAGCACTACACTGCTATCCCATCAGCTATTTCAAACATACCCGGGTTCTGAAACAAAAATATGAAAATAATAAATAATACATGTGGGCGATGCGAAGCCTGTCATTCAGCGCCTTGCCTGATGCTTGAAATGTCAGCATTTCTTACGTTCGTCCTCCGAAGGCCTCAGACCTTTCGTATTGGACACTGAGCCCCTCACCAAATCAATCCTAAAGGCTTATTTATTGAGTCGGCCATGGACGAGCGAGGCGGGTGGCGTCCATGTCCTCGGTGTCGCGTGTCAATCCATCCATTGGAATAGCTGCTGTTCCATCTCATCAAACAGACTCTCTGACTCTGGTGCGGAACTAATTGCATCAGTTATCAAATCTGAGACAGTTGTTGTAATTTCACATCTACTAAATCTCGACCCGTCTGCTCCCGTCTTTTCTCACCTTACAGCCCCGGCCGCTGCTCAGTCAGCTAATCAGATTCATTAGGTGTTTAACTGGACGATTGTAACGCTGCACTGACCATGACCCGGTCACAGAAAAGCAGTTTTGGAAGCCGAATGGATGGATCGATGGATCAGTCTTAGAAGAGACAGAGAAACAGGCTGTAAGTCTGTTCGCTGTAGTGGGCGGGGTCTTTGGCAATAAAAACGATAGAGTACACAGCACTGCAAGGGGCTTTTCTGTGTGTGTGTGGGGGGGTCTATCTTGGCTGATGCAAGCAACCCCCACAATTCCAGTGGATGGACAGAGTTCTGCAGTGGCCTCAGCTGGGAGGTCTATGAAGCATTTTCAGAGAGGGGGGTGGAGGGGTCTGCTGAAATACCCCATCTGTCCCTAGGTCATAAATAACTCCCTTTTCCTCATTCCAATCTGTTTCGGCTGCGACGCCCTGCCACGAGATCCAGACGAGCTGGGCCATGCAACCTTGAGGAGGCAGCTGTGGCAGCTGACGAGTGCGATCCGCTCCGCCGGGTGCCTGTGGGTGGCGAGCGTCCCCCAGAACCGGCGCCAGGTGGTGTCGCCGCTCAGACAGCGATCTGGGCTCCGCCCCAGTATCGGTGCAGCCACAGGCTGTACGCCTCATTTCCCCACAACGCAAGTATGACATTTAAAACAGAAAACAACATCTTACGTCTAGAAAAATTCAATGTAAAAACATTCAATTTCTCGGATGGTTATAGCCCCGAGGATGAGCAAAACTATTTTTTATAGAGCAGCACATTTTGTGCTGCAATGTTTAAATGTCCTAGTGCATTTTTAATGCTAGGCATAGACCTACGACTGTCATAATATCCATTATTCAGCAATAGAGGAAATATGCAGCAGTTTCATTCCAGCGCTGTCTGTGCTTGGGGGGGGGGGGGGGGGGGCGGTATCACCAAGAGTCCACTTGTAGACCAATGTATTCCTAAGGAATAATTTCACAGCATCAGATCTGATGGCAAGAAAACCATGGAAAATCGATTCTCTGTGAACCATTTTGCCTGCGGCTCCTATCAGTATCAAATTTCTTGCATAGAGTGTTGTGCTTACTTGGAAGGTACACATGGCGCGTCCTCAGAAGTCATAATTTAATTTGGTGTTTCTGTGGCCCAGGAGAATCACCTTATTACTGTGCATTCTTATAATATGACCCTGCTTAAATTTATACCAAAAACAGTCCTGTTGTGAGTCTCTCTTGCGTGTTGATGCATGCCAGTGTAAACCATTTGCCAAGGGACACATTTGAAATGAATGTTGGCTCAACTTTGGCTTTAAAAGCATTACGGAGAAGCTTTGTGTTGGTTTGTAGTAGAGAGCTGTTGGTCTCGTGCTCCATATGCCCCTGCAGAGAAGGGTCATTTTAACCTTGCCCTAATTTTCCTTTCATCCCGACAATGTTATTACTAGCCTGATATGGGGCTCTGTGCTTCACTCTGTTTCGCTTGTCTAGACTCACAAAAGAACATTTCTTTTGTGTGAAACATGCTGAAGACTCAAACAGTCAAAGGTACTGAGATCAAAGTGGAAGTACAACATAGTCTGAGAAATGCCCTCAGATTATTGCAAAATCTGCTGTTAGAGGAACACACCCTACAGCTCTGTCAAGCCTGGAAGTTTCTGCTCTCTTTCCTTCATGTGATCTTTGTGAAATTTGAGTGTACTGACAACACGAGGAAAGACTGAAGTCAGTAAAACCATAGTTGGAACATGTAATGGGAACATGCAATGGATACATGCAACAGGAGCATGCAAAGGAAACATGCAATGGAAACATGCGACGGGAGCAGGCCTCACCTGCTCCTGTGCCCACTGTGCCCTATCGTCCGGGGGACGTGCCCGGCCACTGAATCCTCTCGGCGGCTCAGGGTTGTGCCGTGCCGGGGGGAGGTTGAGGGAGCGAGGGCGGCCCTCGTGGCAGTGCAGGGTGCGGGGCGCCGGCTCAGGGGGTGAGGCCGGCTCCTCCGGGCTGGGTTCAGTACTGCTGCTCAGGCTTCCCACGCTCATGCTCATCTTGATCTCTGCTACAATCTGGTCAATGTCCTCCTCAGCCTCATCTGGCACGGCATTCCCGTTGTCCGTGGGGGCATAGTAATCTCCTGTGTAGCAGCCGCCCTCGCCCTCATCTTCCTCTTCATTGGGACAGTATCCTTCACTGCCCTCAACGTCCTCCTCTTCCTCACCTACATCCCTCGGCAGTTCCTGGCACTGGAGGTCCGGCTCCAGGCTGCCTTCATATCCCTGCGTGCCCAGGTCCCGCTGCAGTGGCTCCTGTCCCGCCCACTCCTCCACCGCTTCCTGGCACTCGTCAGTGTCGGCTGGCGGCCCTGGGTGGGTGGAGGCACAGTTGCCATCACTGCGATCCACCCCCTCCAGGTAACTGTCGTCCTCGGGGCAGTAACGGATGTAGTATGTCACGGCCTCATCCTCTTCGGGCAAGCCCTCATCATAGTCTTCCTCCTCGTCTTCCTCCTCAGATGTGTTGTTGACATAGTCGGAGCTGGAGTCCCCATCCATGCTGTCGGGGTGGGCAGGGCAGTCACCACATGCGCCCTCGGGGGTCGCTGGCCTGCTGTCTGTCAGCCCAGGCCCCTGAGGGCCGCCGTAGGAATGCGGAGGAGCCTGGGGTCCCTCTGCCCGCTCCTTGTTAAGGAAAGGCGCGGAACAGGTCCGGGCGCAGGGCTCTGCCATGCTGCTGCTGGTACCCGTCGGCTTCTTGTGCGCCATGGCTGGCTGCTCACACGCCTGGCATTGCCGCTCACCCCGATCCTGCACGACAAATGGGGGGAGGACAATTAGACACATCAGACATCAGAGAGAAGTCTGCAAAGAAACTCCTCACAAGGCCTCCAGGACCCTGAGACACAGCTACTCTGGGCATCGTGCAGAAAGAGCCCCCTGGGAAGCAGTCACGTCAAAGAAGAAAGGAGATAACCAGGTTACATTCATAGGAAATGATTCTATGTAACTAATGGATATCCGCTAAATTCAAGGCAGCTCCGCGTGCAAGACGGTACATGGTGAGACACCCAGTTCAGTTAAACAAATGGCATGGCCTCAAGAAACACTATACAGTAAAACCTCGGACTGCGAGCATAATTTGTTCCAGAAACGTGCACATAATCCAAAGCACTCGTATATCAGTGAATTTTCCCTTTAGAAATAATTCCACAACCCAAAAACATGCATAAAAATGATTAACAAAATGAGCAAGAACAAAATATAAAGTAAAAAATGCATAAAACAAATTAACCTGCACTTTACCTTTGAAAAGAATCGTGGATGGTGTGAGGGAGACAAGAGAGAGCAGAAGGGTTACTTTGTAGGGCGACTTTCACTATAACTAACGGAAGTCAAACTCACTGCTATCTGTTGGCTCACTGGAATCTTTTTCATTGTATGCAATTTTAACAAGGAACCTATCCAATAACAGCCACTTTTACCTCCTTTTCGATTTCGTGGAAATGTGGACATTGCATTGTTCAAACAGATTCATTGCTCGCACTGCTACACCCTTATTCGGATGATGCTTTTCTACTAAAAAATTTTAACTATATATGAGTGAGACACACCATCTGAGACCAAGCTTCGGAAACAATTACCCACAATCCCACAGCAAGAGAGAGAGAAGAACCATTGTCTCAGTTGTGATCACGTGACACTCGGCAGGCAAATTGTACTCGTATTGCAAGACCTCATTCGTTTATCAAGGTAAAGTTTATTTAAAATTTTTGCTCATCTTGCAAAATACTCGCAAACTAAGTTACTCACAATCCGAGGTTTGACTGTACTGTAATTGTGATTTATTTTTTCCAAAGGTAAAAACATAATAAAACAGGCTATAGGATATATATGACACAGCCAACAACAATGTAGCTCTTCTACACACGCCCTCAATTCACCCCTCGCAGAATTTATATTCTTTAATCTCCACCCCTCTTTAGACTAGTCCATCTGATGCTTAATCCACTGATGTAATCTAATGAATATAATAATATGAATATAAATATGAATATTTGTACAAAAACATGATTATTACTTTGAGGCAATATCACCCACCAATGTTATTCTAATCCATATGGAATAATATTCACATGTATTACCATATTATATACATATATAACTACCTCCACTGATGGTTGCTCCTTCTATGCAAATGCACATACTGGAAAACAACCTTGCAGTTTCTTAAACACACTGAGAATGCTGTATCTGTTTAGGGCCAGAGGAAGCAGGGAGTGTACCACACAATCAACAGCATGACAATAACATGATGACACGGAAGAAAATACTATGTCAAAGAAAATGAAAATAAACCGGTAATACTACATGTAACCTACTCTGTGGGTGTTGGCATTTAATGGTTTATATGGCTATATGAATGTATAATGGACTGAATTATGCAGCAATTCATATACCTTAGTCTTTGTATGCCACTCCACAACTAAATCAGGCAATTGACTGAACTAATGTAAGTAAAAGTAAAGTTAAATAATAAATAATCATTTTGTACTATAACCCTCAAGGCAACATGCCTCACAACAAGGTACTCAGCTGATGAAAATAAAAAGCATAGTGTCTGAGCACTGAGCAACGTGAAAGAAGAACAGGACGGGGGTCCAATTCCTGCAGCCTTTCCTCTTCTTCCAGATTAGCCAAAAGGCAGTGATCTTGACAAGAAATCTGCAAGTATATTCTTCTTCCCAGGTCTTTGATGGATCTGAAAGCCAAATATTTGATGACCCAGGTACCACCAGGTGATTCTTGCATTATTATTTTACAGGGTATGCATCCAACTTAGAGTCCACTGATCTATCTTGAAATCAAATTCTGGTCCCAAATATATAGGGTCACCTTGACAGCAAGACATTCTTCTTCTGTCGAAGAGCATCGGGTATCCCTAGACAGCAATTTGCTGCCTCCAAGCCCTGGACAAGGTCTGCTCCATTTCTAACTTCAGATGCATCCACTTGTACCAGGAACCTTTCCTTGAAGTTTGGACTTTACAGTACAAGGGAAGAACCCAAGACTTTTTAATGTAATGAGTGCCTCTGCACTTGCTAGGCTCCATTTTACAGGGCTACTGCTTGCTTTGATGGTGAGGTTTGAATGAGGTTCAGCAACAGTTACTAACTGCAGGATCTATCTTCCATACCATTCCATAAGACTGAGATAAGAGCAAACCTGTTGCTTCTTCGTTCTTGTCAATGGGCTGTTCAGGATTTCCGCTTCCTTGTCCCCTTGTGGAAAAATTTGTCACTCTGAGATTGTTCCCAAGACATTTGAATCCTTTAATTTTGTGCCCAGACACATTTTCAGAGGTTCAGCGTTAACCTCACCGTATTAATCTTCTCCAGCATGCTGCAGGCATGCCAGTATGGCTTTTCCATGTCATGCTATAAATGATTATATCATCCAAAGAGACAGTGAAGTCGTGTTCATTAAGGGTTGGTAGGTAGCTGGCACTCCATAGAGACCAAACGGCATGGCCATAAATTGATGTAGACCTTGTCTGCTCATCCACCTGCCAAGAGCCACAAAGATCAAGTATAGTAACATACAGAGCTTGGCCAATTCTCTAACAGCTCATCCATCCGTGGCACTGGATAGGCATAACATTTTGACACATAAATGTCTTTCCAGAAATCAACAAAAAAACATACGGAAGCATCTTTATTTGGGATAATAATCAGTGGGCTATTCAGCTCACTCTGAGAGGGATCCTTGATTCTCAAATGACTCATGGTCATCATTTCCTCTGGTGTGAAGTATGTTTGCTGACTTATTGGTGTTCCATCTTTGAGAAGTATACTATGTATTAGAAGATCAGTCCTTCCCAACTTGTCCTGGCAAAGAGCTGGGAACTCACTGAACCCTTGTCTGAGTTCCTGTTGGTGTTGAAATGGCAGATGGCTTATCCACAGCTGACTTCTTCTTTGACCTTCTTCCATTTCAATTTTACTCACTAATGAGGATCCTGTAGCTCTAGGGTCCTGGAGATTCAAGAGGTGCTCTCTTCTTCCATTCTTTTAACATAATAACAAGGTAAATCTGACTTTTCCCTTTTTCTGCATGTGATACTTTATAGTCCTCAGAGCCTACTCACCGGACTTCTTCCTAGGGCCCTTGCCACTTTGCAGGATTTTTTTTTTTAATTTATCCCAGTCCTTGCCAGTATCTGTCAGAAATTTGCATGGCATATTTTTGAATCAGTCTGCAAGTTGATCAGTCTTAAGGTGATAAGGACTCCTTTTCCGCCCTGTGATGCCCTACTCCTGGTGAAGCATTTTCATTTTTGAGTTAAAATGAGTACTTTGATCAGTGGTTATTTCTTCAGGAATTCCTACCCTGGAAAAAAGCTGCATTATGGCAAAAAATTATTTGGAGGTGTTTATAGATGAAAGAGGGAGAGCTTCAGGAGACCTTACAACATTAATATAAATCACCAACATGTACTGTTAGCCTAAGTTACTTTTTTACAGGGGGATCTATATCCATAGCTAGTCTCGTGAGAGGCACATCTACCACCGGTAATGTAATAAGGGGAGCCCTGTCAGTTTAACCAATAAGGCTTGTTTTTTGACACAGTGGAAAATACTGGCAGTAGGCTACTCCATCTTTATACTTAGCTAGCCAAAGGAACCCAATGGTAAGTAGTACCTTGCCCCATGTGGCTGCCTATAAGCTTGCAAGTGCTACATGGAGAACAAGGGGGTGGGGTAATAGATGGGGACCACAAGACACTTTCCCTGAGATGTCTCTAGATGCAGAATACCATCATCAAGCTTAAATGCACCCCCACCACTGCAGCCTTTTTGACACCTTGATTCTACTTTTTTAAATGGTGAGGCCAATGTGGTGGCACCTCGCTAAAGTTCACAAATGAGTTCTTTTCCAAAATGGCATAAATCCATTTTGATAGTTTTCAGGAAAATGACATTTTTTACCTAGACCCACACATTTTGTTAATATTTAATTTATCCTGTTAAAATGGTTTGTTGGCTCAGTCTGAACATGTTGAACAATGATTGTTAAATCAAACAACAGTATTGTTGATTATAAATTCAAAGTTTATTTTTTTTTCAAAACTCTATAAATCCATCCATTCTTTTCCAAAATGCTATAAAAATCCATCCATTTATTTCCAAAAAGTTTATTGTTTATGTGTGTTATGTGTGAACATGCAACATATGACATCAAGGACTCATCATATAATAAATGAATATAAATCAAATTAAGTGCAAATGCCTTAAATAAAAAAATACATAAATACATAAAAATTAGGGATGCACAATATCAAAAATTTAAACCGATACCGATAACCGATAATTAAGTCCTTGTCATTGCCAATACCGATAAATTCATATTATATATTTGTGTTGTTATAGGGGTGTGGGCGCCCGGAGCGTAGATAGAATCACTCGGAGCCAGGAAGCGAGGAACACGGGGTTTCATTCTAGGGAGATGGCAGGCAGAAACGAATACACCAAACGCAGAACTTCAATGACCGGACTGGGTAAACGAACGGAAACGCAGACTAAACACAATTAACTAATGACAACAATCAAGGACAGCTGGTAAACACCGGGAATCCACACCGGGTTAACGAGGGTGCGTGGCACACGGGCGGAGCGGACGATCGGGACATGACATTTGTTATAATTTTCATATGTTCTGCAGTTTATGCACCCAACTGTGCCTAACTATGACAGTAAACATAAGTCTTTTCAAATGTTTTTATTTTATTCTTTTGTGTAAGGCACCACAATACTTGGCCTCAGAAAAAAATAAAAATAAAGTGCATCCTCGACAAAAGGGAATAGTAGAGATTTCTCTGAAATGTTATAGTTTTTAAATAAAAATAATAATAATAAAACTTAAAATTTCCA
>JABFEA020000010.1:9367347-9377853 GCA_019775915.2 Cyphomyrus plagiostoma | reverse complement strand
TATGTCCTTCTCTCAGGATGGCCAGTAACTGTGAGTATGTCCTTCTCTCAGGATGGCCAGTAACTGTGAGTATGTCCTTCTCTCAGGATGGCCAGTAACTGTGAGTATGTCCGTCTCTCAGGATGGCCAGTTACTGTGAGTATGTCCGTCTCTCAGGATGGCCAGTTACTGTGAGTATGTCCTTCTCTCAGGATGGCCAGTTACTGTGAGTATGTCCTTCACTCAGGATGGTCAGTTACTCTGGCTGAAGTGTATAAGAGTATGAGAAAAGCAGGAGCAAAGTAGGATCTTGCTAATTGTACAAAAAACAATAATATATATAATTTATGACCCTGCTCTCTGTGAGATCTTTTAGCACAGTGCACATTTTTTTCCAAGAGCTATATAAAAACACAGAAAATGCTGAACTGATGTTTTAAGAGATTACTGAGAGCGCTGAGTCATGCAAGCTCACCGGCCCAAATATACAAGTATTTTGGCATCCCAGCCCCTCCAAAAAGGTTCTTCTTTTCTGCAACCAGCTGGTTGAAAATATGCCCACATCTGCATGTAGGATGACATTTACCACCGTATTGCTCTACATACAAAGTAACTGACTTGGTCACAGTTTATTATTATAGGTATAAAACTGAAGAGCAAAGGGTCGCAGTGAGGAGGAACACCACGGAGAGCTCCTCAGGCCATGGTGACCTTTCTCGCAGCACCACATACCTCAGATATGAAAGATCAAGATATCACTTTCTATCTTTCAGAAGGCACACTGGCATTTGGCAGTGTCAAACCCAAAGAAGTTTTTTAATGGAGAAAAATAACTCAGAATTACTACATCTAGCCTTTCATAGCCAGGACTGACCCCCATCCTGACCCAGATGCAGGTCTTTCCATCAATGTGGGCTATAGCTTTTCTTTTCCTCTATGAAAAGCCGGGATGAGGTGGCATGGCGGCTCTTGAGCGGCTCTCCCAGAACACCAGATCCTGCCCTATCAGGGCCTCGCCACCTCATCTAAATGCTAATGGATTCGGTTCCTCGTCGGAGTGCGGAGCCTAACGAGCGCGGAGCCTAACGAGCGCGTCCCGCCGCATAAAACTACAGCCTAAGTAGTAATAATGACATAAGGATGGCACTCATACAGGAAGGTGTGATACCATGAGCTGGCATGCTGCTTCGTGGGGGGGGGGGGCAAGGGCGTGGTCAGTGGAGCCACATCGAAGACAGGAATGCACACATGGAGATTCTGCTTTATTGCCCCGAGGAACTAAAGGATTTATGTAACACAGGAAGGGGAGTGGCCACCCAAGTCAGCTGACCAGCCCCATATGTCACCTAACTATAGCTAACCAATGATTACGTAAAACAGACTGCGATTCTGTTTCCCAGGCAGACATGAACCCAGACAAGCTATCTAGAGCTTGATGCCCAATTCACCAATCTGTAGATGCCTGGGCCATCGTGTGTCCCTCCATTGAAGCCAATACGGCGGTCTTTGTTCCTTTGTTCTCACTTATCAAAGTCAGACTTCAAAATGTACATCCTTTCATTATTTGGATCACTTCATCTAAAGCAAACCTTACAATTAAACTAAACTCTTACTCTATAATCTTCCAGGGCCGAAAGTTTGTTTTTTTGGCTCAAAGGTAAAACACAACAGCAGTTCACCAAACAACTCAGGTCCTGCAGGCATCAAATGCTAACAAGATGCTCAGCATCTCCATGTTCAGCTCAGCCTGCCACAGCACATTGCTCCCATAGTGGGGCCCGTAACACCAGACCTCCCTGCCACAACTGGAACCCAAACCAGCCTCTACATGGAAGAGGCTCACGTTTCAAAGCCGTCTCCATCGATCCCAGTCTGCTGGCTCGCCCCTGTAGGCGGACAACCACCCAGCGGCTGATTCGGTCCAACTGAGTAACCTGTTAACTTGAGAGCCTCTATGTGAAAACAGGACCTGAAAGAAACCAAGTAAAGGGGTCGTAAAGGAACCACAAATTCCACAAATGCGATGGAAACGACAAGCAGAAGCTGGTCATTTGAAATGAGAGCCAACAAGAGACGACACATGCTGACCAGCAGAGCAGCTTTCTAAGGCTGCAACTGGGCCTTCATAGTGCTCCATCCTGCCGGCTTTCCGGGACGCATTATTTATGTGGCCATGACCAAAATGCTCATCCGCCACCAAGGGACTCCAGTTTAGTTTCTTTTTTTTCTTATCCTCCCCCAAAGTCTGAGTCATTCAGCGATAGACAAAAGCCCCGAACCCCGTGAAACAGAACTGCTTCATTTAAATGCTAATGCGACGGGATGGGGAATAGCATGCGGCCATGGGGCACGGGGATGCCAAATGCAACGGTGCCCCCAAAGATCACAGCGAGAGATCCGCATTTAGGCCACTCAGGGCTTAGAAACACTCAATAAGTGGGTCAGGTCTCTGTATATTATATGGACATATTGAGGGGGTAGATCGGTGTGTAACGAACAAATTATGAGACCACTGTGAAAAATTGCTAGCGGGGATAAGCAAATGAAATGCTCCCCCAGTTTCCATTTTCGGGGCAGAGAAGGGGGGGTTAGTGACCGGGATTGTAAGGACCAGGCATGACATTGAATTCAAAGCCTCTTGTAGCTCTGGGGGACATACCCAGTGTTTTTCCAAAAGAGCTGCCCCCCCCCACCACCTTTCTGAGAATGGAGGCAGATGCTCTGGCTGGTGCTCGCTGGGCAGGGCGGGGCATGATTCACCGTTGCTCTCGTTTCACCCTTGGCACTGTGGAGAATGGAGAGCATTCATCCGCCTGAGTGCACAGCAGTGCAGGCCAGAGATTACATCCAGACCTGGGGGCACAATCTCTGCCTACCCATGCGGGCCTCTGAGCCACAACCATGGAGGAGACCAGATGAGGTCTATCAAAGCAAAGTAACTGGGACTTACCCCCCCTAAACACACACAGACTCCAAAGTATACCACTGGAGGAGAGGAAAGGTACTGGGGGGAATCCCAGTCTCACTATGTCCATTCACCATCCATACCATTCCCCTTCCAGAAGTAAAAAATCTCAAATGACTGACAGCAACATAAAGGAAAAGTGAAGAGAGGGTGTTGCCCACAAAATCATCTAGAGAAAGATATTCTAAGAAAGCATCTGTGATTTACGGCACTGTTTCTCAATGTAGTTCTCAGGGACCCACAAACAGATAAAATTTTTGCCCCCTCCCAGCTCCTGAGCAAAAACATGGACTGTCTGTGTGCCCCCGAGGACCAGTTTGGGAAACACTGATTTAGAAGAACAGAAAATGAGGGAATGCCAAACACAGGAAGGCGTATAGCGAGACCCACAGCGTGCTCAGCATATATGTCTGACAATTTGCAGAAACATGGTCTGAATGGCCATAAAAGTTTGAAGGACCAACAAACAGCATTTCTGAAATATTATCCGGAAAGGGTCAGTGCAAACCCCAGGAGAAAGACGCCAACTCTGCGGCACGATCCCTTATCACGTCTTACCTGGACAGTCACTGATAAGCCTACATTACTCCAGAAGTATTCTGCAGCTTTGTGCATTTGGGGGCCAGCAGATGGTCTTAATGGTGTTTTTATGCCATTGCTCATGAAAATGGTGTGTGTCCCCTGCCCCCCAGCACACTGTCCCTGCCACGGGGAGTACTCGATTTCCTTTTATCCCAAGAAAACCCATTCAGCACGTAAGGCATCCAGTAGAAAAATGATTCGACCAATCGAGGCGGAGCTATCAGAGTCTTAACTTCATATCTGCAGAGAATTTTTAAACTGAGTAAATTCAAGCATATTTGGCAAAAACCCAGGGGAGGGGGATCATGAGCACCATGACACGAGAGATTTGCTAACTGCTGTGCAACGTGAAGCCTCGACGAGTCAATAAACCGGGCAGGGCTGGAGGTGTGACAGTAATCTGCATCTACAAACTGAGGAGTATTCACAGCAGTCGGGATTAGCATACAGCTCACACACACCACAGGAGGACCCAATCACACGTTTGGCAGAAGGACGGACCATAAACCAAAGGCCGTGTGCAGTTAGATCTCCTTTCCCTGAAGAACATTTTGCCGTCTAATAACAGAGGGCCAACGGAGGGGAAACCCCTCTCAAAACAGGGACGGGATGAGTGATCAGAACCTCAGGGTGGGCTGGAAAGCCCGTTTCCCAGATTCTATTCTGGAGTGAAAATTCAACAGGGGAGACTGTGTTTGTTTCCTGCAGTTGATCCAGCCTCTGGTCAAAGACCAGCAGTGACAAAGTGGCCTTCAGGGCGGAGGTCATGGACGGTGGAGCGGTCCTCACTTTGTTGCTACTCTATCAGGAGCAAATCGAGACCCTGCAGCCGTTTGCAAAGGGTGCTCCTCTAGCCCTGCACAACGAATTCACAGAATTAGCAAATAACTCTGGAAAAGAGTCAATTAAAAACAACATTAGCCCATTAAAAGGTCCTGGTGCAAGGTAAGGCATCTTCAGGTTCTCTCTCACACCGTGAGCACGCCAAGACATTTGGTGTCATAGTTCACATAGAGGTTCACTTGAAGAGTAAAATCACATTTGGCGGCCACACTCTACACAGGACGGTCAGCAACTGTGAATAGGACTGAGAAGCCAAAACATGTGCAAGCAGCTATTAGCCTGAATGTTGCCAGGGATGAGGTAGCGTCACTTATCCCAAATTAAAAATAAAGCAAGCTTTAATGACATTTGGGACATTTATGGGGATTTGTGAGGAGAGAAAACCAACCGGCCGACTATTTTATTTTTCACCCTGTTGAACAAGTATATCTCCAAGCTTCATAAACGTTGTTCATTTGAAAATGTTCCCAAAGACGAGAGCCAGCCGGTCCCTAGTCCCACAAATGCCGCATGGATTTCAGCAGACGGGTCTTGGAGCTCAGAGACCGTGTAAAAGGCAGGAGCGTCCATTCGGGGGAGAAGCCGGAACAGGCAGAACCCAACAACGGTTTCAAAGGGGAAATTAGCAGGATTATTCCCCGAGGAGCAAACCGCTCTTGGCCGGCATGCAAAACACCACAGCGGCATCCGCAGCTGCCGGCCACTGAATGAAAATGAAGGGATGATGGAATCCAGCTCAAGAAGCCGGCTACCTACCACTGAAACACACAGACAAACCCATCAGGGCAACATGGGCAGGGGTGGCTTGATGGTTAGGGAAGCACACTTGTAATTGAAAAAATTCAGGTTCGAATCCCTGACCAGCAAGGCACCACTGAGGTACCCTGAGCAAGGTACCGCCCCGAAGCACTGCTGAATTAGCTGCCCCCTGCTATGTCACAATGTCACATATGGGTTAAATGCAGAGGACACATTTCGGTGTTGTGCACCGTGTGCTGTGGTCTGTCAACAATGACCACTGATCACCAAATTCAATTCAATTCAAGGGTCGGGGAGAACCAGCTGCTGTTTGGGCAGAGAGTGATTTCTCAATGACCTGCACCATCCGGCACATTCTAACAGACGATGGGAAACATCAGCTGACAGATACACTCTAAAACCGGTATAATTACTACCCTGCCAAGAGATATGTTTTGTCATTAGGGGTACTTCATTTTTATTTTTCGATAATCAGCCTGTGAGATGTTTGGCGCAACTTCCATGAAATTATTATCCGGAATTTAGTGCACGACACAGATTTCTTTTTGGGATTCCGGGGTCAAATCACATCTGTAACCCGAATCAGGAGCAGCTGCGGTCATCTCTGAGGGTGAGCTTCGTCAGCTTTGGCTCTAATTAAAAAGATGAGGTGTTTCCCTGCTGCTCTTCCAAGAATATTTTCAGCATCGTTGCGTCTACTGACTATTTCTCTGCACTTATGTACAAAAGCTGGGGAGGGAAGCCCCCCTTCTTTGGTGTCCGTCAATACAAGGAACCAATTTCAAAACCCAGTGTTTAGAATGTATACAGAGTATTGGAGTTCTAAATGCTGAACCTTAGATAGCTATACCCTACAAGCGATTCTCATCACACAGCACTGACGTGTTAACACCACTGACCCCTGCTGACCCCCAGCTCTGAGATATAAGTCATATATGGCAGATAGGGGCTTGTATCCAGTGACCGCTCCCTCTAGCTCTGCAAGATATACGCCACCCACTGATCCACCAGCCCAGGGCCGGAGTGCCGGGCCACAGCAGATGTCACACCATGGTGTGTGGTTACGCAACGCCCTGCATCTACATGGACGTGCATGGGCAGAGGGGCGCTAGAGGGCTGCACGTGATAGTGGCTTAGATACAGACCTGCCCCCCTGCCAAGGCCAGGCTCGCTGGATGGCGACAGAGGAACAGAGACCTGCCCTCAACACTCGTACCACTTCAATCTGTTCTCTGCCTTCTGTCAGGACAAAGTGACGGCATCATCCAGCCTTACATCATGTAATTACACACAGTCATGCAGTATGTAGGACTGCCACAGGGGGCCCCGCACCTCAGTTACCTTCATCTGCCTATTCTCTCTAAAAAAAAATTAATTTAAAAAACAAAACAGATGAGCGCTGAGCCACTAGCTACCCAGCTCAAGCTGCCCGTGCCCCTGCAGTGCTGTATTTAAACATGGTTTCACCCACTTCTGCATCAGACCTGGGGCTCCCTCCCTTGGTCCGGCACAGCCCTCATCTCTGCACCAGCCTGCCCCATGAACATCTTACTGCAACATTTAACATGTAAGCCCCCCCCCCTACCCCTCCCCTCCACTTTGGGGGTATGAAATGGAACCACGGCAACGAAATGGGTCGTTAAATTCAATTATGGATATTCCAAAGCTCACAGAATCACAGGGAAGGCTGTCAGTTTCAAAAAATAATTGAAAGGCGAAGGGTGATGTTTTCTACTTTTTCGAGGGATCGTAATCCATTATTTAAAAGACTTAGAATGTCGAGTCCATAAAAGGCTGCAGATCAATCAGAGGTGCGGCAGCTTGCCTCTGCCTTGTATCAGACCACAGGATAATGCATAAAACCTGACAGTTTATTCCGTTTGGATCCAGACATGGGCTGCATACTTGTAATGAGAAAGAGCCTCTGAAAATACCCCTCCGGGAGCTGCAGGGCCTCTCGGAGGGGGGAGGACCAAAAAGAACAGAGCCGACCAGTTTACTAGGGGACTGTGGCTGCAAGTCCTTAAATAACAATAGTGAAAGGGCAAGCAAAACGAAGCCATGAGCTTCACAGCCAAACCTTGTCAAAAACATTTAACACACCGCACAGATTCTGTTGATAACAGCAGACACGGATGAAAAAGTAGAATAACGCCATACTGTGGCACGAAATCCCATTACTCTGTTGTTGCAGACCACTTTTACACGAACAGATCAGAAATTAAGGAGCAACGGTACTGACACCCTAACAGAAATAAATTGAAATAAAGCGAGTCACAGCTTGCAGCACTGTATACAGTATACTGCTTTATTAGCGCTAAATACTAGACGCCAGACCTTACTGCACCTGTAACTGTATTGTTGTGTGGTATACTGTAATTCCATATACTGCGATGCAGTCTACATTCATATAGACGACTTTATGGACTTTAGTTTTTAGGAAGATCGGTAATACTTCTGCATTAATAAAAGGGACTGAGATTCAGAATACATGCGATGTGTGTGGCATTTGTTTCATCCTCATTTGCAAATAAGAATGATAATTTTAGGCAAGCCCTCGCTTCCAATTCATAGCCTAGATTAAGAACTTTAAGCAAAAGCCATCAAACTAGAGCACCCATGATGTAAAGCCGGTACATATACATTTTATGATTTCGCCGATTTTAAACATAAAAGCTGCAAATGCACAGAGACCCCGTCATGCGCAATAAATCATTCAGCAGCTCAGATGGGTGCAAGCGGGCTGGCGATGCAGCCAGCCGCGGCGGGCGTACGGGCAGACAACATGAAGCGCACCGCCGTCGGCGCAGGATGGTCGGAGCCCGGCATCGCGCACCCACACACACGCATTTCTGTGAAGGACACCGGTGTCTGGTGCTCACTATTCATACCGCCAAAGATTACACTACTTGCTTGCGGTATATCAGCAGATCGCGCATCTATTTCCTCCAGGACAGATTTCACCGCGTCTCAACGCACATCTTAGCTAACCCGTTAAACTGCTCCAAACTTAACTACCCTGATTCAGATACGCACACAAATTCGAATACACGTATTCATATAAACCATACGTATAAATCAGTTGAATAATTTGATGGTGATTGTGTAAATACCTGTAGGGTAGGTTACTGTTACAAACTCCGGAGCAGCCGAGCACACAGCCAGGCTGAGCGGGTCCCCGCCGCACAGCAAAGGCGCCCTGACGCTTGATAAGTCACCCTAAGCATATCTGACCCGAGGTATATCTCGAGGTATATCTCCTACGTTCTGGTGAAATCTATGGAAGACCTCGGCAGCACCAGTTATTGTTCCCCACAAGACGTAACAAAAGTGCCGCAGATTCAGAATGAAACTCGGCATCGTTCGTTTTTACAAAAACACGAACAGATGCACCTGTCCGCATTTCACCCCAATCGTCGTATTCGCTCTCGGGGACATCGGCAGATACAATCAGCGCAAAGCATCACATCGCGTTCTGACGACCCCATTTCATGCAGTATTAATGAAACCATAAAACATTTGATAACTTACCAACAAAAGCAATGTAGACTTAAAAAGCCGTTGAAGGTCCTCCTTTCAGGCAGCGAGAGCGGGCGCCGCTCCTCACACAGCCTCCGTTGAGCCCGCGGTCACGCAGACACTACCCGTGAGCCCCGGAACCTGAAAAGCATAAAACGTAGAAAAATAGGCGGCCAGCCCCGGAACCTGTGTAACGGAAGGCGCGCGGCAATGCAGCTCGCGGCTCGTCAATCTGCCAAAGCGACGGGGCAGCGCTCTGAGGCGCACGCGGGGGGCGTTTCCGGACCCCGCTGGTCCCTATGGCTGCCATTCGTCCAGTAACCACAACGATAATACCAGGGGTCAAATATCAAGAAGTCTCTCTTGCTACCCAACCTGAGCCAAAACGTTCCATAATGAAACAGTAATAAAGATTTCAGGGGGAGTGAAAAATGCCACATAGATTATTCATTTTCTCATAATGCACGGCATTTGCTTGCCCCAGATTGTTGTTTCATATGCGGAAGGTGCATCTGTCTTTAACTTAATCAAGTCGATTAAGAAGGAATCTGTTGTGAGGGAATTGTGCTGGCTTCTATTAATGGCATTATGTATTTTTGGGTAGGTGTTACTATTTTACAAATGTGACTAAATATTTTGCAGCTGTGGCTTAAAACATGCATGCAGTCAAGGTTTACAGCTCAAAATATTATGCTGACCCTGTGCATACATATCCTTCTTTTCAAAACGAGGTGTCATTAAATGCAAAAATTTCAGTACAAACCAATGTAAATATGGGAGATTTGTTCCAGACAATAATAGCCAGCACAGAAAGTAGCCAGATTCCAGGCGCAAAGACCCTCCGGGCTCTTTAAAAGGAGCTGGTCATTAGCTCCTACAGCTCTCCCTGGCCGAATCTTCTTTTAGATGCAAAACAAGCATTTCAGGATATGATGGCTATGCAGCCAGGCGAGCTGTCTGTGTGTTGTTCCATAGTAATCTTGATAAGCTGCCTTTCGCTCTCGCATTCGATTCGGACCAGGCATTCTGACATCTGGGATGTGGCTCTTGCTTTACAAAAGTAATCCCTTTAAGTGCCTCCAGACATCAGTGCGACTGAGCTCCGGAAACCTGTTTGCATTTCTGCTTGTCCTCAGTTGTTCCACTAAAGCTTTAATACAGTATAACATAAAGGGGGAAGGAAAATTGACGACTTGTCCAAGCATTTTGCTTTCTTTGAAGATGAATCATCAGATGTGCGTCTGAAAGCTAACCTGTAACAATCACAGTATAATCAGGAATGCATGGCTATATGTCGCCATCCTGTAATGAGTACCGCTGCTCTCAGTGTCAGCATCAGCTTAAAAATATAATTCACAGTTATCTGGGATGAGGTCTCCCTTTTCAGGGTTATAGAGAAGAAACAGGAACTGGGTCAGCACAATGACTAGATAAATGCACAAGAATAACCAGATTACCTAATGGGTGCCCACCGAACATGGGGAGAATTTGCAAACTGCAGAACAGCTGGATTCAGACCCCTAGCCGTGGAGGGGCGAGGCCACAGGGCTAACCATTATGCTTACTTCCTGATGTAGAATAATTGCTAAACAATTACAAACCCAGAAAATAAGGACCAGGTGTCTCAATTAACATCATACCGTTGGCCACTTGATGTCCCTTCATTTTACAGCAAGCTGTAAAAGACAGATCAAATACACTATATTGCCAAAAGTATTGGGACACTTACTTTTACAAGCACATGAACTGAACTTTAATGATGTTTCTTCATTAGTACCTATAGAGTTGGGGGGGGGGGGGGGGGGGGGGGGGGGGGGGGGGGGGGGGGGGGGGGGGGGGGGGGGGGGGGGGGGGGGGGG
>JABFEA020000010.1:9303467-9318416 GCA_019775915.2 Cyphomyrus plagiostoma | reverse complement strand
CAGTTCTGAAGGCGAAAGGGGGTCAAACACCGTATTAGTATGGTGTTCCTAATAATCCTTTAGGTGAGTGTAGATTTAATTAATGAAATCATATTCTGTCCTGCGATGTACTGGCATCCCATGCTGCCTTATGACCCAGGCACTCAGGAGTCGGCCTCAAGCCCTCCTGCAAACCAATGATGCATCAGGGATGCCAGTTCTCACACATCTGGCGTGACACTCAGGCTTTCAGACTCTCATGCAAGAAATTAGCTACATCAAAAGCACTGGGGCAGTTTGCAAACCATGCAGACTATTTGAAGGGTAATAAAATTGCCACATACATGTACATGCATGTACAGTATTGTCTTGAATTGAAAATTTCACTCCATCCAGCAGACCAAAGTTGGCAACCCCGGGAAATAAGCAGATAGACTGATGAGTCAGTGTTTTCTCAATGAAACTAAGATTACTGAGATATTTAAAATGTGTGATACTCTGGCTTGGAAGGTTCATATTTTTCTAAAATCAAAGCAGGGTTCAAATGCTGTGGAGACATAAAGAGGTGTGTGTGCAATGATTAATGATATTTACAGTTTACCTGATTCTTACACAGTGTTGGAGCCAGGCACACCAGAATGTCACTGCACACTGTAAACACTGCACACACTGTATGAATATGCACATGTAATAAAACTTCAGAGTCTGATTTGTATTATACCCACATTCAGGGCCTATAAGAACAAATCAATTCTGCAAACTCATCATTGCTGTGCTAAAATCTGAAAATATTATGCATTTAAAATGAAATTGGATTTATTTTCTGACAAAAGTTGAGTGATTTTCTGGATGTTCCTTTACTATAAAGATGTGTAATTACTGAGCACAAGTTACTTTGTGCTATGCCTATGCAGCGACAAAACTTACCATAACTGCTTATAGAGAGAACATACATTCAGTGCCATAGCTAATTACAGTTTTCTGCTTTAATAAAATTACTGTAAATAATAGCCATGTTCTACACTATTAATTGTGGTCAGTATCTGTAGGTGAATGTCGCGAAATCAGGTGCACCTTTTATCTGACGCACTAGTTGTGAACGCTACTAGACAATTTTCCACTAGATGGAGCCATTGACTCTTGTTTCCTTTTGACAAGTTTACGCTACGCGTAACTATGGTTGCACAAAAGTGTCGTGCAGGTATTAGAGATAACGCCTGTGTCACACCTGCCTTCACAGAAAAGAGAACTTCATATCTATCTATATTGTATATATCACAGGTGCATATAAGACCAACACTGTGTCATTTTATGTACAGTTAAGATGCAGAGCACAGTTAGAAAGGTTAAACTGACACAAAGAACGCTGACTTTTTTGTTGTTTGTATAAGACTGTATAACCTGCTCTACAAGAAAACAGACCCAACCTTTGTCAAAGGGCAGCAAAGTTTCTGGCCCAGTCTTATAACACCTACTGCACAAGCAATGCTATTGTAGAAATTGTGCTTGAAATGTATTTAAAGCTGTAAAATGCCATCCATCCATTCTCCATAACTACTTTTCATGTGTAAAATCCCAGGGAAATTATTTGCTTAATCGTTTACTTAAAAATTAATATATCATAAACCAATTTATGGTCCTTTAAGTGAATTCCATCTAAAATTGAAAGTAGGCCTACCTACGAGAAGTGAAAGATATAGTGGTGAAATTGCACTAATCACGGTCATTCCACTGTTTTGCAATAAATGCTTGCAGATGCAGAAATAGCGTCGTGCCGCTTGACGCTGGAATGCAACGAGTCATACTTAATCCTGACAGACTGGTTACACCTAGACAGGGCCGTCGATCAGTCCGTACTCACATTCCCTCCCTGTCAGGCCTGGCTATCCTGAACAGCAGCATGCCTCTCTCTAAGCAAGAAGAGCAGACATCGCTATGAAATCTAGATAAATATGTTTAACCTCCGCCCGTCCGATGTTACGTGCCAACCCAGATAGAACACATATGTTGAAATCACATTGATTCCATATCAGACAAAAAGGTTGAAACAACGTTGATCTTCAACCCTTCACTTTATATCAACATTGAATCAAGGTTTTGCCACCATCAATTTTTCAATATTGAAAATCAAACCAAAAATCAAATTAGTTTCAGCCTTGACAATTTAACACTGACCCTAATTCAACGCATTTAACTATAATTCAACGTTGAAACAATAACATGACGCTGTCTGGGAGATGGTTTGAAATGGCCGATTTGCCACGTTAAGCTTCTCATTAAGTACCATATAGACAATATGTAAATTGTGTCCGTATTACTACCCTGATAAATTGTGTCTAGTCAAAGTATCTATGGAATTAATTCCAGGATTATGCATCGAACGTGACGGTGTGCATTTCCATCACTGAGTACGGAAATAGTTATCTAAACACATGTTGGGAGTAAAGCATAATTGCTGAGCAACTTCAACTTCGCTAACTGTTACGAATAAGCAGTTTATATCATGTGTAATAATTTATAGAATCCTTAAAATCCAGACCGGGAGTGTATATGTAGTTGCTGAAACAATGTGAAAAATAGCCTATACATTGGCTTAACAAAGTATTTTGTTTTAGCGGATGCTATTTTCCCAGCGTGTGAACAGTTTATTTTATAATCTAAAAATCTATTAACCGTAGTATCTGATTACCTACTCCGAAGAAAAGAACCTGTACTGTTTTTACTTTTCAAAGTCAGTATGCAGAGTATTTTTCTCCGGGGAACCATTAAAACTTACTTATTTCGAGCATAGATAGTCATTATCCAAGCTACCACGCCAAATATACTTTCGGCATGTATTAAACCTAATTATTAAAGGCGTGTAAGTAAAAGTTTATTATATAAATATAAAAAACCTGAATGTAGCAGTTTCGATGCGGTGTTCGGGCCTGTAACCTTAGCAACCCGAAGAGGATCACTTATTGAACCAATGATAATTAAAAAAGGTATTCCTAATTTCAACTTTATTCGTAAAACCATTTTACTATGGCACTAGTGGATAAGCACGCTTACAGGACATATTGTGAAAAAAATCTGAAAAAGACAAGTCATGTGCAAAACTAAAACGATTCCAGTAAAGTGTGCAAAGAAAAAATATTCGACATTTTCAAGAATAATGTAACTATTCCATATATTCCGCCTCAATCTGTCAAGCGAGTACTCGTCGTAATCAGCGAGGCAATGCGCGATGTTGATGCCCACCATATTTCCATAGTTTTAAATGGTAGGGTTCCCCCTGGAATGACGTCTCAAGTGTTAAGCTCCTATTGGTTCGCCGGAGAAGAGAAACTCCTTTTATGGATTGTTTGCCTTGTCCGCTGTATCCGAGACCTGCCTCTGCTTAAACTTTGGAGTGCGAGGAGACGGAGGCAAGTAATTTAGCGGGTATCTTTTCGCCAGTAAATATAGATGTTCGCCCCAGTTCATAAGAAGCTATGGACAGAAGGAACGTTTGGTCCTGAGGAGAATCCTACCGTCTATTTTAGGATTTCTGTGTATATCGGACATTCTATTTGATGCTTTTGTTCGTTCCATCCCGAAAATCTTAAACATTTTTATAAGCGTAGCTTTAGTATATAAATAATTATATAAAAACGTCTTTAGTGACAAAAGGAATAACACAACAGAAGCTCCAATAACCGAAGGGGAATGGTAAGTGAATTTTTATTTACTTAAATACTCCTGCCTGTCAGCTAATAGCGAAAAGACTCGGTAGGTAACAATAGCGAGGTAAAGAGAAGGGAAATGAAGAAATTGATTTATGTGTCATACGAGCTACAAACAAACTTATCTGCGATAAATATGCACAATTTTGCTTTGTTCGAGCGAAAAAAATACGAAGAGATAATTCTTATGTTGCTTTGCATGTTAAAATGTTTCAGTTAGGCTATAAACACTTCAATTTAGATCTATACGTATGATGACTTACAGAGTAACAGACCAGTGCCACCTGTGTGGAATTTGCGCGATCCCATAAAATACTGGGACACTATACAGACGTGAGCGCTATAGCGGCGATTCAGTATCCCGGTGCTTAGAGAGAGGTGGTAGTGAAAGACGGACAGAGCTGCATCACAAATAACTGAGAAATATGCGCCCAGAAGAGATTCAGCCATCTAGCCGGGTACTGCAAATGTAAAGCAAGTAGGCTATTGCTTGAAAATAAACCTTTCGCACAAGTGCACTTTAACTAAGGGGGGAAAGTGAGTTTTTTTCTTGCGCAGTTTTCCTCTTTGATCCATTGGTTTTAAAAGCTATTGTCTTAGTTGGTGAACTATGTTTGTCGCAGGCCGTTTTCTCACAAAATCATGGTGAGCGGCACTGGGATTACGGATTTTCACTGGCTATGCAGTGAAAGTTTAAATGCTGTCACTGCATTGGCCTCCCTTAATTTTTAGAATTAACTTGAAATAGGAAGAGCGTTTAATTTAAGGTGTTCTCTTTCGTTGATTTTGAGAGTTTTTTTTTAGATTATCCAAGCAGCACCTTAGATGTTGGCTGGTGATTCAATCCAGCAGAGTATTGTCAAGTGCTACTTTACGCTGATGGTTAAGAGAGACCCAAGTGTTACGTGTCTTTGCGCCTGAAACTCCACTTTTGTATAACTGTTACTGCAGGTGATGAATGCAACTTGTTTTTTTTCTCCAAGAAAGACTTTTAAAAAATTAAAAGAAAAACCAAGGACGTGGTAATTTAATGTTTTGGGAAAGTGTCCATGAACAGACAGACAGCATCGTCACCAAACATTTCAGTACTGCTCACAATAAAATCAGTCATTCTGGGAAACAAAGCTGGCGATGTGACTCTGTCTCTGACAGCTGACATGTGGCTAAGGGTGGGGGCTCCTCAGGTTACAGATCAGTCCCCAAAGGGTAAGTCACCAAGCAAAAGCTGTGGGAACAAATGCATCAATGCCGTTCATGTGCCAGAAGGCCTCGTCCTTGGGCACTAGGTGAACCTCAGCTTCAGGCATGATTGTTCACTGTATTATTACATACTATTGGGTAACGCTTTGCTTTAACTGTGCATTCATAATGCCTTTATAATGCATTCATAAAACATTCCTAACTCGCACATAACTGTACCTTAACATCCTAGCATATCTTAACAGCTTTAATATACATTAATAATAAACGTCATACGGTAACACACATTATGAATGTTCTAAGAATGCTTCATAAAAGCATTATGAAGGTGCAGTTAATGTAAAGCATTACCCATTATTGTAATGTTCATGGGTATTCAACCCATAACACCTTCTGTGCAATGTTGTTGTTGATTGTTGGAGATGACTGGCTTTATTTGCATTGACTGGCCTCCTAGCCACGGAACAGTGTTTTTGTTTGTTACCGGCTACACCCTGGCTCTGCACAGGCCACACCGTCTTCCTGCACCGATTGGGCAAACCAGTTCTCTTGGTCACACGCCAGCTGTAGCACAGACACCTAGTTGGAAATATGCAAGCCGCAGATCAAGTTTGCCACTTTAGGAAGCTTCGGTGTCAACTCCATGCACAGAGACCACAGAGGAGAGTGTCTATCAGGAGGAGGCTGGGGTGGCCGCAGGCAACCTGCTGGTCTATAAACGTGGGCCTGGAGCAAGTCCCCCAGTAGATTCTGCCTGGTGTTATGATTTCAAAGACCAGCATAACATCCATACATCCATGGTTAGCTGGGTTGGGCTTGGCTGGCTTGTGAAAAGGCCAGGAGTCATATTCTTTATGCTGTTTGCCCAGCGGTACGTAGAACCGGCTCCTCCCTGTACACTTAGTTGCATTTTTTAAAAAGAAATTTACGGAATTCTTGATTGTTTATTGAAAAAATTCAACAGAGGCTGTGTTGAAACTGTGTTCTGCGTGGCATGTTGAACTAAAGACAAGTTTCTGTTTTATTCATTCTCATTTGAGAATAGTTGTCCGAAGCTCTTGTTGTAGTACCCATGAGCCACCGGCGGATGATGTCGCGCTGGAATGCCGCTTGATACGCGGGGCCTCGTCAGCTTGCTGCATGACTGAGGGGTTTCACCATAAACCACCTGGCTCCCCAAACAAGTCGAAAACCAAAAGCGGTCACTATATCCTGCTGTTATTTGCGCATTACTTTGCTCTGCGGTGAACTGGAAATATATATGAAAAATTGAGTCAGTGTGAGGCTGCCGCCGACACTGTGCTTCCCGGAGACTTTCTTAGGAGTACTCCAATGTTTGGGTTCCGTGTGGAGGGAACAGTCAGACTCTTCGACTGTCTGGAGTACCAGACGGTAGCATCGGGCATGCTTTCTGCCAGATGTTGAATTGTAGGTCAGTATGACACCATATGGCTTTCATTAACAGTTCCTTTAGGGAGGTGCATGCACAATAACATCACCCCCCCCCCCATTTCAAAGTGTGCCCTCCCTTCTCCCCTCTGCAGCACAAAAAAAAGAAAGATTGCAGGAATGTACGTCCTCTCTCTGGCAGAGTGTGTGTGTGTGGGGGGGGGGGTACACGGTGAACTCTTCAGGCTGGAAAAGCTGCAGAAGCTGTCGCGGCTGCGTCTCCAGTGACCTCATAGCCTGACAGAAAGCTATACGTTGGTTTGATTTGACTTCAGTTCAGAGCTTATGGTAAGAAGTTATTTAAAATAGCCATTTGTTTTGCAAAGTATCTTCCCAGTGCCTGTCCAGGGAAGGTGAATGACATCACGGCATTTTAACTCTGATCTTGGTGAACGATCCAAATATCACCTGAGGCAGTCTGCCAGGGTTTCAGCGTGCCATCTGCACGAAGTAGTAAGTGTCACACTGGCGTGGTTCTTTGTGCCTTCCATCCACTATCTCAACTTGTTTTTTTCCAGTGTGATTTGCGGTCGGACCAGCTCTGTGGGGAGCATTGGTGCTTCACGCCCCCATGATCGTGGTACTTGAATCCTCCGTGTGTGTGGAATTTGGAATTTTTTCTCATCGTCTCTGAAGAAACGGGTGTTTTGCAGTTCAATGAGAGTCTCAGAGGTTAATCCCTGCAAAAATGCTTAGATTTTTCATAAACCTCATGGAACTGTTTCATATTTTGTGGGAAAATAATGACTGAATGCACACAGACAGCATCAAACGAATATGAGAAATATCAGTAATTCAAATGGCGCGTCTCAAGAGTTGTAACAGATTAATATGGCATGGTTTTATTATATTACATTATATTACATTATATAGAATACCTGCTAAGTGTCACCCTGTACCCCTAAGTGTATGACAAAATCCCTTGATTAATAATTGATTTATAATCGTATGCTGTCTGATGCCAGAAAACATCTCACTTTGAGCTGAATGTGAGGCACGTACTTCTCCGTCTCTTTACTCCGCCATGTTTGTTCCGAGCAGCTCACTCCTGCAATTTATCCACAGCACCGTCCTTGCCATGCAAGGCTTCACCCATTATCATGACACGGCCTTTGTCCTGGGTCCAGGACACCTGTCCCCTTCAGTTACACGCTCTGTGACATTTTCCATCCAGCAGTGAAGGTCACAGATAGTGGAGTTAATACTGATAAGCTCAAAATACACCTGCTTTTTTTCTGGGAACTTTCTTTGTAAATTTGAAGGATCCGTGTCTTTCGTTAGACCTTAAAAGCACGGGGCCTCTCAGTGGCACTGGCTTGCCAGCATGGATAAATAAAAGATTAGTGCCCCTGGGCTAAAGAGATTCGGTTACTCGTTACTGACGCAGCGCTCTGCTGACCAATCCCCGAGAGGCCTTGGCATGGATGGAGGCTGTGAGGACGCAAGTGACAGGATTCAATAAGGAAAAGCACTAGATGAGTGATGTCATCTGCATCACTTCATCTTGCCAGACCCTGCTTTTTGTATATGGGTTTTTTTTTCCGGCTTGGAAGCCGACTGAATTGTCCACTTCCAGTTCATACAGGAAGCAAAGCCTGTGTAAAGGTCATGTGAGGGGAAGCACCTTCAATCTTTGTTGGGACCCCCAAAAAAAATTAGTCTATAACAGAATTCTGGCCATTGTTCAGTATTCAGAAATTGTTGTTCTTATGCTTTTTTTAATTATAAGTGAAATGCAACTGTTGCCTCAGTACAAATGTAACATGAGTATTGGGGGTAACAGTTTTCCTTTGCTTTTTAACTTGATATTGTTTGTTTTTGTTGACGGAGCTCCATATCAGTTTACTTTCCGCCTGTAGCTACAGGCAGGGAGGACCCGAAGGACCTGATGAACTCTTGTGCAGATGAAACACAGGAGTAGAATCACGGGACAGCAGCACTAATCTGTGTTCTGAACCCACACCCTTCCTGAAACATACGGATTCTAACTCTCCTCATTTGTCTTCTGTCGATGAGCGTGAACCTACCCCTTACACCTGCGTTGATGATCAGATCTCCAATGTAGGGAAGATATTTGCAAGAAGTTAGTAGTATATTGGCAATATTGCTGCTAAGGACTCTTTAATCTGTTCGCAGTTATTGTTTGGCTGATGAGGTTCCTGATTTATCAGACATGTATTTATTAGGAGAAGGTCCAGCCCACTTAGACAAAGGCATGAATCATTGTCATATCAGTCGTTAAATATAGGGCGTTTGGTATGAACTTTGTTGCTATTCAGAGAATTGCTGTGAATCTGTTGCAAAAGGAGAAGCTGTCATTGTCACTTGTTCTCAGTCCCTTGGTGACGGCTGTGAGTGTAATGGAATTTGGGAGGGAGAAAAAAAATCAGCTCTGACTCCTGCCTTAGTTTCTCAGGCATTTTGACCGGGCAGCCCCATCAGAAGTAGCCTGTGGCCCTCAGTCTGGGTGCCCGCAGACTGCCTTTGGAAGAACCTGCCATGGAAGGCGTCTGGAGCTCTAACAGAAACAGGGACATGGAGCAGGGTTGTACTAGGAGGCCTGCCAGAATCTGCTTCCTGGCAGCAGATAGTGCATGGCCAGAACACAAAGGTGGTACCTTAGGACTTCTTCATGAAAGGCTCTGATCTTCTTTTAAATGTAGTCTCATTTAACAAAAAAGAATTGAGGGAAAATGTGTAGGAACACCTAGAGTGATGACCTCAGGAAAAGAGAGTAGTTGGGGTAAGGTGGGGGTAAGGTGTTCCAGCCAATAGGGCCCAACCCCCCCCCCCCACATGACCTTGCAGCTATTGCAGCTAGAAGATGGATGGGGGAATGTTCCAATCGATTCACCTGCCCTTCGATATGAAAATAAACCACAAAAGAAATACAGGTTTCACAAACTTATCCTCAGGGTTGTAAGTCTCGCTTTTGAACGTCGGCATCTATTTGCACGGCGGCTGAAGGGGCTCCTGTTTAGCCTGCACGTTACGTAGGTGTGGTGGATCCCAAGAGAGGGGGCAAAGCACAACACACTGCCTCTTTCAGGTTCCCCTCTAAAAATAGGTTATGAGATCCTGAGCTGAGATCATTGGTGAACACCCCCTTACTCCTGGACTTAATGAATCTGTCCTTTCTCTTTTTGATATCTGCTCTCTCAGTTTGCCCAAAGTCTTGTCTGGCCTGTACTTATTCATTTATGCTGCGTAGTTGCTGCTAACTCAGACTGTTTGCCTTGCGTGACACTGGTGCTCTGTTAGCACGCCAGCGATGAAGCTGAGTGTAAATATTGACCCGCACAGAAGTAGAATTGTGTGAGCTTGGTTCAGGCACAGCAGACATTTTGAAAAACTGGTACTCCACAGTATCACATGTCCTCACTCGGGTAAACCCACACTGGATGTCGCAAAAAGGTGCCCCCCCCCCAGATGGGCCTCACTGCATCTGAAAGATACTGCTGTCCCAGCTTGTGGCAGCACAATCCTGTCTGCTATACTGGAAAGGTCACTTTGTTACCTGGGAGGGATGAGCAGGATTTGAGTGTGAGCTCAGCTTCAGATGGAGGGAAAGTGAATTTTGCTTGTGGCATTTTCCTTGCTTCAATAAGCTTCCTTTCACCTTTAAGTTGCTTTGTTGCATTTCATTGGCAGGAGATTAAAATATTCAGGCTTCTGTGTGTTTTACCAAATCAGACATTTGAAGACCTTTACCCCTTAATTTGAGATTTATTTGAAGCCCATTACATTCTGATATGAAACATACAGTATTTGAAGCCCATTACTCCCTGATTTGTTACTAATTTGAAGCCCATTACTGCCAGATTTTACACTGATTTGTTGCCCATTACTGCCTGATTTGATACTGATTTGAAGTCTGTTTTTTCACACTTTACTCTGATAGTGCTAATGTTTGGCTGATCTTTTATCTGCCCCTGCTCCCCTGCCTGGAACAGGGAGAAGACTCCACAGTCATAATGTCACTGAGGGCACTTAGATCACAGGGTTGCCAACTTTGGTTAGCTGGCTGGCGTGAGATTTTCAATTCGAGACAGGTCTGCCCAAGCATTTACATGTATGTAAGAGTTTTATTACCTTGTAAATAGTCTGTAGGGTTGGCAAACTACCCCAGTGCTTTTCATGTAGCTAATTTTAGGTTTATAATGGAATAATATAGATTTGCTGTAAGATTTCTTGTGTGAGCGTGAGAGTCTGTAAGTGTGAGTGTCAGATGTGTGAGAGCTGGTGACCCTGAGATCCATTGTTCCATCAGTGTGTCCTGGACACTCACCCATGGGAGCCTCCTGTCATGTTTCTTTTAATGGCCAATTAGCTCCGACTACAAACCATGGCTGCTGCTGGCCTGAAGCTCCCTTCCATGGAGCTTGTCAGGCTCAACCACTGGTTGCCTACTGACTTGTAGCAAACAAGAGGGCACTGATGTAGCTGAGCAGGTCCCCCTGTTCCAAGGTTATGTTTGCCTTTCCAAGCTGCTGGGCCCTCAAAGGTCTGCTGTTTCTGAAACACATTTAATTGCACTATGATTAAACACTTCATATCCACCACAAGAGTTATGTTTTCTCAGAAGTTGTGAGGTTTGTCTTGCTTTGTGTTAATTTCCTCCACTGTAACATCTAGTGCCATGCCATCTCGTTTAAATAACATTTGGTTCCTAAACGCCTTGGTTTTCCTAATTGGTCTGTAAATATATAAGTGCCTAATGGAATCTCTGTGAATGCTCTGGTGACCTTCAAAATGAAGGCGATTATGATTAAAATGGTCACGTCAGTCCAGTTGAATAGGAAGTGCCTGCTTCATGTTTGCTGGAACCATAAGTAGCAGAAATGGTCCATTGTTGTAAAATATTCAGTAAAAACAAATTCTGAGGACCTTGAGATTGTTATTCGAATGCAGCAGACTTTCTTTTTGATTCCGACAACCAATTAACACTAGGCCACACAAAAAACATCTACAACTTTTGCTTCATGCCAAATCCCTTTTGATAAGCCCATAAAATGTTTAATTTTGTGCAGCAAACATAAAGCAGGGTGTGACATTAAACTCTGTTAAAAAAAAACATTGTTTTCCCAAATCTTGCGGTGGCATAAGGTACGGTGCTTAGGCATATATTTTCTGTAGGGTTTGTCGGCAACAGGCCTCAGTGACAGTGCGGTCGGTTGTCATAGCGATATTTACCGTTGCCCTGGATCCACTTTGGGAGCCTTGTGTCTGGGGCTTTCTGATTCCCGTCTTGGGAGCATCCTTGACAAATAACAGCAACACAAAGTGTTTGACAACAGATGGAAAAAACAGAGTGAGAGTATAACAGAGAGGGAAATAGAGATACAGTGATACAGGCTGGTGATTTATATACATTTCTAGCGGCCTCCGGTCTACTCCAGTCTTGATTTCAAACTGAGCACATCTGTATTGGGTCCCTGCAATCATGTGAGGGTGGGCTATGTCTGTAGCAGCAATGAATAAGAGTTGCTTTCTCTGGAAGCCGTAGGTATGAATCGAGGGCCTATTTCAGAATAGTCATTTACACTTCTGTAGCAGGAGACATCGTGGTGGTAAATCTGTCTGTGTATAATGTTGCATCACGCCACAGGAAATTAGATCAGGGACAGATCAGGCCTTGCTGACCTGTGTCTGATATGGCATCTGATTGGTCCAGAGTACTTATCCTCATGGGGCCACCAAATTTTTGATAGCACTAAGATAATAGCATAAAGAATAACATGAGGTTTCTAAATAATTATATATTTGCATCTTTGTTCTGCTAGCTGGCGTCTGACTAAGGTCCTGCTTTTCACCCTGTGCTCCTTTCACAGGACACTGACAGTTTGTGCTGAGGTCCATTTGTATATACTTTATACAGAAAGCGAAATGAAATCTCTCTGTGGCTTAAATGTATTTTAAAAGTGCTTAACTGCACAGGGCCTGTGAACATTAAAAGCTGCGTATCAGTACCCACATCTGAGGTCGTGGCTGTGTCACTCTCCGCATGCTAACAAACACCAAAAGAAAAGCAAGTCTCAGCACCCACTGCTCCTTCGGGCCACGCTTCCAGGTAGGCAGCCACATGTTTTGATTTGGTCACATGACCCCCGTCTGCTGTGTCTCTGTTTCCACTCCCAGTAAGACTTCTGTTGGTTTAAAGAAATGCTGACAAGCTTGGTGGAGTCACCTAAGCAGATGTTTCTTGGCTCTTTTTGCTTGCTTTGGAAATTGATTTCCCAGAACGATGACAAACTGTTCTTATCTTCTGAAGCACATGGCACTCAGATGATGCTTGATAGCCTTCAGCCACCTGTGTGAAGGAGCGTCAAAGACGGGAGGCCTGTCCTGTTTTGTCCCTTGCTTTAGCAGAACGGGTTGCCATTCCTCTCTCCTCATAAGGTGAGGTGTGTCCCTCCCAGTCTTAGCAGAAGCTGCACCTCCTCATGTGTCCCTCACCTGAATCACTCTCTCCAGCCCCTTGCACCGTGGTCTCCTCTGCACTTATTGTCAGAGGACTTCCTGCAGCACTTCTGGTTCCTGTCATGCTGCTGTCACGGGTGTCATTAGCCCCTGATGCATACTCCATCATGCCAATGTTCACCCAGGCAGCATCTCATTGTTTATTGTCTCCTGGTGACTTATGGCTCCTTTCCTTGTATTCTGGGGTCTTGTGCAGTTCTGCCTTTGTTTCTGTTGGGTGGTTTTGCTGCTGCCCGTCAGCACGGTTACCAATACTGCCACCCAGCATATGTGGTCAAGGAACCTGCTGACTCAGAAGTTGCTCTGCAGTGTTAATAAAACCCAGGTGGGCGTTTGTTTTCAAAAAGACTCCTTCATTCGTCCCTCCACCCTGAATATATCTAGGTCAGCATGACAGGATGACAAGTTCCCTCTGGCCTTATGTGTGGGGCATGAAATTAAGAGGTGTTTGGGTTGGAGTTAATCTGAAGCACTCAATCTGGCTGGGTTGCCATCTTGGATCACATGTGACATTGTTATGCTCCCCCACTACCCGCCCCCTCAAGGCAAAGGGAATAGGGTTCAAATAAATTGCTGGGGGTGTGAGCTAAACTAATCAGGACAGATTGTTCTGTTCTTTGAAAAACAGTCTTGAAAAGCCCCTTTGACTCCATGACGACCTCACAAACCAAACTCAGATCATGGCCCCTGTGGAGGTAAGAATGTAGATGCAAAAAATGCATTACTCTATGATCTCTGTTCCTAGGGCTTTGGACGTGCTTGATGTGACATTCAGGTCTCTCCAGCACACCACAAGAAGACCTAAATGATACTTTTGCTCAGTGGTCTCAAAAGGACCAGTGTTTGGGTTTGTAGCAGCTGAACAGAGAGGGGTGGTGACTCTGGGTCCCGTGTGTGTGAGCATAGGCGTTGTGGGTCTGTTCTAGTGAAAATGCCAAGGAGCCTTTGTCAGAATCTGGGGTGACGGCATGACTGCGGATTTGCGTTTTCAAACCTGAGAACTGAGCAGCCGCTGCAGCCTCCCCATTACTGATTCCTCTCCCAGTTTTTTAATTCCCAGTGTGAGTGTTGGCTGGATCTGCCAGCTAAACCGCAGCCTGTGGGTCAGGGCGGCACACAGACAAGGCGGAGTGGGGATTTATGGAGCCCAAGCCCTTTGTTTCCTAATTAGATTTTAATTTGTAACATTAAACCAAATTAATTAAGTATTAATTGAAAACATACAAGTCTGCATATTACCGACACATCTTTTTAGAGCCTAGCATGTAGACACAGCACGTAGTCAGCCTGTGTTTTTGTTTGTTCCAAAATAGTCCATTAAATGTAAAATGAAATGGATTCTTAAAAAGAACAAGGGCACCTACACGGCATAGAGTTATCTGTGTTTTGTGTGTGTGTGTGGGGGGGGGGTCATCAGGTCCAAATCTAAATGAACTTGGATGGGCCTATGAAGTGAGAGGAGGGCCTGGTTAATGGTGACGTAGGAGGGAGAAGCTGGGGGAAAGCGGGGGGGCGCCTGCGAGACGGGATCAAACCCAGCCATTTCCTGCACCCCGCGCCCGACTCACGTCTCTCCAAATAAGGCAATGGTATTTGCATGAAGGGAAAGTCGTCATGGATCTTGGGCGAATGTAAGATTCCCGTAACACATGCCCAGATTGAATAGAGATGGTTTGTGAGCGGAAGGGCACGGATTGGGCGGTGCTCTGATCTGAGTCATGGGTTACATGCTGAACACCGTTTGTGCCACATATAGCCGAAATCGCGTTGGCAAGTGCTGTTTTTTTTTTAATAGGGTATGTAACGATGACAGAAATGGGGCTGTGATTTCTTTTTAAAGCTGTGGAGAGAGCCCTAACCACCAAGCACTCCCCGGCGATTACGGCCCGCTCCTGCTTTCATGTAGGAGGAAGCTGCACTTCTGCGCCCCAAAAGCGGTGCCGTTTGTTCCCAGGAGACGCCGCAGGTGTCTGATTGGCCGGTGATGTGTTGAAGGCTCAGTGGAGCGCAACCCAGTTCTACTCCAACATTATCAACAACAATCCTGGCAACTCGAAACAGCTTTTTTCTACCATTAATCACCTTCTCCAGCCACAAACGACCTCTCCCTCGGATGCTACTGTGGAAAAGTGTAACA
>JABFEA020000010.1:9278693-9291648 GCA_019775915.2 Cyphomyrus plagiostoma | reverse complement strand
CATCTGCTCCACACAAGGCCCCCCAGATGTCCTGTTTCTTAGTCGACTTAATTTAAAACCAATTTAAATCTTTTAAAGTAACCAGTTGTATGCAATACAGGAGTCCTGAAAGAGTGAAAAATAAACCATGTAATCATTTCTTAAAACAAGGTTTTTTTATCTAAGAACATTTATGTCTTGACCACAAATGCTGTTAACTGTGCTTTAGTTTGCTGAACCTTTGTGTTTCTTCCATGGTATTTAACCTAGCAGAATTTTGTACCCCTGCTTTTCCATAGCCCCTCCGTCAGGTCACATGGTCTTCCTCCATTTGTCATGTGACTCTTCATCACTGCTCAGCTGATGTCTGAGGCAGCAGGACCTCCATTTTTGTATGCCTGAATCTGCCAGACTTTTTTCCTGTACCCATTCAGCCCAGCTGATGCTCCTTTGTTGCACACAAACACATGTGAACCTGAATCAGCCTTCACAGAAGGTGCTTTGTGTCTCTCAGATGCACAGTGCTGCAGTTTTCCACACAATTATTTTTGCCTTACATTTCCTATGAAAAAATAAAATCGCCCAGCTAAACCACTGCGCTGACACTTCATGAAGGACATAGCTTAAGAATTCAAAAAATGCATAAAATAAAACACTGCAGCACAGCTTTGACATAAAACACCGGACAAATGGATCCATGTTTAACTTGCAACACACTGGGACCAGATGTGTGCACTGGGAAATGCAGTGCAGAAGGTTCTTTGTGTGTGTGTGTGTCTGGAAATGTGCATGTATGTCTGAAAGTATGCGAGTTTATGTGCGTGCGGATGCAAGAATGTGCGTCTGTTATGTCTGCGTGAATCCATGTGTGCTTGTGTGGTTGTGTGTGTGCGCGCACATGCGTGTGACAGTGCGTGTATGCATGTGTCAGCGGTTCTGTAAAGTTCCAGCCATGTTCTCCTGTTGCCGTGGAGATTGCTCAACCTGTCAAGCTCTCTGCTGACCTGCAGTGTCCCCCCTCCCAGCATGTAAAAGACATCATCTTGCAGTCCAACCCCCTGCTGGAGGCCTTTGGGAACGCGAAGACCGTGAGGAACAACAATTCCAGTCGATTTGTAAGGGCTTTATGACGCTATTGTCCTTCGGCACCATGCATCGGGGTACCATTCACTGGCTCAGGACTTCTCATATCTTCTTCCACTATTTCTTACCCAGAGTCATATCCAGGAATGGCTCATGTAGTGGCTGTGGTGAATGGGGAACCGAGCGGGAACAACCAGGGAATTACAGAGCTTTTCTGTATATTTTTTATAAGCTGTGTTATTGCCCCTTTCTGTGCCACTGCTGGGGCTGCTGGCGTCATGTGGGGACATCTAAACCAGGGCTATTGAGATGTTAGGGCAGACTCTGGCTCCACAGTGGATGGGGTGGTTAGGACTCATGGACCATGTAGCGGTTTGGAGTCACGGAGCACTCGCTGGGCAGGAAGGACAGACCATGTGGTGGTTAAAGCTTAGAGGCAGTGTGGTGGTCTCAGGAACTGTGGGGGTTAAGGTTACGACTTAGGGATGGTGCAGGGTTAAGGTCACGACCCAGGAACTGTGTGAGGGTTAAGATTAGGACTCAGGGACAGGGTGGGGGTTAGGATATACAGACCAGCTAGTAATTAGGCTTCACAAACATGACCATAGGTGGTTAGGGTGAGATTGGGTATTGATTCTAATACTCACAGACTGGTAGGACAATTAGGACATGCGGACCAGGTGGGTCATGTGGTAGAACCTTAAGGTGGACCAGATGGGTCATGTGATAGGAGCTTAGGGTGGATCCGGGGCATTTATAGCTATTGAAAAAAATCAGCAAAAGTCAAATTTACTCGACTTGATTTTTAATTTTTTTTGGAAGGAAGGCTGGCATGGGGGGTAAAATACTCATTATATCACTCGGGGCTATAGCCCCAAATGATCAGGCATGACGAGGCCCATGGGGTGGACAGCTTGGCCCCACAGCCATTCCTTACCACACACAGGACAGGGATTTGTGTGCTTTCCGGTAGCCACACAGCAAAGGAGGAGGAAGACTGGCCAGTCACAACATTGTCATTAAGAAGATGTGCTGTAGAGCCAGAATCGTTGGAGAAACGCTACAAGGCTCATAACAGAGTGATAAACCCGATCTCTCCTCTAAGGCAGATCACAGCCCTGTAGATAAGGTACAAATACTTGACAGGGCAGAGACAGGAAATGATTAAAATTGGTAACCACTTAGCACTACATTATAGCATCACTGAGGGTCTATAAGTGAGAGTGAGATTATTAGGATTCTGCAGATTGGTATGGAGTTTTGGCTCTGAATAGGATGCTGGTGTGCTGTCATGCCACACAGTGGCTTTTTCATCAGTTGTCTGTGCTCCAGCTCAGACTGACCCAGTCTGTCACTCAAAAGTCACGCTCCCTTTCTGCAGGGAAAGTACTTTGAGATTTGGTTCAGCTCTGGCGGTGAGCCGGACGGAGGAAAAATCTCCAACTTCCTTCTGGAAAAATCACGGGTCGTCATGAGGAATCCTGGAGAGAGGAGCTTTCATATATTCTACCAGGTGAGTACTGAAGCCTGAAGAGTCTCTTTGGTCTTGGTGTTTTGTTATTGTGTTTGTGTTTCTGAATGCTTTTGAGTGTTGGCATGTCTGGATGCAAGATGGGGAAAAGTGGGAAATAGTTCCACTTTACGTGTCCCAGATTTCGTCAGGATGCTAAGAACAAAGCATGCCATTTGGACCCAGTAAGCAGGTCATGTTGTTCTTGCATCTCAGAAGACTGCCAGCACGTCACTTTCTCGTTATACTGTTTCCTGAGTGATGAGAGAGAGTAGAATGGAGAGTCATGTCTCTGGAATAGAAGTGAATGGGTTTGTTAATGTGCTGACACAGAACGCCAGGAAACGGCTGGATTTATTCACTGTCAAGTGCTCTTCCCCAGACGCGATGCTTTGAAGGATTCTCAGAAATGGACTCCAGTGTGCCACTAGCGTCTGAGTCTGTGGGGTCCAGCGGTGATTCCTGATGTGTGAGTCTAACTGTTGCTTTTCATTCACGTTTGCAGCTAATCGAAGGAGCCAGCGAGGACCAGAAAAGCAGCCTTGGCATCACCAGTTTAGATTACTACAGTTACCTCAACCAGTCTGGGTCCTACAAAGTCGATGACATAAACGACAAGAAAGATTTTCAGGAGACAATAGTAAGGCTTTCTCTGTAATCGCCTGCAGTCCGCAGTGTTCTCTCTGCTCACATAAATAGATGCAGCAAAGAGTGATTTTAGTCCTTCTGGGTATCTCAGTCTCGGGTTGGCTTTCAAAAGTGGCCTAGATGCTGCAGCAGACTGCAAACCTGTTACTCAGTACTCAGTACTCAGTACTCAGTATGGTACCCCACTCCCCGTCTATCGCAGCACGCGATGAACGTGATCGGGATTCGCCCCGAAGAGCGCACCCTCGTCCTCCAGATCGTGGCTGGGGTGCTTCATCTAGGCAACATCAACTTCAAGGAGGCCGGGAACTATGCCGCTGTGGAGAACAGTGAATGTAGGTACTCGCAAAGAAAAGCTGCTTTCTGGAAACCCACCTCAATTGCTTTGCGTTTTACTGCTTTTTTTGCCCACAGGGGGTCTTCATTTGTCCCGCTGAGACAGCACCTCCCTGGTTATTGTTGTGTGGAGCTCATCCCTAATTCAGGGCTTAGTTAAAATGACTGGTTAAGTCCCACTCTGAAGTCTCACTGTGTTACATCACAGGCTACAATTACAGAGCGAAGTTCAGTATTTCCTGTCTCAGTCTCCTCCCTTCCTCTGTACCTCCTGTCCCACCCAGTATGTAGTTCTGGCTTCCTCCTCCCTGCTATTACTGCTTCGGGTCACACAGTGTCTGCTGCACTACCTGCATCTCTAGAACATGTTCAGTAGAGCAGGCAGATCTGCTCTGGCAGCTGTGACCAATCTCACCTCTGACAGCAGGTTTCTGCAAAATTTTTTGCTTGTTTTTTAAGATAAAAGATAGAGATAATAATCTGTGGATGTGTGAAGTCATAGGATAGGTGAGGCCACATCAGATATGTTCCTTAGGACATATTTACTGGTCCTGGTGTTTCTCTGTGTGAGCACAAGTCCCTGTGCCCTCCATTCCTACACCAGGCTGAATGGTAAGAGTGTGGCGCTGTCCCACTGTCCCCAGCAGGGGTCACCAGCCGCACCCTCATGCTCTTCCCGCCAAGCATGCCTTTTGGGCCGCTTCTGCTTCCTTCTGGGGGAAGTGACTCAGCCTGATGGGGCGCGGAGAGGGACCTTGTGTCGGCCAGAAGCTTGCACTCACTCTCCTTCTGGGATCCTGATACTATAATCATGCATTAAATCCTCAGGTGCTCCTTTAGCATTTGGGCCATTTTCATTCACATTTTGATCAAATATTTTCAGCGATTTTCCATCCATCCATCTCCCATAACCGCTTACAAAATGCTCCTTGATGGTGATATTCAGGAATTACATCATGCGAGGCCCAGTGGCCAGCACTGTGGTCTCACAACTTCTGGCTGTGGCTTCAGGTCCTGACCCAAGATGTGTGTGTCTGAAATTGCCTCTAGGCCTTCTGATTTCTGTAGTCCAAAAGCCAGGTCAATCGGTGTCTCAAAATTGGTATGTGTAATCATGCATGTGTAAGCATGTATCCTGTGATGACGCCGTTCCCTCAAAGGTGTTCCCCTGCCTCATGGCTGCTGCTCCCTGACAAAGGCTCTAGGTTGACCGGAATCCCAGATGAAACGCATCATAGCTGAGTGCGGAGAAGCTATGTGGTTTCTAAGGATCTCCTGATCTCTCCACCCGCCAGTCCTGGCCTTTCCCGCCTTCCTGCTGGGCATCGACCAGAATCGGCTCAAGGAGAAGCTGACCAGCCGCAAGATGGACAGCAAGTGGGGCGGCAAGTCTGAGTCCATTGATGTGACGCTGAATGTCGAACAGGCATGCTACACGCGTGACGCACTGTCCAAAGCTCTGCACGCCCGCGTCTTCGACTGGCTAGTAGAGGTAACCGTCAGCAGGGAGCCAGAGCACTGGGGACACGGATGACCCCATGACCCCTCATGCAGAGAGAGTAGCAGCTCTGGACCACATGACCATATTGTTTCTTTTTTTCAGTCCATCAACAAGGCCATGTTGAAAGACCATCAGGAGCTGAACATCGGTGTGCTGGATATTTATGGGTTTGAAATTTTCCAGGTAAGCATTATCAGGCCTGTTTCCCTACAAACATATCTTTTTTATCTACATATTTGTCAGACCTGAAGCTGAGTGATGATTAAAGCGAAAACAAACACACCCCAGTCAGGTGGCTTCCCCTTTTCGAACTGCCTAACAAGATTATACACCAGATTTCGGTTCCTAAATCCTAATTGGTTCGCCAGGGTTACGGTCGATCTGTACTGATCCAGAAATCTGTTTGCTAGGAGGATTCAATAGTCAAATCCCTTCTTTTAGTCACATGTTTGGTTTCATTGGGTCTTTAATGAGCTGACACAGGAATATGTCTGTACAGAGTGAGTTAAGATGATAAAAGTTAATTATCTGTGACAGTAGAGATGCATGCAATGATCGTGGGCACTGGTGCACAGACAGTCTGCTTTGTTATTGTCCTTGGGAGACATGAACCGCTTTGGAATCTATAATGGGATTTATCAGCGACTGGTCTGCCAGTAAAGCCTGGCTGCTTATGGTTTGGGAGGGAGCCTCTGCACAGAAGACCCCATCAAACAGGCCTCTTATCGGGGTCGCTGCGGTCACCTGGGCCAAATGGCATAGGAAATAAAAAACTGATTTGCCGTGCAATCTCTATTTATAGCATGTAAGCAACTATACCCATACATGTAATTGTATTTTATTAGTAATTGCATATGTGTTTGTGATTGCAGCCATGTAATCATAGCTTTGTCAGTAACAGTTATACATACATCTGTATGTATAACTCAGAAATTGTAGTTGTATCGTATGACACTTTATGAGGCAAATGAGCAGGATGTCATGGTTCAAATGGACATGAATGTTTCTCAGAATGACAGCAAAGAAATTGTAGTAAACCTTTAAAACGGCTTTAAAATCACTGCAAAGCTAAAAACCCCTGAAACACAAACCCAAAATGTGGGCTGTTGACTCCAATCCTGACCATCCGGCCTCCTACCCTGGCTGGGCCTGCGTCAGCTGTAACGGGAGCCCCAGCCTGATCCACGAGAGGGGCTCTCACCGTCTCAGGGCTTCGCTGGCTGTAGATCACCACACAGTTTAACCCCTGGCAATTGCCCTGACTGGCTTGCAGTCTGTCTGCATCATGAATGCGGCTCGAAATCTATTCCAGAACTGTGAGCTGACTGGTTCAGCAGGATTTAGGCAGGCTGTGTTTACAATCCCGCCCTGCCACGTTTCAGATCCTTAACAGCACCAACCTGCCTGCTCACCTCGTCCAACCTGTCAGCAAGAACACGTCACAGGCAATTCCTTAGTTATTTGCAAATAAACATGTCAGTTATGTAAGCAAAGCATGTCGATGTCTGCGATGCAGGTAGTCAGGATGTATTTTGGGTCAGGCTGCCGCCAGCACAGGAGACTCCACAAAGATTCCTGATTTCTAGAATGATTTGGTTTTAAACTGGAACAGAAATATAAAAATATTACTAATATCAATATCTGCCATTCATTCAATTGCAACACAAGACCAATGCATACCTTTACACACATTTTTGTTTATCCAGACAAAAGGGCTAGGGCTTCTTATGCATATCACATAGAAATAAATATAAAATTTTATATAAATATAAAAATCACAAAGTATATACTACATAGTATAATGGTGTATAGTTTTTATTTTAACCGTCCATGTTAATTTCTTTGCAGAAAAATGGCTTTGAACAGTTCTGCATCAACTTTGTGAACGAGAAACTTCAGCAGATTTTCATCGAACTAACCCTGAAGGCCGAGCAGGTAACAGTAGATGTTTGCTTTCTGCCTGCACTCCCTTCACACCCGTCTCTGACTGCTGAAGAGCTTCCTCCAGCAAGGCTCATTTCTCAAGCTGCTTATAAATCTGGCCGTTTGAGCCTGCGGGGCGAGTGAGGCCAGCGGGCCGACGGCTGACTGTGCTATCTGCCTCCTCCAGGAAGAATATGTGCAGGAGGGCATCCGGTGGACTCCCATCGAATACTTCAACAACAAGATCGTGTGTGACCTCATCGAGAGCAAAGTGAGCGGCCTGGCAGCTGTACCAAGCTAACGGCACGTCTGATGCAGAGCTTTGGGCCTGTATTAACTGCAAGGCTCAGGATTAGCATTTGCGGCTAATGTGTGTTTATAATTGATAACACTTTCTACCATCTGTTGATACACTAAGAGAACTAGTGCCCATTGGATCTACTTATAGATTCGCATAGATTAAATTCAGTTTTTCAATTGCTTATGATAAATGGGAAACCAGGAATTTTAATTGGGGAACATTGACAGGCACTTGCTAATTAAGTCGAGTGTTCCTGGGGCCACACGCCTTGTTCTGGAATTTTCCTCAGTGTTGGCATCTGCCCCATTTCTGCATGCAAATATGTAGTTTCTGTTGATTTCTTTTCCCAGAATCCCCCTGGTATCATGAGCATCCTGGATGACGTGTGTGCCACCATGCACGCGGTGGGAGAGGGGGCGGACCAGACTCTGCTGCAGAAGCTGCGCGTGCAGGTCAACACCCATGAGCACTTCAACAGCTGGAATCAGGGCTTCATCATCCACCATTACGCTGGGAAGGTGATGGAAGCCAGACCTCCATTCTTATCTCTCTGCTCTGAGCCCAAAGTGCTGCTCAAGTCAAAGATTCACATCCGTTAATCATTAAGTCATGACACACCACATAGCTAAAAGCACCACAGTCCTTCTTACTCTTCAGCAGTTTTCTGGCTGTAAAAATGTCTCTTCAACTGTCAGCTGAGTAACTGTCTCCGAGCAGCAGAAATAATGTAAACTCTGTCATAAGTGACCGGCGTCTTGTGTCCCGCAGGTGTCCTATGATGCGGATGGGTTCTGCGAGAGGAACAGGGACGTGCTGTTCACAGACCTCATCGAGCTGATGCAGAGCAGTGAAATGTAGGTGACCGGCCACAGAGAGGCACCGCGTGCCTGCCTGTCATTGTCAGGTTGAAGGTCACAATCCAGGCAGCACGAGTGTTACTCAACACCAAAAGCCCAAAGACTGTACTTGTGATGCAGTGAATCATGGGATTTGTCTCGTCATATTTCTGTTCTTGAGTATTGGAAATGGTTTTCGGCAGAGGACAACACAGTTATGATCAAATATGGAAAAAGCAAAATGGTGGATTTCTGTGTTTGTTTGACCCTGTTCCTCATATGCTGCCCACTAAGCCAGTGGATCAGGCCTGATATTACGTTGTGCATGAAGCAGGTCATGGGCTGTGTGCTTGTTTTGTTGCCATGGAAGCGTAACATGTTGTTTTGTTTGTAAGGAAGTAGACCACGACACACACTTGTGGGTGCCCTGGTCTTTGGCCCCCGCCGTGTGCAGGTTCCCATCTGTGCAAACAGCTCCACAGCCTTTGTAATGGGCATTTAGGGGGGGTTATCCTCCGACCCTATTCCCAGAGGCAGCCACACACATACTCCTGAGAGGTGGCAACCCCAGCAGGCCTTACTTAATTTTCATGGCCTGCACCCAGCTGTCCGCATGCAGACAAAGCTGCCCATTTATTTCCCATAATCCCCAAGCAGAATGCTCCTTCCGGCATTACATGGAAATCCAGCCATTTCATTTATTAAGCTTTAGATATGCATCTGTTTTATTTATGCTTATTTATATACCACTGGAAACTCTTAAACATCTACAAATCTTTTGCTAGCATCAGTTGCTTTAGTATTCTATTTATTTTTCTGACCAAAAGTATTTTTAAGCCTGTTCTGTTTGTAAATTATGAAGTTTCTATTGTAAAACCCTGGAAGAATCAGCATGCTGTTCACCCACTGAGTGTTGTCTAAAGGACATTATGCTGAGAATTAGTCTCGGTTTAAGACAACCGTGAACAAAGGAAATGCACAAGGAGAACGATGGGTACATTTTAATGTCCCTGCAGAGCATTTCCGCACTGGGAAACAGTTCTCTGGGAAAGTAAGGAAGCTCCTCAATGATGTGAAAGTTTCAGTTTGATCCGACGGCAGCTGAAAACCACAGTTATCCTAAATGCGAGTTCTGGCCAGGGGGCGACGTCAAGGCCGCCATAATCCAAGCTTTTCTTAGGAGAGATGTTGTAGCACGAAAAGCGAGAATAACGCTGTAATTCCTTTGCGCCACATCTTACAGTTTCCGAGTTCATGTCGCCAACCAGCTCTGTCCCTCTCTGTTTTGTTTCATAAGACGCTTCATCCGAGCCCTCTTCCCCGAAAACCTGACCCAGGACAAGAAGGGTCGACCCACCACGGCGGGTAGCAAGATCAAGGTCAGCTTGGGTGTGACTGACTCCTGTGGGGAGTGGGAGGTCTGCACATGTCCTGCGGCTTCCCCCATATTGGGCCAGCTCCGCTGAAAGGATGCATGCAAGGACCAATCACTTGCCTGTTTTCCCTGAGAGACCCGAATCAGGACCTTTGAACTGTGGGGCTGTGCGCACACGCACACCCATACTCAGGAACCAGCACTGATTGCTTTGTGCTGCTAGACGTCTGCCTGATCAGATCATTATGCCTGAGCCCCTCAGTACTTCCTTGAATGTTTTTCAGTGATGTTCATTGTTAACTTTTAAATTGTAGACTCGTTTTGGAAAGCATATTCACAAGTGCTGACAGGTGCAATGTGATGATCAGTGCTAATGCTGGCATGGAGATTCACTGCAGATGTAATCTGAACCTGCTTTGGGCTGCTTTGTCTAATGACTATGACTCATTGTGCTTCAATCAGCTGTGACTCAGCTTCCCTTGATTTTTCCTTCAGAAACAAGCTAATGACCTGGTGAACACGCTGATGAAATGCACCCCCCACTACATCCGCTGCATCAAGCCCAACGAGACTAAGAAGCCAAAGGACTGGGAGGAGGGAAGGTAAGAAAAACACATAATACACAATACATCATACTTACAAACAATAGCACGCATACACACACACACACACACAAATGCTGTCTGTGGCCATGACCAGACTCTGGACAAATACATACACACACGCTCAGTGCTGGCCACACTGGTAGACAGGTAATAATTCTTTATTTTAACAGCATCCAGCTGCGAACATAAGATGTCCACTTATTTCCCATAATCCCATGCAAGGCATGCAAACCTGAATTTTTAAACAGATGTTCTCACCACCAGCATCCTGTAATCTGAGCCTTTTCTTTGCTCGTCTTCAGGCTTTCCTGTGTTTTCTTTAAAGCTATTTCTGTATAATAAACCTCCGCGTGCCCCTTATAGGTACTAATTTGTATTTTTTTTGCACTCACGTTTCCTCATTAACACACCCACGTGCACATGCACGCACACACCCTGGCCCACGACTGGGCCGGAATGCAGGGTGACGTGGCCCGTGGCCCCCGTGGAGTAAGGTCCCATCGCGTGTTCTGCCTTTGTCCACCTCCTTCCTCCGCTTAACACAAACCCACGCTGAATGCTCGGCCCGCTGACCTGCCGTGCTGCATTGTTCGGCAGCCAACGGCCTTCCTGTTTTGCGGAAGCTAGCGTCCAGCTTTTTGCTCATTTAATAGCATTCAGGACTGTTGTTTTCCCCGGAAGCCCACTGGCACTCCTGCCTGTATATGGGAGTGCAGGAACCCCTGGTGTGTTTGGCCTGAGAAAGTGCCTGTGTCTCGTCTCACGGCAGAGTCAAGCATCAGGTGGAGTACCTTGGGCTGAAGGAAAACATCCGGGTGCGGCGTGCTGGCTACGCCTACAGGAGGCTCTTCCGGAAGTTTCTCAACAGGTTGGTGACATGCGGACCCCCCCCCCAACCTGCTATCTGTACTGAAAACTGAATTCAACATTTAAACAGGGGGGAAGCCCAGCCGTAGGTACTGACAGAACCCCGCTGGCCGACACCCGGAGCCCTGTATACTGAGAAGTGCTGAGGGAGACAGTAGCCACCATATTTAGCTCTGGGGCCTGATCAGCATACAGCAGAGAGACGGGGCTGTTCAGAGGCAGTCAGCAGCCATGGATTTGCTGATGTTTGTAATGGTGCAGCTAAGACTTCTGGGTATTTACTCCTGGGATGACTTCAGAGTTCAGGGTGAGGGCTGAGGATGGAGATGGAGATAGAGATGGGAGTACAGGCTGGACTGGACATAACCTTTGTCTGGGCTTTGGGTGCACATGGTACCAGAAGGTGGGGCTGCTTATTGCTCCGGTATTAATAAGCTGTTACCATGGTGCTGTGCTCGGGCATACTCAGGCTGTGGTTCGCTCCCCCCTCCGCACCCCCAAGGTACGCCATCCTGACCCGGGAGTCTTGGCCCACTTGGCGGGGCGATGAGAAGCAGGGCGTCCTTCACCTGCTGCGCTCCGTAAACATGGACCAAGACCAGTTTCAGCTGGGCCGGACCAAGGTCTTCATCAAGGCCCCTGAGTCGGTGAGTGCGCGCCATGTGACACGCGTGTCAGCACTCGGGATCGCCGCTCACCGTAACAGGATAGGCCTTACACAGAGGCACCTTAGTTAGCATCCAAAGTGCGACGTTTGTCAGAGCTGATGAAGCATGGGATTGTGGGAAGGGGAGCAGGCTGAGCTGTGGGCGCCTCTTAGTCAAAGCCTTGTTTGTGACTTGCCTGTGAGCTGACTTGTTGACTTTTCCACACACATTTGAATCGGCTCTTGTGGCTGCGTGTCAGGGTTTACCTGGGAGGTGTGAATGCAGCCCTGCTCCCCCCCCCTGCACTGGGGTCCTGGAGTGTGGCCCCTGGCTGATAAAACTCCAAGTAGCTGAATTAATAAAAAAGCATTTTCCCCTAGTAAGGCAGTGATGCAGAGTACTTATTCTGTGAGCTCTGTGATGGTATTTTTTTTTTTTTTGCATTAGCAGTAAGTGGTTTGTAAACATCCCTGCAGACTCAGCTGAGCTGTCATTCCTCTCATTCAGAGGCTAAACTGGGCCAGCTGTTGGATTTTGCAGCTGTCATGCTGTCAGTGACATTTGAAACCAAGAGCAGAAACAGCAGTTTTCTGGGTTGCCCCGTGCCTTCTGGGCTGGTCCACACACCCTTAGTGATGCTCTGATGCCCTCTGGCTGACCCACCCCTGGCTCTCAGCCAAGTGTCACAGGGCCTGAGCAGCAAACAGGAAGTTTAGTCTCTGTGGCGATTCGGCCAATGATGAAAACAAGGCAGGGAGAACGAGGAGCTGGTGGGGGCAGGGGGGCAGGCTCACTGCTTTGTGTGCACAGGGTGTTTCAGGGTGTTCAGCACTCTGTGTTTGTGCACGTTGTGTGAGCTGGTTGTGTTGGGTGTGTCACTGTTTGCTGTGTGTCAGCTTGGTTGCGTTTTAAGGCGTATGAATAGGAACGGCTCAGTCGGCATGCTGATGTGTGCCCCCCCCACCCCACTCAGCTGTTCCTGCTGGAAGAGACCAGGGAGCGTAAGTTTGACGGCTTTGCCAGGACCATCCAACGGGCCTGGCGTAAGTACCTGGCCAGGAAGAAGTATGTCCAGATGAGAGAGGAAGGTATGTGCACGGTTACAGCGCAGACACACACAGTACAGCGCAGACACACACAGTACAGCGCAGACACACACAGTACAACACAGGCATACAGTTACAGCTCAGACTCACACAGTACAGCACAGACACACACAGTAAAACACAGGCATACAGTTACAGCGGAGACACACACAGTACAGCGCAGACACACACAGTACAGCGCAGACACACACAGTACAGTGCAGACACACACAGTACAGCGCAGACACACACAGTACAA
>JABFEA020000010.1:9254506-9274839 GCA_019775915.2 Cyphomyrus plagiostoma | reverse complement strand
CCCCCACATGAGGCCCCGCCTCTTGCCCATCCCCCACATGAGGCCCCGCCTCTTGCCCGTCCCCCACATGAGGCCCCGCCTCTTGCCCATCCCCCACATGAGGCCCTGCCTCTTGCCCATCCCCCACATGAGGCCCCGCCTGTATCCCTTCCCCCACATGAGGCCCCACCATTTGCCCCTCCCCCACATGAGGCCCTGCCTCTTGCCCGTCCCCCACATGAGGCCGTATTCGATTTAAATACTACTCAGGGGTGAGCAATACATGCTCATCAGTTCAGTGATGAAAAACTCTGCTCACATTTATCATCCTCCAGGCCCCTCAAGAAAGAATTTTGCTCCCTCCAAATTCCCCCAGCACTACCCATCACGGGCTGCCCCAGGACCTCCAGGTAGGGCACTCCAACACCCCCCATCTTCTATACCGATTCCTAATTAGCATCTTAACAAAACAAGCAACAACCGAAAGGCTAAATAGCGACGCGTTTCCCACATCAGCCTTATGGGGTCTGTCCTACCCCACCCCTTGTTTTTTCACACATTTATTATGTTCTGCTAATTTTGTTCTATTTAAATTACATGCTTGAAGAGAGAGGTCTGGATGTTCATTTAATGAGTTTGGATCCTGTTGAATGGCACCTTTTCAGTTTCTCATCAAAACGGGGGTCTGAAAACCACCAATCACGCAGCCGGGCAGAGGAACGCTGCATACGCGCAGAACTCCACACAGAGGCCACAGGCCAACAGCACCAGCCGGCCCTTTCTGCCGGCGGCCGTCAGCAACATGCAGGTGAAGGAGAGGGGCAGCCGGGTCCAGCCCAACCTGGAGTGCCTGAGAGTCCCGGAGCAGGGAGCAGCTGGGTAAGCGCTGCTGCCACAGGCCATATGCCTCATGGGTAACGTGATTGTGGACATGAACACCCATCCATTCACATTCACGTCTTTATCAGCAAATCACAATCAGTTAAACTACAATTAATTTCATTGGCAAAACTCAACAAATCACTAATGAGAAAAAATATGCTTTTAGAAGTTTCCTTTTAAAAGAAGCCTTTAACAATGTAACACGCCCTATAGAGGGAGGCCTCACTCATACTGGCCGTCATACAGGCCGGTGTTTCCCAGCCCGGTCCTCAGGGATCCCCCCAGACGGTTCACATTTTTGCTCCCTCCAACCTCGCGGTATTAAAAATGTGGACTGTCTGAGGACCGGGATGAGAAACGCTGGCATAGATGGTTAGAGACCCAGTTAGCAGGACCTAAGCTGGCCTTCGCTGACTGGAATGATGTGTTCCTTTATAGTAATGGAGGACTGCAACCGACTGCGAATGGAAGAACGTGAGTCACTGAGTGTGTCTGGGTGGCGGGCCATGGTGTGCCTCAGTGGAGCGCATTCTCACTGTCTGTCACTCCCTCTCCTGCGGAGGTCACCCCTGTCTCCTTCCTCCTGTGACTCTGTCACTCTGCTGGGGATGGCAACGGGGCCTTCACTTTGCGCTTAAGTGTTTATTTTTTTTATTGCTTGTTTGTCCCTGAAATAAGGGTCCCTGGATGCTTCACACCCAGTAGTATTTAGGCCAAGAGAGTTTTGCTTTGTCTGTGATGTTCTGTCTGGAAAGAATTGTCCCAAAAAACAGAACTTAACTTCTGAGCAATATTAAAATTCTTCATTATTTATTTATTCAGCAGAACACTGGGTTTTTAGAACATGGGGCTCTCTGCATTTCCACAAACAAGCAAAAGTTTGATACAGCATTGCAAAGTCATAGTATCTGGTGCAATTATGGGATATTTTGTCTGTGGTTTAATTATTCTTATCATTAATGTCGTTAATGACACCTGTCCAGTGCAACAACCACCGGCGTAGGAGAGAGTTTGATACTGGGGGGGCACAATAATCTAAAAATAAGTCTATTTTTTTTGTAGGGGCAAATAAAGGTAAATTAAACATTTGGGGTGGGGGGTCCCCTATGTCCACCCCTATGCCCTTTGATAATAACAATGTAGTTAATTTGGCTGTTCTGTCATTGTAATGCTGTAAATAAGTTTTGCAAAAAAGCCGGCAAACTGAAGCTGAATCTGCGTGCCTTATCACCCCTCCTTTTATACAGCAGAACTTCAAAGCTGTCACATTGTGCCTGACTTTTTTTTGCGTGGTGCACTGCCATCTAGTGGTCACAAAAAGAAAAATACCTTTGCAACATGACGTCTCATGCGAAATGTTTTCCTACTGTTGATGCCACGTGTCGCAGCCTCAGGTGTACGTAATGCATGTCATCCACCTAACAGCAAATGAAGCATTGCAGGACTGCTTGGATTACTGAAAGGAGACTTCTATTTTAAGATTCCTGTTACATTGCCTCGTTTCTCCTCCAGTGCTCACAGGCAGAGCGTCAACAGGCCTGCCCCAGGTGGGGGGCGGCCCAAGCCCACCCCTAAGCCCAAGCCACAGGTCCCCCAGTGTAGGGCTCTGTATGCCTACGATGCCCAAGACACAGACGAGCTCAGCTTCAATGCTGATGACATCATCGACATTATCAAAGAAGGTAAGAGTGTCACGCCTCCGGAGGCCTGCAAGATACACGCTAGCCCTCCTGCAGTGCTTAGTGCCGGAAGTGGAGATGTCAGCCTCATTCTGTCTCTTTTCCCCCTCAGACGCTTCTGGTTGGTGGACAGGGAGATTGCGAGGCAAACAGGGCCTGTTCCCCAACAACTATGTCAACAAGATCTAGGCTGGCTGCTTCTGCTCAGTGTCCACCAGGACACCTAATTTGCAGATATGGGGAAAACTAGCTGTTGGAAGGGGGTGAGGGCTACACTTCCTCTACTGCTGCATGCGTGGAGTCCCAGACCTGGGTCCTACTGCCCCATGTATCCAGGTGTAGTGCTTGGGTGGCAGAGTTCTCAAGGACCTGAAGAAATCATCTCTGAGAGCTGGTGTTGGCTATACAATTCCTGTGAGCACTGAACAAAACTATTTATTCTATTTAAAGCTCTTGTCTTTTGTAATTATTTCCACTCAGCAGATATATCGAAGGTGAGCTGTTTTATTTGAAGAGGTGCGCCATGTATGATATGTGCAACCAGGAGAAATTCTATTCTTGTTTTATATCTTTGTATGTAAAGGGATTTTCACAGATTAAAGGAGGGGTAGTTGGCTTAAAGTCTGTTTGTATTTCATGGTTAAAATGGACTTTTGTCAGCATGAATGCTGCTGGAATTGATTTTACAAGTAGTATTTGAATGAGATTTATAAATATTGCTGATACCATTCATTGAAAATATTCTGTTAATGCTGTACTGTATGTTTGTCTCCTTGGCAGTTTTTATAAAGCCATTCGCTAGCCCCCATGACAATTTAGATTTTTTGTAGTGGATTTTCCACTTTTTACTGCTTCATAGAAGAGAACATGTTATGACTTCAGAAAAACCCCAGAGGTTAGAAATGAAATTCCATGAACGTCAGTTACTTCAGGGCTAAAATGCAGCTAGAAAACAGACATGAAGTAACCAAGTTGATGGATTAAAAAGCACTTTATGAACCAGGGTATAAGATCCATCAGCCAACTCCTCCCAGGATGTAAAAATTTATGAAGGGAATTGAAGTTTACAGAAAAATTAAATGTTTTGAAACATTATGGTGTTGTCAAGTAATTTTCCTTCAGTTCTCACCTGCACCGCAGGTAATCAAGACCTTCATGTCATCTTTCCTCTACTTGAGATATGAATGTCTATGCACATGGAGTCTTCAATGAAATGCCAGCCTTCACTTTAAAGTTGAAGCACGTCCCATAGCTCACAAGACCTCCACAACACCACACTGAAACGGGACTTGACCATGGTATGAAGGTAGTGTCAGGCTGGACATGGTGAATCTAGCCAATGTAAGAGCAGGCATCAATGGTGCTGAAACGCCCCAAAGCACGTTTTCAATTGCTACCAGAGCACGTACAGCAATGGAAGTCACCCAGTTTAACCAAGCAGAATACCCACTCCATAACCAAGCAGATTCTGAGCAGTTTGTTACACAACACATTGACACTCCAGAATTTGTAAATAAAGATAAGGGGCTTCTGTCAATGCAGTATTGGCTTTTTAATTAGGGGAAGAAACCAAAATCCAGAGCACTTAAAACATGGCAATACCAGAGAACAAATAAAACTACTTGTCAGAAACAAGCAATTCAACACCTTAAAACATCTACACATATTTCACAAAATGTACATAAAACCCCAGTTGTCCCACCCCCCCATGGTCCTTTAAAGTGCAGCAACCAAGCCTGTAAGGTGCCTCAGAGCAGAGGGGCAGCCAGGTCCTTGATGACTGCAGACTTCAGTTGAGGAATGACACTGATCTTCATTAGTCGACTGCCTGCATATTTGTTCTTCACAGCCTTAGGGAGGGAGAAGCCATTAGTCACTAAAGGGATCCGGTCACAAAAGGAAAAGGGGCATCACTTACGAGGTGCTTGGTGAGGCCTTCGTTGACCCGGACCACGTTCTTGGCCATGTGCTGCATTACTGGCTTGAGGCCGTCTTCAGTATATGTGGTGTAGTGCTGCTGTGTTGCAGACTACACAACCAAAGGAAAAAAAAAAAAAAAAAAAAAAAAGATAACACCAAGCCAATCACAGCAGTACAGGGATTAGAGTGGTCGGGGCAGATTCTTACCCATTTGTGTCCTTCAAGGACCAGCTGAGAGAGACAGAGGGCAGCGGCGGCGATTTCAGAGGGATTATAGTGCAGCATGTCGTAGTCGGTCAGGGTCAGCTCCATCAAGTACTTGGCCAGTGTGTGCTTCTCAGCATCCGCCTTAACAGAAGCGGCCATAAAGAGAGTCAGCCTTGCCTTACCAGCTTAGGAGGCAGAACCAGCCACTCACAGCTCCTTTACATTGCCAGCTTTTGAGGCCCTCCGGAGGAAATGCAGGGGAAGGGGGCGCCCCAGCTGGAAGTTGAGGTGTCTCAGGATCATCATCTCCATCTCACGAATCTGGGCCTTTGTGAAAGCGTTGTCGGTGATGTAGACGAAGTCTCCCACCTCTGGGGCATACATCTCCTCATACTTCGAAGCAATCAACATGGAAGTCACACCAACCAGTTGCAGTTTACGTCTGGAAACTGGCTGAACCTGAGGACCGAGTCAGGCATTCAAACACAAGACTGAAGGCATCAGAAGAGACCATTCTAAAGATCCAGAAAAACAGACTTGCCTGCAGGAAGCGGTCAATGATGGCAATAGTCATGTACAATGTTTCTTGCAGAAGCTGGAATCTGGAGTGCACCTGGATAAGCCAGTCAACCAGGAGAGCACGCATGCGCTCATTAATCTCATAGCCCTGCATGTATTTGGGACGGATGGATTGCTGGGCCTAGACAGAAAAAAGGACACCACTCAGGGTGCAGTTCCAAGTATACTGCCAGACTTCACACCAAGTACACCAGTTAAAGGCATCTTTGGAAGTAGGATTAGGGCAGCGTTTCCCCAATCCGGTCCTCAGGACCCCCCTAACCAGTCCACACTCAGTCCCTACCAGGAGCTGAAAGGAGCAAAAACGTGGACTGTCTGGGGGGTCCACAAGGACTGGATTAGGTACTCAAGAACTAGTACCTCAAGCCCCCGGAGATACACATAGATGTCTTTCACGTATTCGGAACACAGCTGAGGCATGTCAGAGTCTCCTCCATCGATATCTTCTACAGCCAGAAGCGCGTCTGAGAAGGCCTGGCACAGGTCTTCCTCCTCCTTCATGGACACATCTGCACAAACCGGCGCCGCCGGAGCAGGCACACTGACCAGGGCCAGAGCGGGGACGCATCTGGGCTGCGCCGTGGCCTGCGGCTGGGAAGGGCCTTTGGTAGCTTTCAGGCCGGCAGCTTTCCAGGTGGTAGCAGTCTTCTGTTAGCGCATAAAGGGATGACGCTAAGGAGCAGCGCTTGGCATACAGCGAGGCGCAGGACGCACAGTAAAGGACATACCTTGACTAGCGACACTTTGGAAATGTTGGAAAGCTCCCCCAAAGCCGGCCTCCTTCCTCCCACCATCGCTGCCTTGCCCATCGGAGCAGCATTTTCGGCATTGGCGGTCTGTTCAGGCAAAACTCACTTTAACTAGTTACAGATCAGTGCTGCGGATAAACAGTCACCGATGCCCATACAGCAGTTACAACAGAGCAACTGGAAGCGAAAATCCAAAGATCCGACCAAATCAAGTACGTTAACAGCAAACTTTCACCAGATAAGCTTCAGCTCGGCGTCGTAACCAGCAAGTTACTTGTACGTGGCTGTCGAAATACATGCAAGCCAAGACTCCGCAATGCTCGCAACTATTTCGAGCTTAAAACATTGGTTTATACTCACCGCTGCGCGAAGAGCCAAAGACATTATTTAAAAATGTTCCGTAAAAGAACACTATTAAAATCGTCAAACGTAGTTTTAGAAAAGTTAGAAAACGCCTACCAACGCTACCCAAGATATTTAATTTTAAAAAACAAGCAAAGCATAACACCACCGCAACCATTCAAATACCGCTCCGCGACTCCTCATTGGCTGCCTCAGCGTACGGCGCTCTCTTTCGATTGGCTGCCGAAAAACGGTCGGAGGTCGCGGTTTCCTATTAACAGAGTAACACATTTTTTTGGTAGTTTGTATTATCGTAAATTATACTACCTCCGTGCATACAGAGTCTGCAGATGAAGCATAATTTAAAAATATATAACAAAATGTTACGACGAGGAATGACATCGGTTCTCGCGATACACGAGAAAGAAGAGGTGCACAGGCGTCAGAGGACAAAGCATGTCGGGAAATGTTGTTTATAACGCAGATATGGCTTCCAATTTAAATAACCAAGATTCCGAAATTCCTTTCCTTACACCGATTATATTCAGGTCCAGAAGGCACAATAAAGGCTTTCTGAGGCATTACTTAGTAGTTTCATTATGATGGATTTTCATTTGCGATTAACTATCATGACCATAGCTCGTCTTTTTGGCACCTAAATCTGCCTGACGTCCGATATTTCACTGGGTTTCATGTTCTTTCAATACTGTGCACATTTGCGTTGCTTGGACGACTCCTTACGTAAAACATGGTCACCCTGTAGATAACTACGGTCAGTGTTGGAAATGTTTCCTATTCCAAATGTATTTTCTGTTTCAGAGCGTCATTAGCTTTTTCTGCCGAAGCAGCGGGTCCTTTACTGCCTTGGTATACGATTATCGTCATGGCTGCTCTCTTCTAAATCGGTGATCTGCCTCGGATTAATGGGATTGTTGCATACAATAACAATAGAAAATATTCAGGCCTCTCAGCTGCAAGACAGTCTGGTGATGTGAATAAAATTAGTGAGCATGTATAAACTATGGCCTTGATCAGTTAAAGGATTCCTTTTTGAATCATTCTGAGAACATTGTTCACTACTAATGGTTAAAAACTAAAAGGTCCATGTGTAAAATCATCCCACAAAGTCAGTATTTTCTGGAGCATCCTTTACCCTCCACTGAATGTTCCCTGTATGTGCAGACCAGCTTTTGACACCTTTCTGCTGGAATCTTAGCCCATTCCTAAGGTGCTAATGCTTCTTTGGTTTCCATGCCTTCCACAGTTTACTTTAAATCCCATCAAATATGCAGCAAAACACACCCACAACAGGACTGAGCTTCCTCCATACTACACCATGGGTATGGCCTTCTTCTTAAAAGCTTTTCCTTCCTCTTGCCAGACATACTGCTGATCAATGGGTCCAAACAGTTTGATTCTACTCTCTCCTTCTTAGATTTGCAGCGATACTTTTCTTCGTTAGGTCACACCATAGGGTCTCCAGCAGGGATTTTTCTCAGCTATTCTTTTCATATGTCAGACTCTAAAGTGAAATGTTGCTTTTACTTCCACATCTCGGCAGGTTTGCTGCTGTATTGCAAGTTATAAACTTGTGCATGGTGCTTGAGATGAACTACAGTGGAGATTGTGAGCCAGGCATTCATGTCCAACATCCTTGCCTGACCTCACAAATGCTCATCTGGATGAATGGATAAAAATTCCCACAGACACACTCCAAAATCTTGTGGAAAGCCTCCCCAGAAGAGTGGCAGCTGTTATAGCACCAAAGGGGGAACCAGCTCCATACTGATGTCTATGGATCTAGAACTGGATGTCAGCACAACCTGTGGGTGTAATGACCAGGTGTCCCAGTACTTCTGTCCATATAGTGCTTGTATCACAGTGGTAGCAAATTAAATATCAGTACTGTTTTCATAAATACTTCATTGTTTAAACAGTTTTGTAGTCTTACAAATTAAATGATTTAAAAACAGCATAATTGAATGGGAGTTTAATAATTATGACATGGCCATATCACATATCTCACTACTGAAATATTACATTATACATTTTCATTTTTAATTTGAATGACAGTCAACTGATACTTTTTAAAGAATCTGTCTTCAGAAATAGTTTAAATTTGTAAACCCTTAGTTTTAAAGGGGGTTGAATAATTTTGGTTGCCATTGTACTTGGCAGACAAACGTCTTATGCCTTCATTCACATTAAATCTTTACTGAAAATGTTCATTTGATACAACTTAACTTTGATGCTATTTCCCAGGTGAGAAATTAAATGTAGCCACTAATACTGTGGTCTCATGAAAGTGGTGTACATACTAACATCACTTTTAATACTTGATCTGGGAGACTGTACTGAAGGCCGAATCACCCCTATTCCAAATGCAGGAGATTCCCTTCGCGTTGAATATCCAAAATGCACTGTTGCTTTGGCAGACAGACAGACACAAGTAAGAGTTGCCTAACTTTATTTATTAATATTATTTTAAAACTAATATAAATCCCCCCCGAGATGCATCATGGGGCCATTAAATCTGAACGCATGGATACCTGCCGTAAGTAACTGTATTTTAACACTCCATTCAAAGTGAGATTTTCTTCCCCCCGAAAGTCAGCAGTCAGAGTAGAAATACATCGATTCAACACACTTATTTTCACAAGACCCCTGTCTTATTACTTTCAGCTTTTGATGTGCAAGTATATGCAAGTTAGCTAGTTGAGAATAACATTAGTGTTAAAGTTCCTCAGGGCAAAAAACATTTGCTGAAGAAAAAAAAAAAAAAATCTAAGAACTGACAACTAATAACTTGCTCTAAGATGGGTTATCAACACCTCACATGGAGATGTCATTAACAGGCTGTATGAACACATTTATAAACAGGAACGGTAATGAAATGGGGGCGTGGCCATACTCAGCTTCCAGTCCATGATTCACTTTCACCCACAGGTTACACAATCAGGTGGAACATGGTTTGCCTGTCAGTTAGAAACCTATAATGTCACCCACAGTTTTGCCCGCATACAATACAGACTCTGACAGGGCATATGCCACACACAGATCAAAAATTAATTTAAAATACACCAAGTGACATTCAATCATTATTTTTCTCAAACATCAGCTGCAAATGTGTGCAACACTGTGCATAAAAACCAGGGGGGGGGGGGGTGTTGCCAAGTATGTGTACTTTCTGGGAAGCTATGTATTTTGTGATTGTTCCCATTCAATGAACACTGTATGGTGGTTCAAAGACTTAATACAGCAGCTGTTTATGTCTTCCTCCTAATTTTAAGGAATGTGTTAATTCCCCCAACCCCCAAATGATCAAGCTGACCACATGCCAGCAGAATCATTTAAATGAGTCTTGCGATGGATGAAGCTGACATTCTATTCCAGTAAAGCGTGGCATCATGAACACAGAAATGCTTCCTTTACCAGAGTAGCACGCTCAGCCGGTATTTAGGCCATGAGCAGCCTAATTCATTACATGTGCAAAGAAATGCGTCACAAAGAACCATGCAAAGAAAAAAAAAAAAAAGACACAGGAGGGGGAGAAAAGCTACATAAAAAGCTTTATAAATATAATCAAAACTTAAAATCCTCTCTGAAGATGCTTTTAGCAGGATGGGTATTATGTGGCGGCCAGCACTGTAGTTTAAATGCTCGACATACAGTATGTTTTTTCCCCATTTTGAATCTGCGTAGGTAATTCATGCCATCTTTGGTTGACTGCAGCACGGAAGAAAAAGAAGAGAATTAAAATCACATAAGAGGTTTCTGAGAGCAGCATCAACTCTCTGCAGACAGCTGGGCCTCAATATCCACTCTGCAGATGGGGCATTTCTTGTTGGTGAGCAGCCACTGGTCCACGCAGAGCTGATGGAACAGGTGCATGCAGGGAAGGCGCCTGGAAGAGGGCGAATTACCATTAGGGAGCAGCCATTTAAATACATACGTTTCTGGGCTAAGAATGAATGGGCGAGCCTCATTCCTCATTCCGAGCCAATGGCTAAAGATTTTGTTAGCTTGTTTAAAGCATAGCACACCTTTTTCTTTGAAGTACAAATTCAGCCTACTGAAACATATGCATGAATCCTTCTTGAGAAGGCCACTGTTACATTCACATAGTTTCAGAGATATAAATGTACTTGTTAGATACTTTTATAATGTGATGTACAATTGAGAAAGCAGGGTAAGTCTGTCGCTGGGGCAGTTGGGATTAAGGGCCTTGCTCAAGGGCCCAAAGGGGGCAAATCAAAGGATTTGAACATGCCACCATTTGATTACATGCACAACATAACTAACACCCCTATCCACACACCACCCCAGGTGGTAAAATGCCTACAAATAACACCTGAACACCTTTATTTTACCTTAATTGAACAAATCTGACAAGTATATATACACATGTCATGTTACCAGATTCATCTTGCAACAAAAACCTGTAGTTTCACAGTTGCACCACCAGGGGGCTGAACAAATAATCCATGCCATCACATAAACGTCTCTAATTTGGGCACTCAGACAAAATGACAGCCTAAACGTTAATATTGATTTAAATTGAAAATTCAGCAAATAATGACTCAAAACTATCCAGTTTTCACATTTTCAACATGGTCTTTTGCACATTATGCCGAGACTGAGGTGGTTTTCTGGTCAAGTAAAAATCAGATAGAAACTGATGATTTCATCCATTATCTCAGCTCTCAAGTCCCCCGTTGCCAATATATTTTTTTTATACAACACATTACAGAGATAGTCTGCAAACCAGAAGACTGCAAACCTACTGAGCGACTGTCAATGTCACACATGGCTGTCACAATGCCCAGAGCGTACCTGACATCCTCTCCCTCCTCCAGTATAGATAGGCAGATGGTGCACTTCTCCTCAGTGTCTTCCTCCGCTCCCTCGTCTTCCTCCTGCTTCCCGTGCAGCTTCCTCTGTCGGTGCAGAGACACGGCAGGCGTGAGCCCTCATGGAGACACCAAAATGCCACAGTAAACCCGAAAGGGCCTCCTGAAGGATGGCAGGTCCAGACTGGGACCATTGTTCCCTCAAGTTCTTAACCGTTTACCAGAGACTCTCCGGCACCTTCCATATCAGGTGGTACAATGTTAGGCCGCAGTTATTCCTGCTTACCACTAAAATAAAGCAGCCTGCTGGGTCTGGGTTTGGCAGATGCCCACTGCCTTCAAGGAACTGCAGCACTGATGTAGTGTCAGTGTACAAAGCAGGTGTTTTATCACTTGGCCAACAACTTAAGTATAAAAATCATGCTGTTTTTCCTTTAAACCAGCTCTGAAAAGCTCTTGGAAGATGCATCCCAAAGACAGAAGGTGCACATATTCTGACTCGGACTCTGGATTAGCCTCTTCGGCGCACACAGTATCCGATTTCCCACAATGCCCTGGGTCACGCCGTCCCACCTTCTTGTACTTGTGTGGGTAAGTGCATCTCTCTATGGTTCCCTGAGAGGCGCCGCGGTTCACAGTGCCCAGCCTCTCTTCTAGGTGCAGCAGATCCTGGCAGAAAGGGGTGAAACTCATTTAGACTCAGAGTTAAATATAAATAAAGGAAAAACAAGGAGATGCCGAGCGGCGTCTTACCTCATAGGTCCGCCGGAATCCCGTCATCCTGGATGATATATAGCGGATGTGTGGGTACGTCACTTCGGGAACGCCTGTGTGCTGCTCGAGAGAGAAAGTGGCGGTGGTGATTTGCACCAGCTTAACCCTCCATTCTGAGTGGGATCATCCACTCACTGCCTGCTAACTGGCAAACGCCCATGGTACCCAGGAACCGGCTGAAGTGATAAACAGCAAGGGCTCAACAAGACGGTTAACAGAAAAATCCAGAGAGGGAATGAAGCTTGGAGTAAACAATCAAAGACTATCAATGAAATAACCAATGATGGAACACTAGTTAGAGCCTGGTGTGATGAAGCAGCACCTGGGACTGTGGGCTGAAAAGCCGTAGCTCACCTATCACTATACGAGTTTTGGGTTCCTCCTGCAGGAGAGCAAATAGGGTGTGGCTTACGGCTGGGCACTCACCACAAACGGGATGGGGAAGTGGTGCAGCCTGGGCGGCGGGTGGTAGTGAGGGAGGTGGAGGTGCCCTGAGGGGTATGGGGCTAAGGTCACTCCTGCCTCGATCCCCAGCTCCCTGCAGGCCAGACCAGACGGGCATCATCACAATAGCACGGGCTAGCAGGTTAACACAGTGTCTCGCGGACAGTCCACGTTTTTGCCCAATTTCAGCTCCCCGCCGTGCAAACACTGTGCATTGTCTGCCAGGGAGCTGGGAAGGACCAAAAACGTGGAACGAAGGTGGGTCACCGAGGACTGGATTTGGAAACGAATGGGTTAAGAAAGCTAGCAGAAAACAGCAGTCGGTTAAACACACAAGGCAGGTGACTGACCAGGTGGCCCGCTGGTCGGGCTGGCGTGGGTGCGAGGACATGGTCTGTGGCACGTGAATGTGGTGACCGTGTCCATAGTTCGGGTGCATCCTGTGGGGGTGAGGAGGTGGCCTTTCATGGGCCCGTCTGGGGGGGGGGAGGGAAAGGGACAGATCCAACATTAATGCTCCGGAGTGAGGTACTCAGACGAAAAGACAACGGACAGTGGGGAAGCATGGAGGCGGCGTCTGACGGCACTCACGTGGGGTGCTGCATCATCCGACGCCTCTGCACCTCCATCCGCTGCAGCAGGTCATGCTGGTGAAGCCTCTGGACCGAGGGGCCCAGCGGCGGGACGTGGTGGTGGAGAGCCTGGTGCTCGGGGGGCAGATGCTGGGGGAGCGGGGCCGCGGAGCCCGACAGGCCGTGGCTGGAGAGAGAGGGCGGCGGCACGGCGGTGGGGGGCACGGTGTGGCCGGGGGCGGGGCCGTGAGACGGCAGGGGCGCGTGGAAGGGATGAACCGGGTGGGGAATTACGTAGTCAGCCTGGGGAGGCGGCTGCGGAGCGGACTGCGGGTTCCCGTGGGAGTGAGGGCAGGAGGATGGAGGCTGGTGGTGAAGGGAGCGGCTGAGGGGTCCGTCTGAGAGAGAGGGAGAGAAAGGAGGAGTAAGGATAGGGGGAGCGAAACAGTGAGGAGATGGGTAGAGATAAATGAAAGTGCAGGAACACTTAGATATTGGAATAAACCATTTGAAGGCCGCAGCCGCTCCCCCAGTCCTGCACCCCTGACAGGCACTTCTCTATGCCGAAGTATCTCAGTCCGGTCCTCGGGGACCCCCAGACAGTTCATGTTTTTGCTCCCTCCCAGCTACCTGGGTAGGAGTGAAACCATAAAAAGTGTAACCTTAACCCTAACCCAAGGACCAGGTTAAAAAACTGCTCAGGCAGTGATTCAGCAGCTAATCTGTCCACCACGTGCTGCCCGTTTAAGTGGGAGAACCAATCAGGACTCTTCCTGACCGCCGGAGGCCCATTTTTACACATCAGTATTTCTGTCTGCAGGAAGCCAGCAGCTCAGCTTCTTGCACATGAGCATGAGCTACGCGTCCCGATTGCATGAAGTTTACATCATTTCAGTTCAAACAAAACGAAACCCTGATGACTGGAATGGACTGGAGTTCCTCTCCAGAAATTAGTTTTGAGGCAGCCGAACTCACTCAAATGTGACGATGAGGCTGCTGGTTCGTAGTGATCCAGGAATTAGTACCACAAGTCCAGCTGTTATTGGAACTGATGGAGCTCGAAAGCAGCAGGAGCCAGGAGCTCTGAGCTGAGGTCAGACCGAAGATGGCAGAAGGCAGACAGAAGCTCATCCTGGCCTCTTAGTACACAGCTTAGCTGATGTTAGCTGACTGGCTAACGTACCCAAAACTTACCTAAAGTATCAGCCTGCAGCACACAAACATACCAAGGGGAGTCCCACTCCTAAGCAATACAGGCTTTAACCATTGACCACCTGCTTTATCAGAAGTTACACTAGAATTATTACAATATATGGACAAAAGTATTGGGACACCTGGCCATTACACACAGAGGAACTTTTATGACGTCCTGTTCTAAATGCATAGGCATCAGTATGGAGCTGGTTCCCCCTTTGGTGCTATAACAGCTGCCACTCTTCTGGGGAGGCTTTCCACAAGATTTTGGAGTGTGTCTGTGGGAATTTTTATCCATTCATCCAGAAGAGCATTTGTGAGGTCAGGCACTGATGTTGGATGTGAAGGCCTGGCTCAGAATCTCCGTTGTAGTTCATCCCAAAGGTGCTTGAGGTCAGGGCCAATCAAAATCATGGTATGTGGAAGCATTAAAAGTTCTCTTCCTTGGAACTAAGGGGCCAAGAGCTCAGCCACTGAAGAACAACCCCATGATCCTCCTCCAACTTTACAGTTGGCACAATGCAGTCAGATAGGTAACGTTCTCCTGGCATCCGCCAAACCAAGACTCGTCTATCAGACAAAGAAGACTGCCAGACAGAGAAGCGTGATTTGTCACTCCACAGAACACACTTCCACTGCTCCAGAGTGCAGTGGCAGTGTGCTTTACTCCACTCCATCTGCTCCAGAGTGTAGTGGCAGTGTGCTTTACTCCACTCCATCTGCTCCAGAGTGCAGTGGCAGTGTGCTTTACACCACTCCATCTGACACTTGGCACTGGGCTTGGTGATGTGAGGCTTGCATGCAGCTGCTCACCCATGGAAGCCCATTCCACGAAGCTCCCGGTGCACAGCTTTTGTGCTGGAGTTAATGCCAGAGGAAGTTAGGAACTCTGCAGTTATTGAGTCGACAGAGCACTGGTGACTTATGTACTATACGCCTTAACATTTGGCGACCCTGCTCTGTTACTTTACATGGCCAATGTAACTCAGTGATTAAGAGATGTGTCCCAATACTTTAGTCCATGTAGTTTACCTGTTTACTGTGGTGGATGTTTCCATAGAAAGACTGTAATGGCAAATGGACTGCATGTCACTATTGGTTATATGAGACATGCCACCTTCCAGCCCCACCCACATGGGAGTTTGACGGCTGCATACTCACAGGTCGGGTGCATATAGTGCCTGCAGGAGGACAGCTGGGGAGGGGCTGGGGGCGGCGCTGCCATGGCTGAGCCGAAGCAGTCGGCGGCGCCCGGCTGGCTGGGCCCTGGAGCGGGCTGAGGCGCGTATGTGGGGGGCCGGGCCGACGAGCCGGGGCAGCAGGGATCGAAGGCAGAGGCAGAGTGGAAGCCGGTGCCAGAGGTGACACTGCTAACCCTTAGGGAGCTGCCACTGCTGAGGTCCACTGGCAGGGTCTGCGAGGGAGGGGGCAGAGGGGTTAGAGGCCCACGGTCACACGCTGTGGGGAATCCCGGCTGGCGGCGCTGCCCCTACACTAGCCGTGGCAGATCTTACTCAATGTCACCAGTCCCACATGCCAGCTACGTGTAACCCCAGCTGCAGGGGACCCTGCCCGACGGCACACCCTATGCCAGCCCATGCAGGCAATCCCAACTGCCATCCAAGCTGACTTGTAAAGTTTAAAAGATGCACCCCCAGTCGTTTGGGAGTGGAGAACAATGCCCCCCCGTCCCTAATGGCCTTCATTTGGATGTTAAGAACCCGGCCTCATATGTATAAATCAGCCAAGCAGCTTCTATAATTAGGACGGGGGGAATATTCTCGAGCGGCGTTGTTCTGCTGTGAAAGCGCCTTCCAGAAAAATCCACCGTAGTGATTTGCATCAAATATTCATTATTCGTCATCTCGGCCATACTGGGTCTGCTTAACCAGTAAGAAAGCAGTGCTGGTTTGAGTGGTTCTGGCATGGACCACTAACAGCGCTTCACGGCTCATAACCGAGGATGAAGGAGGATCCTTCGTCTTCTCTATTGTTTCTGTTTCTTACCATCTGTTGGAATAAAACACCTGCATCGCACAGTTTAAGACCAAGAAACAGAAAAAGGCAAGAAAAGCTAATTATAACCAACAAGCCACATGATAAATAAGCATAAATTAGAGAAAATGAAGCCTGAAGACTGAAGCCATGTCATTATAAATGCACTTGCTTTTGTTTATCCAAAGTACGATTTTCCTAGTTTGATAGCTGGCTATTTTTCTGGAGTGACACTGCTGAAGTGCCTTGGCGGGGGCCACGGGCCAGTCAGGTACCAGCTATTACAGAGGAGGCCGGGCTGCACTCACTGGCTCCAATACAGGAAATGTGGCAGAGAAAAGAAAGCAAGGTCAGAACTAGTTTTTAATAACATGACGGGCTAAATTTTGGCTTCGAGTGTCACCCTCTGGAGTGTCACGCCACGCTTTTAGGGACAGCCCATCCCCCCTCCAGGCTAAGAATGTCCATCAGGGTTGGGGTTCAATGATATGGGATGGATGGATCATTACCCAATCAATCATCGATAGCCCCCGCCCACTATAATATGCGGCCTGATGTCTGTGGGTATTCATCCTAGGTTCCCTTCCAATGCTCACCTGATCATGGTACTGGCCACTGGTGCTGGAAACCCCAATGCAGGGTGTGGGCCCCGCAGACGACCTCTCCAGGGGACAGCCGGGCTCGGCGAAGGGGAGCTGTGGTGCTGAGGGAGGGGCAGGCGCTCCGTGGTGATGCTGGTGATGCTGGAGAAAGTGCTGGGCGTGGCCATGCTGGGGCGTCGGCTGTTGGGTGGGCGGGGCCTGCATGCAGCTGGAGTGGGCATGGCTGAGAGGGAGGTGCCCGGAGGAGGGGCCAGCACAGGGGGAGTGCTGGGGGCAGCAGGAAGGAAGGCGGGGCATCGCCACACCATCGCCCATCAGCCCTGAGGAGCCACGCCTGGCATCATCTTTAAGGGGCAACAAACATGGTTGGGGGGGGAGGTCAGCACTGGGGAAACATTCCTCTTACGCCCCCTCCCTTCATTAGCCACTAAAAGTTCCACTCCTCCACAGAGGGGCAGGTACACTGAGGATGTGAGGATGCCACAGTCCTACCCCCAGCGGCACTGCCCGCTGTGCTGTCCGCAGCTGGGCCCGGCCTGGTGGAAGGCCCTGGGGCTTCCCGGGGATGCTCTGAGGTAGACGTGTGGCCAGAGGATGAGGATGAGGAAGAGGACGAGCCAACAAGCTGGGCGTGGCCACTGCTGGGGGTAGTTGGCACTACAGAGAGATCTGAAGGGACAGAAGGCGAAGAGATTGGAACCACAAGCTGCACCCACTGAAATTAACTACAATTAATCAGTGAATGTCACCAGGCCTTACAACCTACCTACACTAAACAGATGCTGTTTAGACTTGCAGTCATTTTATTTAGATTAGAAAGAGACAGAAATTTGCTCCTGAAAACACTTAAGGTTGAAAAGAATACTCATTAAAGGAAATTCATATTATAAAAAAATTGAATCCTGGAAATGTTAAATATGAAAGCTTGACATTTCAGAAAGCACTTAGCTTCCAATTACAATGGTACGAGTTCATTTTCCTTTTACACCATGACAGTAAATTCACTCTTTTCTTCACATTATTAAGCCACTTTCCATTTGAAACTGCTAATTTGGCACATCGAATCACCCATCCGAACCGCCACCCCCCCGTTCTCCCCGCAGAAGTTTCTGCTTGGCCTTTTGTAGGACCACAAACACACACACAAGCACAACCACACAGCTCCCGCATGTATATGTGCTGGTTGGCTGTTTAGTTTCCCCCACATGCTAGAAGACGCTGTGACCCCCCCGCCCTCTTCAGAAGCTTGCTGAGAGGATCTTGACAGTCAGCTCAGTCCCTGGACAAAGCTGCCCAGTCCAGTACGGCCCCCTGGCGTAGACCCCACCCTCGGCCTCACCGTCCTCGTCCACTGTGAGGTCCACCACCTCACCGGCACTCTGGCGGAGAGGCTGGATGACCGTGGAGATGCGGTGGCGTCCGCGCTGCTCCTGGGGACGCATCTGGGAGCAGCTGGGCCCCCAGCTCATCCTGCTGCTGCCCCCCCCGGAGCGAGGCCTGTTGACACACAGCAAACGTGGAAAACCCGATCAGGTACGGACCCGCCCACACTAAAGCGATCGGAGCTTCTCCAGAGGCCCCGACCCGGACCCTCAGACAACATCGATTCAGTCAGTAGCAGCCTGGGGTCCCAAGACGGGATACAAAGCGTCATTGTAAGGGGGACGCATCTGGAAAGCAGCAGCACAGACGGATGTAACCAGAAAGCAGGGCAGTGAGTGAGGCGGCACAAGAACTTTAAACCCAAAAAGCAGTCAAAATGTTCAGACTGGACACAGCTACAATCAGAATCAGAATCAGCTTTTATTCGCCAAGTGTGCTGGGGCACACAAGGAATTTGTTTCTGGCAGCTTGAGACACTCTCGTACGCAGACACCAAGCAACACTGTACAAACAATAAATTACACTATACAAGAAATACAAATGTGAAAAAATTATAAATATAAACACGTGGTTAACACTGTGCAATTTTAAGGTGTGAGGTAGAGTGCAATGTAGAGTGCAAACTAGGGGTGTTGAAATTAATCTCATAATTGATGCATCGCGATGCAGACATGGACGATTCTGCATCGATGCAGTGACAGAACATAATCCATTATATCATAATGACATCGCTTGGCAATTTCCTGGCGGTGGCATAAAAATTCTAGTTTAAAAGTAGTTCCGGTTGTGACTGTGGCTACCTGATCAGAGTACAGCGCTGCTCTGCGTAGGAGTAATGGTGCTTTCGATTATTTCACTCCAAGTCGGAACTTGGATGAAAACACCACGAAACGTCGCGGAAAACGTCACTTCCTGTCTAAAACACGCCTTTTTATGACCTTGGACAAGATTGTTGTCCGAGTTGCCCCCGTAACGTAACTTCAACATGGCAGCTTACACACTCAACAGTAATTCTGTTTTATAAAACTTTAAAAATGTTTATTTTGTTAAATGTATTGATAGTTTTAAATGTAACTGGCACGTGTTCGATTTAGAGAATACCGTATCATGCAATATGAGTTTTTTTTTTTTTTTTTTTTACTTGTTAGTGTTTTTTGGTTTGTTTGCCTCTCGAAAAAAGAATATCGCTATGAATGAGCTAAAATATTTTATAAAGCTTTTAATGCGGTTTGACTTGTTTGTGTTTCTTATTTGTTTGTTTGTCTCTCGGAAAAAATCTGCCAGAGGGAAGGAGCTGGAAGAGATTGTGTCCAGGGTGTGATGGATCTGAAATGATTTTGACTGCTCGTTTCCTAGTCCTTGAGCAGTACAAGACCTGGATGGAGGGCAGGGGGGCACTAAACAATAGTTATAAGCTGTGATAATAAAAAGACCATAAAAGATTGATAAAGATGAGTTTTTTTTTCGGGGTTCAAGTTCCAGTAATACTATACTCAACACGGAAGTCACAGGCACAGTTTAGCCTCAAACACACACACTTAAGGGCAGGTAATAAGAACACACACAACCATCATATTACCTCATTCGGCATTATGGAGATGTACTGCACAGAAACCAGCAGTAAACCACCACGCCGGCAGACCGACGCCGGCAGACCGACGCCGGCAGACCGACGCCGGCAGACCGACGCCGGCAGACCGACGCCGGCAGACCAGGGTTTTTTCATACATTGAGTAGCGAAAAAGCAGAACATCAGTTAGCGTTAAATATGTCCCACAACAGCTTGTCGATCCCCCCAAAAGATCCCAATACTTTGAGAAAATCAAAAGCCCAGAAAGCTGACCTCCAGTGGAAATCAGGTCACAAGTTACACATCAGCCCAGGACAGCGGGGCGTAGCTTTCAAACAGTCCCACAGACACACGCCTGAAAGGTCTGATGAGGCAGCCAAGAGCACAAAGGAAAGGGGCTCATTTTGCATCCAGAGAAAAGGATGCAAAGCAGAAGATTATGAAGGACAGCAGCAGGTCTTTTCACAGAGATAACTGCGTGTCAAAGTGGCCCCTATGGGTGGGGCGGGGGGGGGGGGTATGCAGAATATGGTATAATTAAAAGATAATTAACGGATTGGCAGGCTGCAGGGATAGGGGGCCGACACACATGCACGCGGGTGCGCGAGCACT
>JABFEA020000010.1:9217154-9242802 GCA_019775915.2 Cyphomyrus plagiostoma | reverse complement strand
ACCTCAGACTGTCCAGGAGCTCAGTGATGCCCTGGTTCAGATCTGGGAGGAGATCCCCCAGGACACCATCCGTCATCACATTAGGAGCATGCTCCGACATTATCAGGCATGCCTACAAGCACGCGGGGGCCATACAAACTACGGAGTACGATTTTGAGTTGCTGCAATGGATTGCATTGGACCAGCCTACCGCATCATTTTTTCACTTTGAGATAGATATTTTTTTTTTTGAGAGAGTTTAATTAGAAAGAAGTGCCACATTGCTTGCTGTCCCATGGTGAAAGAACAGCATGAGCAATATTGACCTGAAGTGATTCATCTTTAGCAATTTCCTGCAGATTTACAATCACATTGTCGTATTTTACATGGGGTTAAAATGCAGTTTCTCTTCTTCCCCTTCTATCAGCCAAAGGTCAAATTACCAGACCTAATTTTAATGCTGTACATTGAGCAGCATAGCTTGGATATACAAAGATCATTGTATAGACTGTCAGCCTGGAGAACAGCAACTGAAGTACTTACAATAGAATGTGGCTGAACGAGGAAGCAGGCAGTGCTGCCCAGCTGTGTTGGTCTGCTGGAACTAACGACAAAGTCAGACTCAGTCTGTACTCCCACAACAAGTCTGATACAGGCTACTATTTTAGCAATCGATGTCACTCCAGGTGTTCGGGGGCAACCTGATTGAGGACATGATTTATAAACCAAGTTACTTTTTTCTTTTGTGGTGACGTAAGAATATTGTTTTAAAAGGTTGAGTGAATCGGCTGACGGGCTGAGACCGTGTCGCACACTGAGCTGCAGAGGAAGCCGGCGAGCTGCCCTGGGAAGTGGCACTAGGTGCTGATTGCACACGGAGGCAAGAGAGCGGCCCACGATTCACATTCAGGGTTTTCCCCCAAAGCAGCGGAAATTTTACAACAAGAGAGGTGTGACGCGCACTCTCTGGCGGGCACATGAATTAGTCAGCCAGATCTCAGAGGTGGCTGTGTCTGCCTCCCAACACCCCAACGGCACGCAGAGGTCATGGCGGGATTTATAGCACGGAGGCGGAGCTTAAGCCACACAGTGATAACGGGAGAAAGGGGTCAGCCCTTCAGTTCTTTCTTACAACGTTGACGTTAAGAGAAAAGTGTTATCACAAACACAGATAGACGGCACTCAGGAGCTGCAGATCAAGCCATTCGGACACTCAGGGTCTCTGCAAAAATGTCAGTAGGGAACAACAAGCCACTACAGCCACAGGCTTCAGTTGCTCATTACAGCAGCTTCCCAAACCCCTACCTGGGCCCTCAGCCATCGCACATTTGTTTATATTTCAAACCCCGTTCATGATCAATTCCTCAAATCAAACATGCTAGTGGTGGAACAGAACAGAACATTAGAAAGCAGGAAGGGAACAAGCAGGCTGAGGACAGCCGTTGGCTTGACAGGATGTTTTCAGCTAAAGCGGCATGATAATTTCCCATTCAAACATCCATCCACGAATCCATCTTCCATACCGGCTTGTCTGATGCAGGGTCGTGGATGGTACAGAGCCTATCCTGGACATATTGGGTACAAGGCAAAAAACAATCCAGGATGAGTGCCAGTCAATTGCAGGGGGCACACACGTGAACACACACACACACACACACACACACACAACACACACGCACAAATTTGGTAACTTCAATTCACCATGGCATGTTTTGGATTCCAGGGGGGATGTCAAAGGAAATCCCACGACCACACAGGGAGGACAAACAAATTCCACGCATGTGGGGCTGGGGTGGAAACACAAACCCTGCTCACAAGAGGTGTGAGGTGACCGTGCTAACAGGCACCATGCCGCCGCCTCCCCCGTGTAACGCACACCTCCTCATAACCATAACCCCTCCTCATAAGTGCCACCATGGAAACAGAGAACCTGATTTTAAAAGATGACTAAACGCAGCTCAAACAGGACCTGAAACCTTTACCCAGCTACACGAGGTCTGAAATTAATTGTAAGAATGTACATTTCACACCTCAAGCCTACATCAAGAGTCTACATGCAAAACACAGGCTGGGCAGCTGCACGCTGACACACACATTAACATATTTCTATACCAATGGCACATTCCAGGCGATAGTATGAGGGAGGGGGCTGAAGGGATGAGGTGTTTCCTCCATCCCAGTACCACCCCCACCCTATACGCAGCAGCTCCTAACACAACCCCAGGGCCCCAACAAACAGCAACACCCACCTTGGACCATCCCAACAGCTTTCAGTAAAAGAGCAGGGGGGAGGGAGAAACATCTTCTACCCAAGTCACCTGAAGGCTCAGGAATGTGAGTCTTTTGAATTATGAAAGCAGCCATCTGCTTAAAAAGGCACGGCGGTTCCCACGTTCGGCTGCTTCTCACCTGGCACACAGGCACGCGAGCCCACACGCCACACAACTGACTGACAGCCAGTGCCCAGGGCCACCTCTCCTGCCTGGAAAAGCCGCCTTCAACTTGCAGTATTAGAATCGTGCCTAGATGAGTCACCGTTTCCATGTTCTGAAAGATCGGCTCAGATCTTTCTAGACCGTGATCATCACTTACTAAAAGTGCTAAAAAGGAAATTTGCCAGAGAAAAACATCGAAGAGCAAAGAGTTTCAGCAACAGTTATGTTACCCAATTGAAAATATGAAACTGACAGCCAAGACGGTGACATTTTTAGGCATGCAAACCAAAGACAGCCAGGTGCACAAACCTAAACACATGTACACTTACATATCTATTTAGACTTCCTCAGTTAATGTCACCTAGTATTTTTAGTCTTAAAAGAAAAAAACTAGAATACTATATTTAAAATTAAATGAAAAGACATGTGTCCATAAACAGAATAATGTTCATGGGGACAGTGTGTGGTTCAGTGGGTTAAGGCACCATGCTGAATATTGGAAGGTTCAGGGGTTAATCACTGAATTCAGGTGTTACATTCAGACCCATTGCCACAGGCATATAGGAATCAAGCACCTTGCCATGCAGTCAGGTTTACAAACATTTATGAAAGAAATCGTTCTGAAGAGCTCAGTGAATTCATGTGTGGCATTGTCATAGGATGCCACCTTTGCTATAAGTCAGTTGGTGAAATGTCTTCCCTGTTAGCTTTTCTGCAGTTAACCGAGAGGTATGTTTGCAAAGTGGAAGCGTTTAGGAACAACAGAAACTCAGCCACAAAGTGGCAGACCACGTAAAGTAACACAGGAGGGTTGCCAAGTGCTGAGCCACATAGTACATAAAAGTCGCCAACATCCTGTAGATGCAATAACTGCAGAGTTCCAAGCTTCTTCTGGCATTAACTCCAGCACAAAAACCGTGCACTGGGAGCCTCATGGAATGGGCTTCCATGGCCAATCAGCTGCATGCAAGCCTCACATCACCAAGCACAAAGCTAAGCATCAGAGTGGTGTAAAGCACGCTACAACTGCACTCTGGAGCAGTGGAAACATGTTTTGTGGAGTGACGAATCACGCTTCATGTCCAACATCAGTGCCTGACCTTGCAAATGCTCTTCTGGATGAATGAGCAAAAAAGTCCCCACAGACACACTCCAAAACCTCGTGGAAAGCCTCCCCAGAAGAGTGGCAGCTGTTATAGCTGCAAAGGGGGGACCAGCTCCATACTGATGCTTATGGATTTAGAATGGGACGTCATAAAAGCTCTCATGGGTGTAATGGCCAGGTGTCCCTATAGTTTTGTGTCCATGCATGCATGTATGTATGTATTAACACATTATGTATATACACGTGGTCAGCATATCACAGCACCACATGAGTGAACAAGCCAGACAAAAGGTGCAGATCTGGACAGACAAGGACATAGCTTAATTATTCCCTGAATTAATACCCTGCTACCAACTATCCAACATCCAGTACAGAGTCACAGGGGGGCTTGACCCTCTCACAGCAAGCACAGGCCACAAGGCACGGCACATCGCAGGACACCAACTTGTCCCAAGACGAGAACGTTAAACTGCACACAGAGACATGGGGTGAGATCTGAACCCCCTGCTCTTGAAGTGTGAGGTGACGCTGCTACCCATTAGCCGATAGTCTCAGTGTGCTATTAACAAGTGCTAATTCTGAAAGCTTGAAACGCTCACTAGAAAAGAAAACAGCATATGCCCAAAGATAGCAATCCAAAGCTGTATGGCATTAGCCAAGTGATTATAAATAAAGCCATGTGATTGAAGCAGCATTATTTCAATTTCATTTAGCTTCTCCCCCTTCCCCCATCTGTAATATCACGAAGGCAGTTCTAATTAAGTCAACCCATACAGACTCTACTCCCACACAATTCCTGCGTTCCTACATTATGAATGCAACTCAAATCTAAATCTATTTCATACAACTAATCCCCCCCTCCATTTTCACTTAGGCCTACCAGTGATAAGCTGGTTTTTTCATGGTACTTCTGGGACTGCATGTAATAGTCTGGCTTTAAAGAAAAATTAAGAATTGGGGGGAAAAAAACAGTGCCTGCCTAACAAAACTCCATGGCCGCAGAATACTATGCATTCACAGAATAAGAAGCTAATATCTTTACGAATGCAAGATGTTACAGGGGGAACTTGCCCAACAAGTTCCCCAACTGAAAAAAGGCAAAGAGCTCTCAAACTCACATCAAGAGCTATTCACACACAGAAGCACACAGTCAGAGATTAAGATGTTCACCTTTTTATGGCCGACGTACACACGACATCTGACTTGGACTGAGCCCCGAATCATGATGATAAATCAACAACAAAAGGATCTTAACACCAAAAACTTAAGGCCTGAATAGTTGCCTTATCAGACAGAAAAGGAAGGAGCACAGGCAGGAAATCCTCCATCTCACAGAGGCTCCGAGACCCCTCCACGGCTCCACAGGAACGGGACGGGATGGCTGGGGCAGAGCATTAGGGAGAAGGCGAGATCAGGAAGCAGTGGGTGCAGTTTGCAGCAGCTCCTCTTGGGAATAACAGAGGTGATGCTCGCGCGGAACCACAGTCCTTAGGGGAAACAATCTTCTAAGCGTGAAACCCTGATGATCTGCTGTGCCCATGGGGAAGAATGCGGCAACACATGCAAGCAAGAGGGAAAACATGCGTGCACACGCATAAGTGCAGCAAAGCAGCTTCACCAGGAAACATGCACACGCAGCCCCAGACTGCTTCAGCTAAAACATATGCCTACTGTTCTCCCTCTGACACAGGACAGGAAGCAGGGAGGGAAACATGATTCAGGCAACTTAGCACAAGCTAACCAAGTCACAGAACAGACAAGTCAGAGGCTCACTAAATACAGTATGTATCAGTTCAATTTAGCAGAACCAGGTATTGTGAAACTGTTAAAAAAAAAAAAGTAATTACAGGAAAGATTACAAAAGAAACAGGATTGATAAAAAGGAACGTTTTATTACCACCCGCCAGGAAAGGACTCGATAGCCCCACCTGCATCTGCCTACTTGTAGGGTGAAATGCTTTATAATAAACAAAACAGCTCAGTTATAGAACTGACAAAACTTACATCATTCCTACTATTAAAACCCCAATGAAACGTTTGGTAGAATAATGGAGGCCTCACACTCACGCAACCTTTAAATAATTTTCCCCAAATTATATAATCTCCAGGGAATGCCAATTATCATCAACAGGATACAAAAGACCCCCCCGCCCCAAGAAGCCACGACAGCACAATTGCGAACGCCAATACCCGGAAGGGACATAAAATTGCGGCAATCCCAAAACGAAATGGCCAGGAAAGTCTAGAGCACAACACTTGCATATTACTGAGGAGGTGGTTACGAAGCATAGCTAACTGCCTATTTCAAGGAAAACTAGATGCCCAAAGATACTACACTGTAACAAACTTGTCATAATTCAACAAAAAACAGAAACTAGTGGCAAAGCACTGTCTGGCAGAACACAAAAACATCTCTGATTGGTTTCCTTCTTTTAAACCAATGCCAGTGTTTATAATCCGAACAAGGCACTGAGTGATGAACATCACTGCAGAAAGAATACTGCTGAGAAGACAAATAAGAAAATACACAGTACCTTTTGTGTTAATTCTATTATTATTCTATAGCTGTCCGGCACCATCCTGCAATGTGGCATTTCTAGGGTTGCTGGAGGTTGCCATAGTTACCAGAGAATGTGTATGAATACACAACAGATTCTATTTCTGGCTCTTAGCTTTTGCAGTAGATGGGGGCAAGGTCATCATTCTGTGACGTGAAAAGCACTTGAAATGTTTACTTTTTTTGGTTACTATTAGTTTGACAGATTCCTCCCCAAACATAACATCTATAGAACTCCTATAGTAGAGCATATTATTTTTCTGACGTCTTAATCACATTCTTCATATTATAAACAAATATAAACTCACCAGTATTTGGCCCCATATTCACTGGCAAATTGTTTCTTCAATTTTACTTTTCCAGCTATAAAGTGTGCAAGGTTCATTTTCAATGTACATGTATTAAAAATGTTACCAAGAAGAGCAGATCATTTCAGCGTCTAACTTGTTTAAATATCAAATAACTTAGCATGAATTTTGGAATGTGGTCCTATTTCATGCGAGTGTAAGTATATGAGACTCCTCCAGTGTACCAGAGGGAAACAAATTCAATTCTTAGCTTTCTTTTTCAGATCTGAACAGGCCTCTTACTCATTTTCATAGATTAATATTTCAAAGTACGATCGTGCGTATGCCTATCACAGTTCCGCTTACCTCAGTTACGCCCTCCTACACTCGGTCGCGTGGACTTCTGATTAAAATCTATTAAACTACCCCCGAATGATAAACTAGAGACCAGCATCAATCTTTGCTGATATCTTAAATACAGCAGTATCCACACTTATAACGTAAACCTTTCCGTGAACACTAAAAAATGACTCTGGTTTTAACCCACACTAACATTATCTGAACTGTACATTCATTTTTAACTTTGCATTTGTTATCGCAGTCCAATTTATTTTTGTCTGGTAAAAATGACCTAGGTATTGAATATTCAAAATAAGAAGATAAGATCTATCAGTCGGCAGGATACAAAGCCTTAACGACTACATACACGAACGACTAGTCAACTGAAGTTTTATGGTTAACTCACACCATAAAAAACTGGTAATCGTCGTTACGCGAAAAGCAGATGAAATGTTCTTAGACTAGCAAGCGACGATCTTTTCGGAAATGAAGCAGGTATATGTCCCTAATTTTATTAAATCCAAATGCGTTTCACTGTGTAAGGCACAAATAGTAGGAGTTAATAATTCAATAAACAATAAATCAATGGATACCAAGCCGGTTAGTCAGCATAGTCGGGGTTTTAGCGAAACCTGAGAAGATCTGTATAAAGTACAGCGTATTCATCACAGTATTAAATAAATCAAAACCGAAAACTCCTCGGTCGGCTCCAACAATTTGGCATATTTTCTTACCAGCTGGTTTATTAAATAAAAAGCTAGTTAACGTTATTGCGGCTCCGGTTTTTCGATGACGCCGAGATGGATATCTTAGAGGATTACGTCCATATTGACAAACATATATAACAATTAGACGAATGATATCGTTAGGTTACCTAAATCTGAACTAGCTGGATCTAGCCAAAGACGTCGTTAGCTAACTAGCTGCCCGGCTGCACCAGCTTCATCGTCTCCCTGACTAAAAGTAAGCAGCCAGGACCGAAAGCAGCAGCAGCCCGGGGTCTCACACGACGCCCGTCTAACCACCCACTAACCATACCTCCAAAGAGAAAAGATTAAAGGCAATATAGATCGCAAAACTTACTCACCCGTATTAGATAAACTTGACACAACAGTATCCGTGTCCGGAATAAACAACTAGCTGGCTAGCAAGCTAGCTGACCATAAAAGAGGCGAAATGATGTAAAGACCGTCAGCAAACGGGCTGCGAAGCTGACAACACGAAACCAGAGGCCCGATTTAACCGAACCACTAACAAAAAAGCGAACATCGGGCTTTCGCCTATGTAATTATCTATTCTTTCTCTTTAACAGCAAACTACGCCAACAGTCCTATGGCCGAATCACAAAGGCAATGGCTTAATCTATTTTTTCTTCACGAAAGGTGGGAATTCCTCTTCGTTTTCCATCCGGGCCCGCAATGAAGTCCCCATTCCTGCCTCTTCGAGGCGTTCGCTGTTGTTTACCCGGGCAGCTTCAGCCTCCGCTTGCGCTCAACCCGATTTGTTTTCTGAAAAATCCCCTGAGCCTGCTGAGAGGAACAGCTTTGCGACAGTTTGCGACGATTTCGGGGAGTTGACGACTGTCTCTGACCCTATCTTGATGACTCGCCTAACATAGGATGCCCACTAGTGGACATAATTAAAGTTACGTCGTAAACAATTTTAAGTACATGAAGCATAAATATTGTTATTTAGTATGCGTGCAATTATTATTATACTCACCGTTTATTGCTGCTCTAATATGCATAGTGTTACAGTATATAATGTGTATGTGTATATCCGTCCGTGGCCCTAGCACTCATGACTTTCTTCCATGTTATCTTCTGCTGTGTATGTTTGAGCGTTTAATTAATTTAGGTTAACTGAACTGTCGGTTTAATTTTAAGCAGGATTACACATCCATTTTTATTCATAAATTCATTACTAATTAAGTTTGTTGCGAGGTGTGCTTGTACTCAGTTGGTTTATTTTCATCTTAATCATTAAGACACCTTTAAACTTTGGTGTTAAAGAGAACTTTTAAAATCACCATGCACCACAAAAAAGACAACTGGATTCTTGACCAAGTCAGGCCTGATCTTATTTAGGGAACATGATGAAAAGATCGACTGTATTTGAGAAGACCATCACGTTTGGAAAAGTTGAAGCTAAAATAGACCAGCAACTATATAGGTGAATGAATTCAATCATCATAACAATGAAAAACGAAAGACTCAGATAGAAAGCAGGGGATTCTGAAATATTGTTTATACTGAAAAAGGAATTATTAAATAAATGTATTAAATAAACAAATGAAAAATCGCTTCATATAGTCCATAAAGCATCGAAAGAATTATCCAGAAATATCTACCTCAAATCATTTAGTGCGGCATGGCTATGTAGATTATTTAAAGGTAGCCTTGCGTAAATTAACCAAATTTTAACATTTAAAATACATGGCTGCATAAACAGATTAATGCGCTGACAATAAACTAAACTATCAAGTCGAAAACCACCCACTATCGCAGAACTAGTCATAAAAGGTTAAGATTAATTATTGGCAAAACCGGACAACACTTACTGTGATGGGCAAATACAGTAGGTAGCAAAGTAATGAACAACTGCGATATATATCGCAAGTCACATTAGACAAGTTCATGGTGTATTGGCTAAAGTTTATTAATTTGGATGAACTTAAAAGAATAACGAAGGACAGAAGAGCACAACTACATCATAAACAAGCACACACACCCTGCGTCATCACGTACACGCCTTGTTACATCCGGGACATCGCGAAGTACCATTAACGCTCCTGGAGATCACCGACTTCTTGTTTTCTCTCGCCAAAATGGCGTCTACTTCTATTTCTACGGAGACTAAGAAAATAACAGATTTACGAGTTATAGATCTAAAAACCGAACTTAAACGAAGAAGTTTAGATGTCACAGGAGTAAAAAATGTTCTAATCGCTCGACTGAAACAGGTATGTACGCATTTCCTTTAACTCTGAAGTGAATTACGTCTGTAATCCTATTGCTAAATTAGCCGTCTTTAGCTTGGTTGGCCAGGTACATATCGATTTGTTAGGCCTCTGGCTAATATTGTTAGCTATTCATTTTTCTATAGCGCGTAATTTGGCCTGCAATCTTTTTAATTATGCTAATTCGTTTTGTGTTCGGTAGGTAGTGAAAATGTTATTGTTCTATACGTTTTATTTCCATTAAACCTGGTTAACTATCCAATAAACACGCAGCCCGGAATCCATTATGATAGCAGCTAGCCAGAAGACAAGGCTGCTATTACAACTATCGCGACTTTTTACTTCCATCAAAACTAAACGTAGTGTAAATGAGAGAGAGGTAGTGTGGAATAAAACAAGAATGAGGTATTTGTAATTGGTTACTGAGTAACTATGAATGACGATGGTTACATCGGGGGCGCTTTGCTGGCTAAGCTTTGAAGACGACACACTGGAGCCGTACCGTCGTTTAGATCGATTACTTGCATATTATAAGTGCAGGGTGAAATTGTTTTGATTCCTAAAAGGATAGTTTGAGTTGTTTGAAGTAATTTGATTTTGTTTGGTCTTGACATTGAAATCATTTGGAGATGTATTGAATGGTTTATTTGGTAGCTCCAGCTGGTGAACAGGATTAATTTATGCTATGAAAGGCCTGCTGTGGCATGAGTGAACTTGAAATGAGCGCCCGTTTCAGGCCATAGAGGAGGAAGGCGGCGACCCAGACAACATCGAAATTCCCCTGTCGGTGGACACACCCACTAGGAAAAATGCCAAATCTAAAGGTAAAGAAGTTAAATTGGTGAATGAGATCTTTTAACTGTCAAAATTCTGTAATTATCTTGTCATATCTGCCAGAATCTAGACAGCCTAATTTGTCACTATTTGTATAGGAAAGAGGCTGGATTCAGACACTGACAACACAATGGAAGAAGATTCTTTTTCGAAGGTAGGAATTATTGGCTAGTTTTCAGAATTTGAAGGATGCCTTCCAAACATAAATCTACTAGTTAATTTAACGCTAAATATAGAAAATAAAAATATAAATTGGTTAAACTATGATATTTTACTTCCATAAAATCTACTTGATTGCTTTAGAGTTGGCATAAGTAAGTCATACATTTAGTTTGTGCACTTTTGTTTTATTGTGATGGAGGGCCTTCAGTTTTCTTCATAGGTTCACACTATAGTATTCGTGTTCATTTTCTGTAGTATTTTGTAACCTTTTTCACGGGCTGATAAACGGGCTTACTGTACTCCAGAGAGTATTTTGCTCATTTTAGCTGTGAACATTCACACAGTTTACACACTGACAGATTTCTTTTTTTGTATTCAGGAGGCTGAAGAAGAGGATCTTGAAAAAGGTATGTGTGTTCTCACCTATTGCTGGACTGTTAACACCTTTGGGTTTAACAGGTAATGTTCTTCATCTGAAGGTCAATCGTTACTGGCTATCGGTCTGGACATTACCTTTCCAAAAACGGGCAGTGTGTAGGGCCTCATTCGGCTGTCATTCACATGGAGGAAGTGGACTGGACCCTAGCATGCATCGGAATTTTTTGGTCCTGCCCCCCTCCCCCCACCCATCTTGAGGAGATCTGTGCGAAGGTTCCTTGCATTTGTCAAAGGATGGTGGGGATCGCCTGCCTCATCAGAGTTGCACATCATGCATGGGAATCCCAGGGGCTTCAAGCAAGTTACATTCTCTCTCTCTCTCTCTCTCCTCGTCCCCCTCTCTCGGAAATGAAGATAATGGCGGTGCCAATGTTTGATGACTGTCAAGATGAGCACTAGAGCTGCTTGCCCACTAGGCCTTGTTTTGGTCATCAGTCTGCTGTGACAGATGCATGCGCCATAAGAGAACACACATGGTGGCTGGCATAAACCCAGGACAGGACACGTCCCGCTCAGGCTGCACTCTTCCTTATGGACATGAGCCAGCAAGGTTTCAAGATGTCCAGTGGACAGTTTCGAATGACTGAAGATCTCGCTGCTTTCTTTTTCTTGCTGGTTCCATGCACCCCCTGTTGGCCATAAGAGGGAGGTTGTTTTGATCTCGGCTCTCATGAGGACCAGTCAGTCAGAAGTGGAAATGGAATCTGGCTTGACTGTTTTTTTTTTTTTCTCCGTTGCTCTGGACTCGGGACACAAGGCTCAACCCCCAAGTCTGTGGAGTCCGTATTCTCTCTTCACCGTGTCCTTCATGTCTTTCCAAACTGAAGAACGTGGATGATCTGTGAAGGATCGGAACATCCCAGAATACGAGGATCACTCTTACGGGACTGTAAGGACTGTGAGAGTGTTGGTGGTTAAAGTGGCTTGAAGATTTGTTGAATCGCACCATTTTTTTCTCAATGAGGAATGTGTGTTTTGTGTACACCTGTGTGGTTTTCTGACCTTCAGTGAGCGCTAATGCTAAACTATCTTTCTATTCTACTTTCTCTAGGTTCCTTAGCACCGTATTGTGTATGTTAAACAAATGTGTTTTTTGCCATGTTTTATCCTTGTTAAATCCCTCAGATGTAACTGATACAGATGATGGTACTCACGAAAATTCTAAACATCACGCCTGTGAAGATGGCCTCGCAGAGGCTGAACAAGCGATGGAGATCGAACATGAAGCCGCCGCCTGCGCTAAAGAAGTCGAGGACGATAACATATCCGTCACAATCCAGGCAGAAGATGCCATCACGTTAGATGTGGATGGCGATGACCTCCTGGACACAGGTAAACATGTGAAACTTCCAGATTCAGAGGCAGACAAGGGCTGTGATGAGCCTGAGGCCTCTGCCCAGACGAGCCCGGAGGAAGATATGAAGGCGGAAGCTAAAGACGGCCACAAAGATGGTAAGAAAGATGACGGACTGAAGGCTGATGCTACCAAGAAGGAAAGCAGAGAGACCTCGAAGAAAGCTGATATGGGAGACAAAGAGAAGGATTATGTGAAGAAAGGCCCCTCGTCTACTGGGGCAACAGGTCAAGCAAAGAGGTTTGTCTTTCTATGTCAGTTCTTTAAGGTACTACTGCCAAGTTCCAGCTCTCACTAAGAACACAGCATTGTGGGTAGCCTCAAGATTTTTTTTTTTTTAAAGAGATGTTCATTGATGTACCTAATCCTGCCATTTGATTTTTATTTGTTGTTTTTTGAAGTTGAGTTACTTATGGCGTAAACCAGGAGATGACACGACTGTTTACTTCTGCATTTCCAGCACTTTTATTGCCTTTTCCAGTTCCCACTTAAGGGTTTTAAAAAATAGTCCCATTGATGTCAGAGGTTTTGTCAGAGTCGTATGAGATGATTTGCAGAGAAGTTGGGCCCACTCCTGAGGATTTCATTTGTCCAGGGAATAAATTGGCTGAAAACCTGACCCTCTCATCCGTGGAAAAGCAATGAAAGAAGCCATTATGGGAGTTTTGTCCAAGTGCAAGCCTTGCCTCTTGGCGATTTTGATTTTTTTTTTTTTTCTTTTTCCTGTTTTTAAATGTTTTATAATCAATGGCTCTGATCCCTTTGTCATTTTGCACAGGTTATGTCATGCACTGGTACTCAATTTTTTTCTGTTATTGAAATGTTTGCATTGTAGTTCCTCAAAGGACAAAGATGGAAAGATGACAAAGGACGAGAAAGGTAAGCCCTTCAGCTTGCATCTTGGGGAAAAAAGTAGTTGCTTCATTTGGCTGTTTTTCTGTTTTTGTAAAGGGAATGGGTTAACAAGGGAAGCCCTGTGCTTAATACCATGGTCCTGGGTGCCCTTAAATGTGTCCTATGTTTCCAGAAGTTTCAAAACATTTTGCGTAGGTCCATATATGCTTTGGCCGTTAAGTTTTCTGCTCTACTGTAATTTTCAAATAGCCACATTTTTGTTGGATAAGCAGAAGTTTGATTAGTCATTTAAAAAAGGGCAACTCGTTTTTGCCCTTGGGGTTTGTCTCATTAGCAAATCCTGAAGGACGCATGCAACGTGCAGTAGTTTTTCTGGACCGTGTGGCCCCGATATTGGCTGCAACTTTTATAGCTGAATCAAATGTCGAGTTAATTCTAAATATTCAATAGAACCAGATGTGAATTGGTACGAATCAAGAATATGAGCCAGAACTGGGATCTCTTACGGGATTCATTAGGGTGACATAATGCATCAGGGAGAATCCAACAGCTGCTGAGTTCTTAACAGCACACATGAATTTAACTGTATTTTTGGAGCCAAGATTCAGGCTGTTGTCTGGGCTGTTGTGAATACTTGTTATAGCTGATTTTCATTTCTTGTCTTATTTTTTTGGGTAGATCGATGACATCCATCGCTTAATTGAAATTTGGCTCTATGCCGCAAAATTCCCATGTTTATTTGAATGAAATATATTTGCTGACACGTTACTGAATATTCAGATGAAATTACTGGCTTTATAAAATGCAAAACGAGATTGGGATTTCTAGATGAAAGGGCAGAAATTCTTCTCTGCCATGTTTAATAGTGTTGAACCCTTGGGTATAAAATCCTTCCTTTTGAAGGAAAACATGAAGGTCTTTGTCCTGCAGACTCATCACAGCAGAGCATATAAATGTGGTAACACCTGAAGACTGTAGCAAATGGTCACCTGCAGATTGTGTGGATTAAGAATATCCAGTGTCTAACTTGAGTCAAGAAACCAAAATCAAATGGCCAAAACACAAATGGACCAACATGGCACCCTCAGCTTGTTAAAACGGCAGGTGCATGATATGCTAACCGGATAGCACCAAATTACAACTGATAAATTGCAAACAATGTTTGCTTTTAATTTTGGCCTCCATCCTGAAGGAGCTGAATTCCTTATGTTTTGGATTGCATTTTTAGTGTGTCTTAAGTAGATGGCTCCATGTTGTGCAGTGTGCATGTCTGTCTGCATGAGTGCCCATGCTGTAAAGACCACACTGTTTTAGGATGTGGGAGCGGAAGCAGCTCGACACGCAACCTTTGGGTGAGCGGCTTGTCCTCCAACACCAAAGCAGCTGACCTGAAGAATCTGTTTGGCAAATACGGAAAGGTAGATTATTGCTCAAACGAAGATCTGTTTGCTTGTCACAAGCTGACGTACCGTGTGATACCGGGCTGTGTTGGATAAACGTGGTCTCTCAGCGTGTAGCGTGACTGTTATTTTGCAATGTGACGTTGCAGGTCTTCAGTGCTAAAGTGGTAACCAATGCACGCAGTCCGGGAGCAAAATGTTACGGCTTGGTGACAATGTCCTCCAGCGCTGAGGTGGCCCGCTGCATCTCCCACATTGACCGCACTGAACTCCACGGACAACAGATCTCAGTTGACAGGGTAACATGGCACAGAAGTTATGTAGTCTGAACTCCTGTTCTGGAGTTCCAGAACCTCAGGCTTCCCGATTATATTAAGACCTAGAACATAAATTCTTTTGGCATTGCATGTCTTGGGTTGCTGGTCTTACGTGGACTGTTCTACTGTTAGGTTAAAAGTGACCCTTTCAAAAGGGAGTTCTCTAAAAAAGAAGGCGAGGAGAAGACAAGTTTCAGCAAAACGCCTAGCGACAAACGGACAACCACTGGGACGAAAACGACCAGCAAGTACGTTGGGAGATGCGATGCCACTTTGAATGTTTTGTGAGATGCTGACAGGGGAAAAGGCGTACCAGTGTTGTGTGTGTATGTGCCGTCAATCGCAGGGCACCAGCGTCCAAAAAGGAAGAGAAGAAATCCGAGAAGCCATCTGAAAAGGAGGGGAAAGATGCGTCCAAGAAACAGGAGGCGAAAAGCTCAAAGTCAGAGCTGATGTCTTCTGCTCCCGACACCTCTAAGAAAGATGAAAAGAAACATGGACGTAAGTGTGTCTGCGTCACATCATGGGAACCAAATTTCCCCAAAATATGGTAGAACCTGTTACTTTTCAGGTCCTCACAATGTAAACCTTGTTTCTGTTAAAATATAAATGCAAAAAAACGAAAAATGCCGAAGTGTGAATTTTAAGTTACTTATGGTTAAGGTTCGGGCTGGGTAGGTGTTGGGACTATCGTAGTTCGGATTAGGCCCCTAGAAATGAGTTTTCGAAATGATAGGGACTGTCTGTCTTATATATTTCGAGTGTAATATTTATGTGGGCACATTTTTACACACTGTTCTAGGGCTGAAGAGTCCAGGGAAAATGGTAGTGATTGATCAGACCAAAGCAGAACCTGCGAACAACAAAACAAGGCCACCTTTTCGGAGGGGAAGGTCTGACAAGGTACCAGATCACTTTTTAATCCCCCGAGTGCCCCCTGCCCCCTCTGTTAGCATGTCTACTTGGTTCAGACTGAAGCCTTTCTTTCCTCTACAGCCAGGTTTTCCAAACATGATGCCTCGCCGACCCAGATGGTTCATTCCACCAGAAGAGGTTGGTTGAAGTTTTGTTTCTCCTTTTTGGGTTTCATGGATCACTTGTCCTTCTGCTGAGGATCCCGCTCTGCTTTTCCTAGATGGACAAGGGTCGGATTTTCCCTGCTAAGGGGGAGAAGGATATCCTGCCCTTTGAGAAGATGAAGGAGCAGCGCATGCGGGAACGCCTGGTACGCCTGGAACGCATTCGAAGGGCCATGGAGCTCCGCAGGTAATTAAGAGTGTGCGAGTTTCGTGATACCTGTTTGTGGAAAAAACAGCAGAGTTGTTCAGCTTTTCAGTGGTGCTTTGGGTGTGAGTCAGATATAAAAAAAGAAAAAAAAAAATTGTCCAATAGGAATGTTTTACCCTAAAGTCTTATTGGACAATCATGGCTAATAGCGTAAATAAACCCAATTAATTGAGAAATCCTGCTTTGAGCCCTGGTCTGCCCGTAAGCTGTTTACGTTCTAGATGCTAGCACAGTGGTCACCAATGTGTCTACTAAGACCTACTGCTGCCAGTAGATAGTGTTTTCTTTTCTTTTTTTTATAAATCAAATACAGCTCCTCAGATTTTCTTTATACAAGTACCTCTCATTGTAAACAAGGTGGTAGTACTGCTAAAGCAGGGCTTTATCTAACAGAAGGGATTGTTCAAGGTTAGACATTTTCTTCTTGTATTTATGTAACTCTGCTCTTGTGGCCTTCTGAATACATCTCCCCCCCACCTCCAGGCGACGGGAGATAGCTGAGCGTGAGCGGAGAGAGCGTGAGCGCATCCGGCTCCTACGGGAGCGCGAGGAGCGGGAGAACCTGCTCAGGGAACGCCAGCGGCTGGAGATGGAGCGGCAGAAGCTGGAGCGGGAGCGCATGGAGCGGGAGCGGCTGGAGCGGGAGCGGATCCGAATAGAGCAGGTGGGGCAAGATGCAGTGGGAGTGTGACCACATGGAGTAGGCAGCCTTGCAGGTCCTCATCTGGGGGAATGCCCCTATTTACCCACAGGAACGGCGTAAGGAGGCGGAACGCCTGGCCCGGGAACGCGAGGAGCTGCGGAGGCAGCAGGAGCAGCTCCGATACGAGCAGGAGAAGAGGAGTTCCCTGAAGAGGGGCAGAGATGTTGACCACAGGTACCCTTGCATGGTGACTACATGACTGCACAGATTTCCATTGTGTTTAAGCAGGTGGTTAATTGGTTTTTTTTTTTTTTTTGACCCCCTCAGAAGAGATGACCCATACTGGAATGGCAATAAGATCCAGGCTGAGGCAGAAAGCCGCCTGAGTCAAGGCTCAGACTACAGCCGACAGGGTCGCTTCGTGGATTTCAGTCCCCGTGAGAGGGGGCGTTTCCAGGAGGGCTCCTCTGTGGAGTCCCCAGCCTTTGATAGGTAAGTCCCCCCCCATTCAGTGACACAATGGTGGATGTGTAACCCCACCCCACATCCCTGCTTAACGCAGGGTTTGCCTGCTTTGTCTCATAGGCGCAACCGTTTTGAGGGCGAGCCAGACAGTAAAAAAGGGAGGCCGACTCCCCGGAGAGAGAACTCCGGGTTCGACCGCTACCCCAAGGGCTTTGATCCTGGCAGGAGAGCAGAACCACCCCCACCCCCACGGGCTGACATACGGGACACGGACCGGCGGGAGATCCGGGATCGAGATGAGCGGAGGACTGTGACCATGTCTGAGCGGCCTGCAGGGAGCCGGGGAGGCCTGCCAAGCATGTCTCACAGCAGGCCTGCAAGAGAGTCACATGGGGGCTGGAAGAATGACGGAGAGATTCCACCTGGCAAGGGGGACATTCGGTAAGTGGGGGGTGGGGGTGCACGTAGATGAACTTAAGGCAACTACTTTCCTTGTATGTTTTAGTGGGACGTTATTAGTAAGTGGTGCATTTCTGCCCCCTGGTGGCACAGGCCTGCAGTGCGACTGCGGCCAGAGCGCTCTGGAAGAGACGGGCCCGAACCAGCCCTCAGAGGCGCCCCTACCAGCAGTGGAGGAAGGAGCAGCTTCAGCAGCAGAGAGAGTGGTCCTTCAGCCAGCCGGGGACGATCTGGTTTCGGGGACAGAGACAGCGGTCGGCCCATGGTGGTGAGCGAACAGGTTAGCTGGCTTAGATTGGCAGGCAGGAAACCCAAGGCTGCTGTAATGCAGGGATGACTATTCAGAATTTAAGCTGATTTCCCTGCCCTGGAGTGCTTTGCCACTGCCCCCCCTGCCTTTTATTTAAAAAGCCTTTTTGTATGTTTGGTGCAGTGTCACTGCTGGATGTGTGGTTTTGGCGTTTAAACCCCCCCCCCCCCGACCCCTTCCAGCATTTCAGCTCGGGACGGCAAGTGGTCGTGGAGAGGCACGGCAGAGATCCCGGTCCCAGGAAGGAGTGGCATGGGGGTCCAAGCAGCCAGAGCGGGGGTTACCCTGACAGCCGCAGGCTGGGGGAGAGCAGAGGGAGCATGGTGGGCCAGCACTCCAGGTAAAGGCAGGGCCTCACTCAGTACTGATTCCAGTAATAATACTGGTGATGTAACATAACCCAGGAAGATGAGAAATTGAGCCTCAGTCAGGCAGTAACTCTTGGGCTAATCCCTCACCCACGTCTAATTTCAACCCTGAAGAAACTAACAATAGCGAATGAGATGTGGTGCCAGGTGTAAACCCACTCCTTGTTTTTGCAGCCATTCATCAACGGGGATGAACAGGATCGTGCAGATCGGCAGCTCCATGTCCAGCAGCAGCGGATTTAAGCCCTTCAAGAGCACCCAGCGCCGATTCTAAACCCACCCCAGTCTCATGATTTGACCTGTTTATGCAAAACTAATCTTTTTTTATAAGTTTACTTTGTGTTGAAAGGCAGGATTAAGAGGTTGAAGGAAAGCCATTTTGTTGTGTATAGAAGCTTGTAAACTTCATAGGGTTTCCTAACAGTTCTGCTGTGACCATCAAAGAAAACTGTGCACATGTTTCTGATGTTTGGTTTAAGACCTGTACAGCTTTAGTTTGTTTAACAAGTTTTCATATGTGGTTTCAAAACTGCCCTTTCCTGGAGGAAAGTACCTGTTTGTACAGTGGCTGCGCTGAAGGCATTTACCAAGATCTCATTTCATTATGCTCCTTTTTGGGCGCTTATGAAAGTTATTAAATTATACGTCTTCTGTTAGCACCGTGTCTTATTTCATAATGCTGGGACTCAAAAAAACACCACCAGTCACTGTCTATATATTTTAATGTCATCAGGCTACGTATCCCTTGTCAAAGGCATTTTTTTTATAACAAACTGAAAATGCAAGTGATAGGGGAAACACTCCAAGAATTACCTGCATCTACATTTTGTGACACTATAATAGAGGCTACATTTGGTCACTTGTGTATGAACGGAAACTTACAATAGTGTTTTTGACCCTTGTATAACCGACGCTTTCCAGGCTTTCATCTCCTGTCAACAGTTGAACATTTTCTGGGACAAATAATCCCTAGTGTTGTATTCAGTACTATGATTTCATGCATCACAAATAAAATGGCAACATCAATTATACTTGGGGCAGGTACACTGAAAATGCATTCAAGCACATATAAAAAGGCTGGATGTGTTGGCTTGTAACAGTGGCATTTAACCCATGTTTACATTCTGCCAATCTTTCAAATGAATCTGTTCAGTCAGGCCCGCATTGGGTTCTAACTCTGCTGTAACATCTGCAGAACCTCTGTATGCGATTCAGCTTTTTCACTTCTCTCTGCCCTATTTGCAATTTTGATTTGCTTCCTCCCATTGACCAAAATTCATCATCCTCAATATGAAAATTGCATCCCTCTCTTTCTGCCGACTGGTACCTCATCCTATCTGCATGTTGACCCACTATTCTGCTAACCACTTGTGTGCATTGCATGAAGTATAAAATGAGGTATTTCATATTAGTTATGTAGTGGTGCCTCTGTGTACCAGTGCAAGACCAACTTCGAGGTTCAAGGGTCACCTTTGTAACATCAAATGAACTGCAGAACTTGCACCTCAATCCCTAATATTTCACTTCAATCCATTCAGAAAAAGAAGCAACTAAGCAAGTGAAAATGTTGAATATTTAGTGAACATCAGCAAAAACTGGTGACTGACAGGAAGTCAAATATCTGTAGAAAAAGCCACGGCAGTGTCTGCCTCTGAGTTGGCTCAAAACAGACAGACAACCCTTCACCCAAAGCAAGCAGACCTCTGCCAACGTCCCGGGCCATACCATTCTGACAGAAAGCATGAGATCTGATTGGCCACTTCCATTACCCGTTCCACAAGAAACAGAATCACTGTGGTTTTGACCTGGCATCAACAAGCACTTTCCCTTCTGGGTCAGCAATGTTCTTGCTTGATGAATTGGGATTAAAAAAGTGGTAGCATGGCACACCACCCCCACTCCACTCCAAGGAAGGCGTATTACAGAACGCTAACGTCTACCGCAGTCATTAATATGGTAAAATACAGTATATAGACTTGCTTAGATTATGCGCGCTTATGGAGAGTGGGGAATTCAATTCCCTTCTGCGGAAGGATACTCTATGGGATCTTCAATGCAATGCAACATCCTTTTACTACAGAGGCCCTCCAGTACATTGTTGAGAAAGTTTAAACGCCTATAAATATGACAGCCTTGGTGACCTTGACAAAGTACTGTTGGGGGGGGGGGGGAATTCTACATACCTTGATAGTTACATGTTAAAGCGATTCAGTGTGATAACCTGCCCAGAACCTTGTATGCCTGTGTACACATTTTCATTCCCGAACACGAATACTATAATGACACCTTCTCTGCATGGGGGGGCCAACAGGAACGCATCTCACTGACGTACACTAAATGGGGCAGTCGTAAAAAGCAACTAAGTTGAACATCTCCTGACACTCAAGGATTTGTCCATTCTCACAGGGCCTGAGAGTATTTCTGGTGTCTTGTCAACAGCTACAGATTGTCTCTTTCTGATAATGCATCATTGTCCATTAAAATAATAATAAAAAAAAAAAAATCAATTAATGTTGTATAAGGCTTTTTTATATACAGAGAACATTAGGCCCCTGGGGACTGACCACATAACAGACCGATAACAGAAATACCAAAACTCTCGCATATAATATGGAGCTATTTACTTCTAAACCCAAGAAACACTACATCGCTATTTCAGTGAAGGCATTCAGCTGGAATGTATAGAAAGACAAAGAATTAGTTGCTCAGAAATTGGCAGTACCAACCATTATATATACACATACATATTATATATATACTCTTATAAAGTGTGTATATGCACATATCTAAAAAGTGAGATATAGGGAGAGCTGAAGCTGAACTGTTAGAATCAGAACTTCAGTTGCAAGTTAAACGTAAGGTAGGTAACAGGACGGTGCCCTGCATTAGATGAGTGTCACGGGCACTTTGCCAAGTCAGGTACACCAACTGCTGCGGCTTCCCTTGGGCTCCCTCCTTAAAGGGGGATGCAAATCGACAGGCCCATAGGAACAGCTGCCTCTTTACTGCAGATGGAACTTCTGCCTTGCAGACAAACGTCCTTCTATGCGACTGGGCACACCTTCCGGGAGATGGCTTGGGCCTGAACTTCCACAATAAACGCCACTTCCCGCAGTCGTGTTTATCTGTGCAGGACTTATACTGCGAAGTCAGTAAAGTAATTCTGTGCACTACGGCCCACCTGCCTTCCCCTCCTTTACGTCACACACCTGGGTAAAGCGGAAATTAATCAAATGCAACATTGCTGTAGTGAAGGTTCCCTCTTATAAACACTGGCATTCACTTAAAACCACACGCATACATGTACAGTAGATACACACACACACACACACACACACACACACACACACACACACTAATTAGATACAGATTCTCCTACAGTTTGCGTGCATGTTCTGGAGTAAGGCAGACCTGGATTTTGAGAGATGACAGAGCAGATATCATCCAGGGAAGGTATCAATGCCCATCTGGATGCCAGTGAAGCTACTGCCACCAGCGGACATTCTGGCACCGCCAAGGGCCCCGTGGAGGGCACCCCCGTTGGCAGCTTCAGGACGGGGGACTGACGTTCTCTTCTTGCGTTTCTAAGCACGGGTTTATGTCCCTGTCGGCCATATTGACTGAACCCACCACGATGCAGAGAAACTTGTAAACATATGCAGAAAACCTTTAAGCAGTGAAACAAGCTAGGATTATGTGGGCCCCTCCGACTCCAGGGGGTGCCGTTCTGTAAGTGGCAGCCATTTGGCGCAGTGAGAGACACTTCTGGCTCCTCCCACCCGCAGAGCCAGCCGGCATCCAGGCCCCGCCAGCCGCCAGGGCCAAACATATTTGCAAGGAAATTAAAAGGCTATTTTTAAAAAGCAACAAGTCAACAAAATCAAATGCTGTAGGCGCTCCTACATACTTCTAAATCCATGTCACATAAAACAGCTTACAAACAGCCTGAAATAAAAGATGAGCATGTGTTACTTCCCCATAGAGCACCAACTGCGCAGAGATCCAGTTTAGTCTCTGCCCCTCTTCCTGATGTAGTGCGGTGTGTGGCTTACAGCTTTGGCCAACTCTTCATATTCATACTATTAAGTTATAGTGCCGACCCCTTAGTTTTCCATACCGATATAAAAAACAACAAAGTGGGTACAAGGATATCAGGCACAGGTGGCATGTGAACTTAAAAAACTCCCTCCTCGTCTGGAGTTCACTGCTCCTTCTTACTCTGCCATCTCCTCTGTAAGGGGGCTGTGCATTATATGTCAGCTGGGCACAGAGTGCCCCCTTCTGTTGACCTCCCTCCTGCCCCACTCCTCATTACAGCAGGACACACTTGTCTTTGTCCTTAGCTTCCTTCTTGTGTTTTCGCTCCCCAGTGCTGGGCTGCTTCCCGGGGCTGGGGGTTGTGCCGGCGGTCGAAGCCCCTGTTGCTTCCCCCGTCCCTGCCGCTGCCACAGAGCCGGCCTCACCCCCTGCTGGCAGCCGTTGTGCCTGTGGGAATAAAGATGGAATAGGCTCCATTATTCCTGTGCAAGATAAGGTTCGATAGCCCCACACAGGGCCCCCCCCATCCCATGCCCGTACCCCAAAGGAGGGGCCCCCCACCCCACACCTGTGCTTGTGCCGCCTGCTCCTGCTCCTGGTAGAACTGGGAGGCGCGACGATCTTCCTCCTCCTGCAGTTTCTTAGCCAGTTCCAGGTCACTGATGCCCTCTGGGACCTGCTCCCAGGTCAGATCCTGGCTTTGTTGCTCCTGCTGCAGTGACAGGGCCATCAGATAGTCCTGAAACAGACAGACAGTGGGATGGTTACGGTCAGCCAGGGTGACACGCGACGTGCCACTGAAATGACACAAATCTGGCATGTGTGGTCAACTAGAGAGACGATGGTAAGATCCAGGCCACTGATGAGACAGAAGAGTGTGGTGCAAATGAGGAGCCATTGGGTGAGGCAGAGGAGGAGAGAGAAAAAAGGAAACCGTGAGGAGTGAAGGTCTTAGCATTGGTTACTGACAGGCCGATACTCCATACAGCTGCATCCAAAACACCTCAAACAAGACAAAATACAAAACCCAGCCTCAGCACGTCTGCGGCTCCTTGAGCAAGACCCTTAACCCCCAGCTCCCTGGGTGCCCCAACAGGTGGCTGCCCTTGGCGGACACCTTACTCTACAAAGAGCAAGTTGAAAGAGGCGTAAAGACAATTTCCCCACGGGGATCAATAAAAAAAAAGTATCGATCATTGATTACATTTACCCAAAACACAAGAACTGCCACTATTTTCCTGAAAAACATCTCCCTCATCTTATGGCCTGATTTGAGTTGATAACCTGTGTCTTTTAAAGCTCAGTCTTATGCGAGAACTATTTACCTTAACAGAAAGGGTCACTCCCCTTCCTGGTCAGGAAACAAAGTGAATAATGAGAAAGTAACGACCGTTTGCTGCCTGTTTGACTCGTATTACAGAAAACATACTGAATGTCACAGGTACTTATCCAGGCTCACTGGAGGTCCCACTGACAGTAAAGCGCAGTGACTGAACAAGCTGACCTGGTCGATCTGGTCCTGCTGACCGTGGTACACTGTATTCGGGTCTGACGGTGGCCGCAGGCGGAATTCTGAGTCACAGAAGTTGCCATCTCCATCCACGTTGTGCAGGCTCTCCCAGACCACCTTCTCCTCAGTCAAGAAGCCCTGATCAGTCACCAGTAGGTAAAGCTGGCCCTGTCATGCACAGGAAAGGTCTGTCACTGGCACAGCTGAGCCTCATGACTGCTTTGAGGAAACATCATCGATGCAGGACCCACGTCCTCCCCAATGTAGAGGCTGCTCAGAGAGCCAGGGAGTCCCACAAGCAAAACAAACTTCAACAGCAAGCTAACCCTTTACTAAAATAAACTGAAGGTCTACTTCTGTGGATGCGCAGTTTGTGTCGTCCACATATCATCTGGCTGTAATTTTGTCCTTTGCATTTATAAGGTGAGGACAACCCCGGCTGGAACTTGTGTGAATATAAATACGTTACCAGTCCAAGGTTTTTGCCACTGTTACCAGCTTATTTCAAACTGCAGATTTTTATTCTTAAGCACCGGAAAGTTGAGTGAACAATAAATGAAAGCATGAAGTCAAATGAAACAAGTTCTCTTTATAACATGGAAATATGTATGGAACTGTACATGTCTGACATCCTATTAATTGGTTGTGTGGCGACGGCATTGTCAAATTTCAGGCTGTCCTTTAACTTTAAATGCACTAGTTAACCATTTCATCCCATGAAACAGAGCAGAATATAATTTAGAGTTTAGTGATCAATGGTCATTGTTGACAGACCACAACGACGAAATGTGTCCTCTGCATTTAACCCATATGTGACATTGTGACATAGCAGGGGGCAGCTAATTCAGCAGTGCTTCGGGGCGGTACCTTGCACAGGGTACCTCAGTGGTGCCTTGCTGATCAGGGATTCGAACCTGAATTCTTTCAATTATAAGTGTGCTTCCCTAACCATCTAGTCACCAATGCCCACAAGTTCACAGAATGTCTCTTGTAGAAAGAATGCCTCAAATTTTCTCCGCTGTTATAACTGCTAGAGCAGGTTACATTGATGAAACGACATGACATTTTCTTGCTAATAAAAAGTACTCAAATGGCGAACATACTGTAAATTTAATTATTAGCAAAGGATATTGAGTATTTTTAGTAAATGCTAAGCGAGTAACATGTAAAGAAAAAAATCGCAATGTGTGTAAAAACGTTTGACTGGTAGTGTGTACTGTGTGTGTGTGTGTGTGTGTACTGTGTGTGTGTGTGTACTGTGTGTGTGTGTGTACTGTGTGTGTCAGGGCTTGACATTGGCACCCACCTACCCGCCAAATGCGGGTAAAATTCGGCTGTGGCGGGTAATAACTTTAGTCTCACTAGCCAATTTGGTGGGTAGTTTATTCTTTGGTATGACAATATATTTTTTTTGTAGTTTTCTCTAAAGGAATCTGATATAATAAACGTATTGCAACGTAATATTACGCGCATAAAACTCCCATGAGCACCTATATCAACATTCTGATACAACTTGTTTAGAACGTGCGTTAACGTCTCTGGTAGCA
>JABFEA020000010.1:9194325-9217054 GCA_019775915.2 Cyphomyrus plagiostoma | reverse complement strand
AAGGCTGAATGGCTAGTGACTCCGGAAATCCACTAGCCACATTGGCCAGTGAGCAAAAAAGTTAATGTCATGCCCTGGTGTGTGTGTGTGTGTGTGTGTGTGTGTGTGTGTGTGTATAAAAATCAGATGTCCTTCAGCACTGCAACAAACATGGTCTGTGTTCACTGTATCCACAGGAGAACTTCCACCAGCATTTAGTGAAAATATATTACTTAGTGAAATTCCCAGGCTGAATACTGAACAACACGGGGGGCACGTGTGAAGCATGTAGAAAGGCGGTGGTCACCTTAAACTTGGTCATGGTACTAAAATGATTGTTCCTGAAGAAGACGCAGAGCTCGCCCTCCTGGACGCTGGACGTCAGCTCGCACAGGCCATGGTATGTCAGCTGCGTGGCAGTGTTGTTCAAGAACTGCTCCGCCACAAAGCCTGCGGCGACAGCAACGGCCCCCACAGGGGGGGCACACAGGTGAGACCGCCACGCCAGCTCCCATGGGCCAAGACACAGGAGAAAGGGGAGACTCACAGGCACGAGGGAAGAGATGGGAAAATCAACATGACACGTCACAGGTTCACCTACCTTCTCCAGCAAGCTCGCTGTTTTCCGACTGTTTACAAGAGATAATCTTCTCCACCAGCTGATTATAGCTGCAGTTGGCCACTGCTTTCACTATGTCATCCATCTGCAGAAAAAAAGGAGAGAGAGAGGGAAAGGGACAGGGAAAGGGGAGGAGCTTAGTCAGCTCTAACATTCCAGAGTCATTAGAACATTTGAGAGGCTCGTGTCTTCGGCAATGAAACGGCATCTGCTGTCAACAGTAACACTGCTACGGTCACTGTGATGCATTGCGAGACGACGATGGACGATGGTTAGAAAGGTAGAGGGCTGGGAAGGGCAGGGCACTAACCTGGGGGTCCACCAGCCAGCCATGATAGAGCGGGATGTCCAGCAGGTCGAAGACGATGCACTCGGGCGTGTACTCGAAGACACGCACCCCCGTGAACTTCACGTTGACGTCCAGGCCTGTCTGCAGCTTGTGCAGGACAGCCATGGCGTCACTCATGTTCTGCGGGGGGAGGGGGCATAAGCAATGAGCCAGAGTAACTCCAAAAAAGGCCATTGCACAGCTGAGCCACGTCGGTGCTGGTAGGACACGCCCACGCTCCCTGTTGCAGCGTTTGCCGCCCCCTGGAAGGACACGCCAACGCTCCCTGGAAGGACACGCCCACACTCCCTGTTCTAGCGTTCGCCACCCCCTGGCAGGACACCATGCCCCACAAACTGATACATCAGCAACTGATGGATGAGTCCAGCCACCAGCCCATTCGCAGCTCCACAAGCGCATGGTTTCGGCAGGTCGTCGGCGTGCCAGCCTGCGACTGGCCCCATGGAGCTCCGCAAACCTCATTACAGCAATCAGTTGCCCCCGATTCATCTCCTCCTCTGCTTCCGACGTCGGGGGCGGAAGTGAGGCGGCCTGGTCAAAGCGAGACACGCCCTCCTGCTCTCCGCCTTGCACTCTGACGAGGGGCATTCATCTGGTGACTCAAAAGTAGGGCAGATGCTTCTCGGCCGCAGAAAAAACCCCAAGCCTGACACAGGGGAGTGAGCAGGGACCTGTCCGGTCCAGCAGAGCTGGATGCTGCTCGGAGTTCTGTAGATATACAGCTGCTGGCATGGGGCCAGATGCGGGTCCAGCACGTGCCCTCGCTGTCCGAGCAGGGCACCGCATCGCATGGCACAACCCAGCATACTGCAAGAACTGCTGGCTAATAGACAGGCTCTGCTGCTGTACAGGTGAACCAGGCACTTCACCCAAACCACCCAAGTCAAACAGAAATACTAAAATGCAACACAAACAGGCATTTGTGCCACACTGACCGATTCAATCAGTGCCACGAAGAACCACCCGACTGGTACCAGCACAAAGCCCTCAAAGAGGTATCAGGATCCGCATGAGCCTATCAGCTGAATAAACATCATTTAATTACTCATACTGCCAGTAGGTGTCATATTACTCATGGTCTCAGGTGCTCAGAGACCCATATCTTCATCCCAATTGGCTGCGTGAATCTGCCCTTAAATCACAAGCTCAAAGGCGTTCAGGATTACAGTGGCGACGTTCGAAACATTGAGCTGGATTACAGTTCGCTCCCCACTTCACTGCGATTCCCAGATCAGACAGCAGAGACACGATCCCAAAGTCTGCAATGTGACTTGCCGCGTCCACCTCCCTCGGTCATCAATCAAAAAACACTATCTGGCATCACCTCAGTGAGTCCCGCCCGTCACAAAAAGGGGCCACAGCTGCATATGGGGGAAGTTTCGTCTGATTCATTCTGTGGCAAAGCCAAATCAACGAATCGGTGTCCGCCAGGGCTCCGTGTTACGTGCTGAATGAGGACCATGTTCACATGGTTTGGCCCATCATTCCTTGTGCTCACTGGAACAGATTTCACGTACAAAAACCACAACCGTGTGCAGGAAATAATTTGCAAACAGAATGAAAGAAGTCTGACCTCTGAAGCCAGCGCATTTACGGCAAAAAAGGTGCTAAAATCTGAGGCCAGAGGAGAATGGGCAGGACATGTTAAAGCTAACAGAAGGGTAACAAGTGCAAAACAGCGGCTCAGTACAACCGTGCCGTGAAAAAAGGCTTCTCACCACACGACTCACCTACCCATCTGGAGGTACCAGCATTCAGGCTGGATATAGACGCTGGGTGATCAGGGCCCCCTCTCTCAGCTTGTATGACTACCAGCCATTTTCACCTCACAATCACTTGCAGTTGACCAGGGCAGCTCCAGAAGCGCAGAAAATTGGCAAACTTGTTGGAAAGATAGAGTCCTATGATGATGCCAAGTGGAAAGAAACTTCTTTTGTACAACCAGCCATTCTGTTGCTCATTCATTTCCACCACCGCGGTTAAGGCTCTTTCCCAATCTGGACCTGGTTCTGTGCATTTCCACTGCAAAAAACTGGCCTTGAGCCATACAAAGCCAGCACGGCACCATGGAAAAGCTTGTCTGCGAACTGCGGACTGGCTATCGCATTGAAAGAAAGAAATAATCGTACTAAGTGCCGCCTTAACACAAGTAATAAAGTATTTGTAGAAGATTCACACAAAGGATTCTTGTGGTTAATGCTAATTAGCTTAAATCTTCATCAACGGTCAAAAAAAAAAAGAAGAATGTTACCTTCTTGAAAGAATTTGCCATGAATTATTAACGGTGCTTGATGTTATGAAAGTAAAGCCTTCTCTTACGGTCCACCATGACAGTCTCTTTCATAGTTAAGTTAGAATATACAAACAGTTCTATTTCATAATGCAAACAATATTCCAAACAGAACAAGGCACAACATTGTTCAACAAAATGACAGTTCACCTCAGTACTCTCACTTCGGCCTACACATCGTTTCTGTTCCGTTCTCTTTTGGAACCAGTAGAACCATGGGTCAGTTCTCTAAACGCATCAAGCAAGAACCTGCCCAGCACCAGCACCCACTCCATGTTGGTGGAAACTAGGCACGTGTGCTTAATTTTATACCCGTGTCAGCAGTGGGCATGCCTTAATTAGGCAATTCGTCTAATTAATAGGGGTGTCCACATACTTTCGAACATAAAGTACATGTCAGACTGTAAAGTGAGAAGTGATTTTCTGGGCAACTGAATCAGCACTGGATCAGCATCAGAACTGAATCAGGGAAACAATATGACTGCCACCACATAAATGATAATGTACAAGCGAACTCATATTCCTGGTGTCACATAGTGGTCACCAAGCAGGGGAGGATGGTGGCATGCGGGGGGGGGGGGGGTTGCAGCTAACCTGTGCTGATCCACCCACAAGCCATCTGGCCTCAGCCCCCACCCTCAGCTCCAGGGCCACCGAACGGCCCCCAGCTGCTCAGCCCGCTCGGTCTCCATGGCCTTGGAGGACGGTCACAAATGAGCCACACAGGGCTCCACAGACACATCAGCAGCATCTGTACTGTGAGTGTTTACACCCAGACACCAGCATGGAGCACAGGCTGTCCCTGGGGCCCTCGTGGGCTTTATAAATAGACAGCCAAGTACCATTCCTGCAACAGAAAGCAGCGATGTGGCCGACACTGGCAAGCTGGCAACAAAACAGCAACACAAGGGCTCATTTGCTGTCGGCCACAACAGCAGGATCCCATACAAGAACACAGCAGCGCCTCCTAGGGGAAGACACAAGGATGTCGCCTTTCGGGCCTGGGTGCCTCAGCCGTGCAAGCAATGGTGGCAGCAACACTGTACGGGCCCCGGCACGCCGCCCGCTACGGGCCCCGGCACACGCCGGTGGCAGCCAATCACTGAGTCACAGCAAGAAGAATCAGAAAGAGGAGATGGCTGCTGGGATCTGGCCTAAAACATGGATCAGTACAGTAGACTGCCGGACCCAGGGGCATTTCACCTGGTATTGGGCCTTTCACAGTATCAAACCCCCGGGGAGAGTACCAGCAGGACACTATAGCTTCATATATAATCAAATCCCCAAGTGCTAGACTTCATATTATATAAAACTCCTAATTACTGACCCCATAGGTCACTGGGAAGTTCTGGGCCTTATAAGGTTTTAAAAAAAAAAAAAAAACACGAAAAGCCATATATTATACAGTATAAATGCCTAGACTTCAGTCTTTCCCATTAACGCACACTGCCTTGCCCCCAGTGCTTGTGTTAAAAACAGGTGGCAGATTACAACTCTCTTTTATTGCTGATAACAGTGCATTAATTCCTTCAAAAGTGTCATAATATTGTGCACCAATGCCAACAGAGCTCTCTCGTTTTTATTTAATTTTCATACACTATTACTGTTATGTAAAATCACTGTGGTAATAAAAACCCAATATACAGTTCAGACTGCAGAGCAGACGATGACACAGATGGACAGACAGCTGCACACGCGCTATGGGGGGGCGGGTGTTTGCCACCCTGGGAATCCTGGAGGGACGCCAAGGCTGACCGTACCTGCTCGTAGTTGAGCCGCTGGACCTCGGAGATCTCCTTCGGCTTGGCATCGAGGATGTAGTCGCCTACGGGCAGAGGGAGAGAGAGAGACAGAGGGGTAAGGAACATGCACCCATTACAGTGTGTTGCCGCACCCACCACACGACAAACCACCTCTGGGACGAGAACCCGGGTGCAGCCATGTGACAGGTGACACCTCAGCACCACACCGAATGGACTAGTGGGAGGTTTCTTCCAGTGACTGGAGTGCCAATTCTGCCACCAACCCCCAAGATATTCCCTGTAAGTTGGAGGACCTCCTTATAAGGCTGGATGTAGATTAATGTCAGACCCAGGACAAAGCAATTGCAGGTAAAGCGCCTAGATTAAGGGCCCAAGGGAGTAGAATCAGCCTGGGCTTTCACAGATCCCAAGCCTCAGAGACACCATTGGGACCCATCATGCGGGGGGAGACCGACCATAAAAGACGTCGTTGTGTATGGATGGAGGAAAAGGGCCATCGTGTTTGGGGGGTGGCTGAGAAGGATTCTGACTTAGCATGCCGGCACGGGAACGTCATAAATGCCCCCTCACACGCACACAGCATGATAAATCACAACACTCACTGGAAGGAGAGGAAAAAAAAACCTTTTTCTAAGCCCTGGAGATACACAGCAGCAGCCCTTGTTTACTTATGCCTCAGAACAGGCACATGGCGGGAAAGCCCCCCCCCCCCTCGCAGCCGCAATCTGACTGCACCTGTCAACCGGAAGATTAACATTCTGCTCAGCTGTTCACAGGGAGCTTCGGCCACACTGGCCGCTCCGACTCGGGGCCTGGCAGAGGCCGTCCCGGCCGCTCTCGCTACTCTTACTCAGGGTGTCGGTGGCCTGAGCCGTGCTCTCACTGGAGGCTCTGCCATCAGAGTGCGATCCCTTGACCTGTCCTATTTTACCTTGATGAAAAGATAAAATTCACAAGCCAGTAACCCTAATGCCCCATTCCCAGCATGACTGCCCCCCACGTCTCTCACTCTTGTGGAAAATAAACAGGCCCCAAACCATAATCCTCAGACTCCTCGCTGGTCCCAAAACTCACTGACTGGGAAAACCTGAGAGCCGCAATTTAGGGCCCATTTTCTTTTGGTCAGGAGACGTCTTACCAGGAAAACCTATCCGTGCAAACAAACCCAGTGCGGCCGCAGAAAGGCTGGAATCTTACAGAAACCGGGGGGGGGGGGGGATCAATGGAAAAACAACCCTGCTTTTCCATTCCCCCTCCATTGCTTTTGTGCTCGTCTCCTGACTGGAAGGTCTCCGCAGCTCAGCACCCTCGATTCAAAGGCTGCCAGAGTGGCTTCAAGCCCAAGAGGTCTGTAAGGAGAGATGTGGGCGGAGCCAGAGGAGGGCATGACCGCATGTGCTACGTGCCCCCCCAAAAGCCCAGTCCAGGTCACTGGAGTCTCCACACGCTTATACTCCCTATGTGGGTTTGCCCTGCTGGAACTGAAGCACAGTAAAAAGGACCAGCCAGGGAACTGTGCGCCTTCTCACAGACTGTTAACTCTGAAGGGGCCATTACTGGGGATGGACTTGGCTGTCATAAAACAGTATTAAACAGTCACTAAATAGTATTTCATTTATGATTTATGCTATGCTTGACAGATAATTTTAGTGTTACAGGCATCTTAAACAAAGTACCTTAAAACTGAGTTATTTAAAAGAAATAATATTGCCACCATATAAAAACATAAGGAGCATAAAATTTAAAATAAAAAAAAAAAAAATCAGTGAATGTGGAACTGTTAAGCTTAGACAGTATCCCAAGGGCAGTGCCATCAAGGCTAATTAAAAATTCAGCTGAGGACAGAATAAAACTGACATGAGTCTCTGGCGACCAGAACTGTCCCCCTGCAAGGTGGCAAAATGCAGTCAGGACTTCAGTAAAAATGACTGACCATGCTCACCCGCGATGACGTCACTGGGGACAGCAGCACACCGGAGTGCCGCTAAGCTAAGTTAGCATCAGCTGTCCCTCTGGAGCTTACAGCCCCCCACCCCCACCAGCCTTTCCGCATCTGGCTGCAAGCCTCATCCACGCTGCTGACGTCTTTGCAAAAATATTTCATTCATTTCAGCAAGCTATTTTCGGTCGAGGCGAGTTCTTGTCCTCCAACGCAGCCTGATGGCGTGACGCCATCAGCGACGCCTGAATCGACTGCCCCTTCCACGGCATGAGTGCTCCGCCTGACAGGACGTCCCAGGCCAGAAATAGAGCTGCACCATCACATTTCTTTTAATCCACTCTCTCCCATCACCGCGAGTCCTTATCAGGGACCGAGGAACAGCATGACTCAAACGGTCAGAAAGGAACAGGCTTCCGGTCAGTTCCGAACCTCGCATGGAGGGCCCCAACTATGATGGTTGGGGTTATGGGCTCAGGAATCACAAGCTCCTATGTAAATAGACAGTTGGAACACAATGTTCTCATCAAATCTCAAAGTAGAACGTTTGATTAGCTTAATTGAAAATATATTATAAGCGAGGCTTAAGCATCACGATATTGTGCCAGGTCTGTGCACACAGACAGTGGATGAGCAGGCAGAACAACAAAATTCCCCGAGGTGTTTTTGTAGCATAAAAACTGAGATGGGAGCAGCCAGGTTTGGACCAGATGTTGAGAGAAGGGGGGAGGGCTCCGGGCTTCCAGCTGAGGGGCACATTCAGGGGCATCCCAGATGTGGAGGGAGACTTATATACCACAGGAAGGGGTGGCAGCTCTGGTTGCCCCTCAGTGCCAGGTCTCAGATTCACCCAAGTTCACAGTTTCAAACATGGCCGCACAGGATCCCCTCACCACTACCCCTCCCTCTGAAGCCTAAGCGTTAACACTGTCAACAACTTCAGGCACGTGACCGGTGCCCCTGGAGGCAGCCAGGGGAGCAGCACCATAGGAGCCCCCACTGGCGGGGACACAAATCCACACCAGGTCAACAGACACTGATCCACTTTGGCATGAAAGAGACAGACTCAGAGGACGACTCCATCCAACACATAAGGCATTTTCCCTTGTTGTCTTAAAAATCGGGAAAACCTTTAATTAATCCATAAATGGAAAAAAAAAAAAAAAAAAAGCTATTTGTGCCAACTAATGCGGATTCTTAAAAGAATACGTAGATTTTAAATTTCATTCAGAAAAACATGAGCAGGATGGGCTGCAACCTTACACCGGATACAGAGTTACAACACATGGACGAATCACTTGTTTAAGGAAAAACCAATAGCAGTTGTACTGAAAACTATATTATGAAAAAAATGCAGCATATTGTGCAGAAAGACTACTTTTTTGAAGCGTGAGATATTTTACCATTCAGTTTAAAACACAATTTACAACAAAGCAACGAGAGCTACAGCTTGAGAATTACATCAAAACATTTCAAGTGGGGAGAACATAACTCAGATCCAGTAGGGAAGGAAAGGAGGAAAAGGAGCAGAACGACAAGTACAGTGGTTAGTCCTGCATCTGACCTTGGCAAGGTGGCCTGTAATTACATCACCCCAGGTAGTAGTTACGGCCTGGAGGCTAACTCCTGCTAGCTAGTTCTACTGACAGCACATATAGCTAAATATACTGTCAGGGTCCCAAACTAACAATTTAAAGTGAGGATTTCCTAAAGCACTGGTTTCTTAATGCAGTTCAGGGGGAAAAAAATTGTAGTACTTAGCTAAATTTCCTGGAATCGCGGTTTTAACAGTCTGCATGATAAATGAACGTGCAGCATGTTGGGTTAGGCAGCTGAATAAAGCCAGTAGTGCAGGATACTTGGGTTAAGGAGCAAATGGGTGCAGCTCCTGCCCAGGATCCATGAAGGTGAGCCATACACTAGCAGCCATGTAATATGGCTGTGGGGTGTCATGACCAATGGGAAGCCAGCAGCACACTTCCTAAGTTAACCAGGCATGTGCCAGCAGCTCCGTCTGTACGGCAGCGTCCGTTTCATCTTCTCGATCTTCTCCGTGGCTAAAAACACGGACGGTGGCCACAGAGACACCTACCGAGATACTCCATCAGCTGCTCCGCTGTTATGATCTCAATCATCGGCGGCATCTTGACCTGTAAGAAAAAGGAACTGTTTATCGGGATGCACGGCGTGTAAAAAGTTCAAGAGCACCAATTCCATTAAAACCAGTCCATTTAAAATGACTTTCCACTAATATGACACTCATTTTCACAGCATGCTGCCAATTTTAATGACAGCTTCCAGCACAGGGATACAAATACTCATCCAGCTAGTCATCAGAGTCCTATTAAACACAACCTTTCTAATGCAGATAAAGCTGGGAGCTGAACTGCAGATTTGAAAAATTCAAAACCATTTTGCAGGAAGGGATAGCAGAGCAAGAAAAGAAAAAAAAAAAAAACAGCATTTCAAAAAGCAATGCAAAATTGCCACAAAGACACAGAGAACATGGGTCTTCTCAGAAATCTGCTACTGAGCCAGGGGAGGGTAACAGGCATCATTATGCGACACTGAAGTAATATACACACCAATTCCCTTAACATTTTTCAATGGGAAAGTGGAAAAGATTAAACAAACCCCAAAAATCAAGTTAAATAATTAAGGGCTAACAGACGGCGGGAGACAGCTGGTGAAGATCCTTCACCTTCACATTTTCCAAAAGTTACCAAGGGTCCCATATATGTTCTTTATGTTCCCAATGATGTACTTATTTAGCACTTAAAAGCTTAGCATGACCAAAAGACTTGGGGTAATTGGGTCACTTGTGGGCTAGCTATAGTGCCACCGTGAACCAGAGACCTAAAAAGGTGCCAAAACCTTTGAACGTAAAAGTGAAGACATTTGGCGTTGTGTTCGAAAACAAAACATGCTAACCCACAGTAATGAGCACATAAATAAAAATTTTAAATACATTAAGCCTTTCCATACATGTGAGCATTGTAACACAGATGTCTAAAAGTAGTTCATGAAAACAATATTAATTGAAATTTTTTTAAAAAGTAATTAAGAAAAAGTAATTAATCTCAGTAGTTGATATAATCTGTGTTGGAAAGACATAGAAGATGAGTGCAGATTCCCAGTATAGTTCACAAACAGGCTAAGCACACATTAACGACTTTCAGTCATTAAGGGAGTAAAAGAAAAATAATTTTAAAAAAAATTACCCTTTAATTAAAAAACAGCCAAAATACACTGCAAAAGTTTTTGCTGCTCCCATTTCAGGCCTTACCATCCTAAAGGTGATCAAAAAGACACTCATCTCACCATATGGCTAAAGCTAAACATGGGGGGAAAAAAGCCTGTTTGCAGTCACACACAACAAAGATGGTGAATTATGCAGGAAATGTCCCAGGTCTCAGCAAACCAGGAGAGAAATGCCCCCAATCTAAGAATGCAAGTCCGTTTCCATGACAACAGTTTTAAGATGCAAATGCAGGTGTTTGTCACAACGTGGAATTCAAATTATCATGCAGAAAATGCCTCATTAGTTAATTATTTAGTAGATGCTTCAGTGGCTTTCGGTACAACTGAAGAATGGTAAGTCTCAGTTACTGGACTGCAGCCAGGCACATTAATAAAAACAAGTGGCTTTTCAGTATATACTTTTGTATAAAAATAACGAAACTTCAGTGTGTCCAACTCAATAATAAATGAATAACCAGAGAAAGGTTCATCTAAAAGAGGGATCCAACAAAGAGCGAGGTGAGAATAACTGGCAAATGGATATTCAAAGACATGTCCACATAGAGAAACATTCCAGCTCATTCACAGAACTGTCACGCTGACTGCTTTTGCGCCAGGAACAGAAACTGGCTTTCCAAAAGTTACCATACCACTAGTAATAAATACTTGAGGTCCCGCCTAATACTGGGGTTTGTTTCTAAAGTTGTAATATAACAGACAAATAACGCTGTTTGAGTAAGGCGGCGGTCCTACCAAAACTGCTCAGAAATACACCACAGCAATAAACATTTAAATTGAATAAAATACAGAAATTAAACAATAGCTTGAGTAAATCAAACCTGGTTAAAAAATCCTTTCGGTGATAAGGGAAAGTTATACTGGTCCCAGTATGACTCCCAAATAACGAGGACTGTGTTTTATATTTACATTTTGCGTCCAAATCACTTATTTTTGTGCAAAAGTAGCGGTTACAAAATATTTTCTAGGCAAAATAAAGAACAAATCTTGCGACATATGGGATGCCAATATTAATCAGTTTAAGTTGTGAAAGTGCGTGATTACCTTTCAGAATAATACGTTTAAAGAAGAATCGAGAGATTTAAACGAAGAAATGAGAAACGCCATTATATACGTTTCACTTTCCTCAGGGCAAACTGTACCACTGCCGGGAAAGTGCATTACGTGTTACGCAACTACAAAGATGAAGTAGGTATCCTGTAATAAAACAAGAGCCGTATGATTTCTGGCCACAAGCAGTGCGTGGCCTTCAGGAGTCATCCGTTTCAGAAAGCCAATGACACCTGAACTGTCCACCCGCTGCCTTAATATCTCACTGACCGATCATAGTATATAAATTTACCTTCCGTGCCAGCAAAAGGACATTCATAATAGCCAATAATGGGCATGGCCCGTTCTCGTTTTGTGTAATGATCGGTGTGTTTTCTTCTTTCCACTTGATCCACTTGATGTGATATATAGACTGGCCGGCGCCCCGGTCCTTAGTGCATGGGAATTTGGGTCCATCTGGCCCAAACTCGTCGTTTTGAAGAGCGATAGCCAGCACTTTGTCCTCTATTCCTTCACTGTTCAGGTCGGAACTGGGACATGAGTTGAGATTTGAGAAAGATTCCAAAGAATCAAAGCTTCGGGAATCAGCCGCAGGGCTCTGTTCGCTTCCACTCGGCGGCCCCTCGAATCCGGCGTGATCGCTGGAAATGATATCCTCCGATTTACTGGTAACTAAACTTGTTTCTCCAGGACACAGATGCGTCGGTGGCAACATCTTAGTCTGCACTGCAGGCTCACAGTTAAGATCCCCAGTTTGCACATGTGTAATCCCAGGAGTTGGTGCCTGTATCTCCGGAGAGTCACTGTCTGTTTTATTTACCAACTTTGAGGTGGTACCGTCCATCTCTTTTGGGATCGAAGCCAGGCTGCACTCCATCCCGTTGCTCTGGTAGTCCCCCGGTTCGGACTGCTTTTCCGATGGACTAGTGGATTGCGTGTTCCTGTTCTGAGCAGGGGGAGAATCGTAAATTTCCATTCGGACATCTGATTTCTGAACACCAGCTAGGGCACTGGCAGTGTCTGCTGAAAGACTACTGGCGCCACTACTAGCCACCAAAGTACTGAGCACAGAAGGCTCGCTATTCTTGCAGCTATCGACAGTTGCTTTCACTACTTCAGGCGCTTTTATGTCGCTCGTTTCCCCGGCTATCGCTAAGCACGGAGTACCTCCTCCAAGATCTCGATGCAGGTTTGCACTTTTCTCCATGCCGATTTACGACAAAGCTGTTTTCTAACTAGACTGCAGCTCTTGCTCCGGTTCCAAAGACGCCATGACATCTCTACCTAGCTGACGTCACCGTAAGTGATACGCCTCTTCTTCAGGTCAAGGAAGGGCAATACTAAATAATACGATAGTTTACGTTCGTTATGATTTTATTTTCATGTTATGAAAAAAGAAGAATAATTATTAAATTAAATATTGAAGTATGAGATTTATAACTAATTTTATTTTGGTGCATTTTACTTCAGTGTAGGAGAAACTAATCACCGCTATACTTTTTAATCTTTATAAAGTTTTAGGAACATATTAAAAGCCAAGTAAGCAAACACGGGCGTCCGTTAAGTCAACTATAACAATATGTTACTGAAAACAGGTGCAAATGGTAGCGAGAAGTCCTATAGTTATATCGTGTTCGATATGATTTGGTATTTTCTATTAAAACTAACAATGATTAAAAAGAATAGGATACAATGTATGTATTTATTCTGGCACTTATCTCACGTTTGACAGATCTTAAAGAGACCCTTAGTCTAGAATAAATTAAATAAACGAAGGGATTTTTTTGATAGTCGAATAAATTTATACCTAAATATCATATATGATTACGTGAACATATAATAATTTCATACAAATCATCATAACATTTGTCAAAACAAACAAGAATACGTGCACCACGCCCAGTTACATTAAGAGAGTGGACTTTCTATTCAACGTTCGTTGAACGCGGTGTGTTGTGATTGGATGAGATGAGCTCTGCTGACTTGCTGGCGAATCAGAACGAGCTTGTTTATTGTGCGTAACAATAAAATATACCTTTAACCAAAACTTGCTTTCAGAGGTCTGCCGAACACTGTACGTCGGATGTCATAAGGGCAAAGGCTTAACTCATCTGCATTATAGCTTTCCAAAATAAAAGTAATTCAAATGATAACGAGGTTAAAATTATCGACGTCTTATATAGAGCGTATTTTTAATATTGTGCTGTATCGAAACAACTCACTGAATGGTTTCAGGCATCGTACATTTTTTACAGGAATCACTTTGTTCTGATTAATGTATTGACATGGGAACCGTAGTTTAGGCGTAATCATTGTAATTATCGGATTTAATCACATAATGATATAATAATTGAACTGGAGAACATCACAATCATCGATTTTAATCTTCAAACGTTCCTCTTCCGTGGGTCACGTAAACGCAGTACCGCCTATTACCGCAAAGGGGCAAACTGTACACAGTAGTGGATTTAAAGTGAACGTAAACGTACTCAGTTTTACACTTTTCATTTTGCGAATCAAAAGCTAATGGTTCAGCTTTATAATCAGTTGATGAGAGAACAAATATGACCGAATCTGCTGGTGTTAATGGAGTAGCGTAGCTAGAAATTCTTTGCCCCTCGCCAGGGTTACCATTTGGTATCTGAAGTAATACAGGTCCCTCACTGCAAATTTTGCGGACGATATATAGGTGTGATGTCCCCCGAGTGTATAAATTATCATTTCTTTTGTATTCAGGGGCCCATATCAAGTGCTAGGTCCTTGAATCTGACAGGTTATCCATGCACTTCCAACACATCAGCTCATTCCCTCCATCCATAAATACTTTCATTCATTGATGAATGCCTTTCCAGTACATACAGTTATCCTGGAGACTATCACAAGAAGCACAAGGCACAGGGACACCCTGCACTGGATGCCAGTCCATCAGAGGGCACACAGTGTCACAGTTTTGGCAATTCAAAGATGGCAATTCATATTTTTGACTGCAGGAGAAAATCTGTATGAATATGGGGAGAATATGGAAACTCCTGAGACCATTGTCTTTGGGCCAAATGCAAACAGCCCCGCCCCAGAGCCCCTTGTTATTGTTTGCAGCAGTCCATGAACACTGTGATCATTAAAATTTCCACAGCACTTATCAGACTAGCTGGGCCAGTACCAATGACCTGACTGACTTCTGGCTGTATTTTAAGGTGATTTATTTATCATTGCATGAAGGCAGAAAAATTGCTTATCTGAAATAATTGCTAGATTATTAGAGTCTGGCACATGAGACGTGGATCTTCTGCTGAACATGCACAGCTGGTGGTCGAGGTGAGTGATGATAACATGAATGCAATGCAATTCCCTACATAAATCCATAAATTATGAACATTGAACAATAAAAGGTAGGTGTCCCACTGTCACCTCATGTCTCCAGGGTTTGGGTTCAAATCCCTCCTCCTCTGTGCTTTTGTAACTTTTTTCCGGTTCACTCTATGTAAGGCAGATCTCCTCGCTCAGTCCAGGTTTAGGTTAAATGGCATAACAGCATCCATAAATATGTTTGTTTAATGTGATGGCCTAGTGTCACCCACCTCCCCTCCTGGTAGTACCCCTGCCTTGTGCCCTATGTCATTGTTTTGCAAACCAGTCCTTGGAGCATGGAGCTGGGAGGGAGGACAAATATGGCCCAATCAGGGGGGGGTTCCCAATGACCCAGCTGAGAAACACCACCCTATGCTGCCAGGGACAAATTCTAGGCACCCAAACCTGACCAGGATAAGTGACTAGGAGATGATGATGTTTAAACTTGCATGGTGCTTTTTTGTTAAATTAGTAATTATCTATCATCCATTCAGTTATTCAATCTAGAGTTAAGGGAGACCTGGAAGATATACGCAGGCAGCACAGGGCACAAGGCCAGGGAACAACCTGGATAAGATGAGAAGAATATTTTTTTATTTTTATTTTTTACAAATGAACATCTCATCAGCAATTTAAAGTTATATACATTTCTGTCGTCTATCAATGCTTCTAGTCATCCATACGTTTTCTATTTCACTCCTAGAGATGAATAGCAAACTATGGGACATATATTTGTTTTACACTAAGATGTTTAACTGAACAAGTACAGCAAAATGACATTCGTCACTTGAAGCCAGATTCAATATGACTAGTATGAAAAGTGTAAAAAAAAAAAAAGAGGTCAGCGCCGTCACACTGTCAAATCGGTCGGCGGCTCGGCTTCGCCGGAATGGCGAGAGGCGTCTGTAAGCTGAGAGCGGGGGCGGAGCCGGCCTGCTGCTTGCGCGTGACGTCAGGCCGTTAGAGACTAGCCGCAAACGGCCGGAGACTATAGAAAGAGCTGCTGCTTCAAGGAAATCGCAACAATAAACTGTCCAAGCTGTCAATGTTCACATAATGAATTTGGGCGCCATGTTCCAGTTGAAGCTCTTGCTTTTGTTTTACTTTGTGAGACATGCCGGGGGTAAGTAAAATTATTTTATTTATTGGAAGTGTTTTCGTGTCTTTCGGTTGAAACCACTGAAGGAGGAATGGGGAGTGAAGGCGCACTAGAGAAGCAGGGTTAGCCGCAAAGGCAGCTAGCTAAAGAAGTAAACTGCTGGGAACCTGCTGCCTTGTGTGGGCGGAACCGGGGTGAGTCGGGACGCTTTCCCGGTAATCGCTCGAACGGCAGGAGCCGTAGCTCTGGTGCGGGCTGAGCATTTTATCGACCAAAAGTTTTCTGGTTAGTCGCGTTGTCGAACAGTGGTAGTGCGAGCTGTACAGTTGGGTGCTAACTAGTTACTTATCGAGTACAATATTTAGTAAAATGGGGGAACCGAGCTGTGAGTCCTGCAGCTAACTTGTTAGCTAGACTGGTTTGCTGCGACACTCTCAAACCTGGGTCACGGTGTTGTGAAAGCCTTGTGTTGACATCGTTTTTCTCCGAGTTCATCAGTACATTTTTCCAACGAACTGCAATTTTCCCCGTCAGACTGGGGACACACTTTATTGAAACTGGCACCGATTTTTTTCAACACGAAATGTCCGTAGTAGGAAACCTAATTACTAAATTAGTTCTCTGATGTTATGTGAGAAAACACCGAGAAAAGGTGCTGAAATGTGGTTTTGTTCCTGTGTGAGGTTAGCTCGTTAGCAAGCTGGATGACAGCTGACTTTCTGCTCAGTAGTGCATAGTGCTGCTGCATTAGAGGCACACTTACAGCAAGTAGGGTAAATGTGCTTTTCGCCCTTTCAAAAAAACTGAGAGCCTAAGTCTATGCGAGCATTTGGGTTAAGTATTTGATATACGGATTGGCGCTGTTCAATTATTGACCTCTTATTCTGAGTACGCCACGATGCAGTTTATTCAAATGGAAATTTCGTGTGCCGACAGATAACCAGGACTCCTGTGTAAACACAATTTGCACCCTGAGCTAAATATTTTGCTTAGGAAAACAAGTTTATAGAAAATAAAGGCGGAAGTGAATTCAGCTTCTTGTATACTGTCGTGTAATCACATAATACGTCATGTCTCCATAAAAGAGTTGTTCACACTGGAAGCAGTTTTTTATTGTAAATTCAAGATAGTTGTATAGTTATTTAATGGTTATGTAGATTGTGTATAAGCTAAACGGATATGTACTCGATATTTTAATGTATATTTTTGTTTCTGGTTATTTACTCCAGGAAATTAAGAACATTACTCAAAAGCTACAAGCAGCATTATCCTCTGGGAATTTGTAACCGTCTTCTATTGCCAGTCGTCTCTTATCCTTAAATTTCCTGTTAGCTGCTGTGTTTATTGCAGCACAACATATTTTCTTGTGAAGACACTCCCTGCTTTTCGCCCTCAGAGGCTTGTGGAGCAGTTGAACAGTAATGGTAATAGAATTATGCCATTATTGATTTAACTGTGTGAGCGCTTTCCTCCTTTTGAGAATGTTTATCTTGTTTTATAAGTAAATTGAGGTTGCCTTCGGTCTGTTATACAAAATGAGAAGAACATCTATAAATTAAGTGGCTCTTTATTAAAACCCCAATTTATGCTTTTCTCCATGCAAGACAAGGCTTTAATACCTCACCAGTCTGTGGTAAAATTACCAGTGTAGAATTCTTATTAGGCATTTTGGGTGTATTGTTTTTAGTGCAAAGATTTGTAAATCTGTAATACTTTTATGCAAAATGCTCTGTTTTGTACACATTCTTGGAGGCTTTTAAATCAAACTGGAATGTTCTTTTTGTCTATTAAATGGCCTGTAAGGCCTTTTTGCAGAAGTCTGAGATCAAATTGAGTATCACTGAAAGACCTTATGGGTTATCTCTTGTTCTCACAGGAATGTACTGTTAGTAGACTGACTTTTTTTCCCTTAAACCCGTTGTTGCACTTTGTCCAATTCAGTTACCTTTAGAACTGATTAACTTGTACTTGCAGTAGTCCAGATTTTAGAACTGAAGAACTGGGTCAGAATTCTATTTTAAAAAGACATTTTTCAAAATGTAAAATTGATCAGATGTAGAATTTCTGCTTCCAGTCCAAAATCTGTGGATGATACTTTAAGGTTTTCCCAATTAAGTGGAAATTGTTTGTTTGTTTTTTTTTTGCTTATACCGATGTGGCTTTATATTATGAGATGTAATTACAAGCATGATAGGAAGATGGAGTAATTTTTGTCAAACTATTATATAAATTGATGTACAGGTAAGTTACAGTAGAAAGTGTTCTGTATTTGTGGCTAAAAGCCCATTATGACATCGAGACACTTGTAACATAGCCCTAGTTTTGATTGAAATTCAGCTGGAGTTTTCGATGACATTTTATACTCTTGATTTTTAATTTTTCTTTGTTCTGTGTTGCTTCTTATAAGCCCCACTCAGGCATGCATTGCCATTTTGAACTTTTCTATATATTCCAGAATCAGCCAAACCGGCCACTTAATGGACTTTTCCCTATTACCTCCCCTGTCCAAAGTCTGGGTAATTTCCCATTGATTCCGATGTGTGAATGGAGCAGGGAATTCTCTGGAGTATTCACTGCGAGTGAGTGGCTGTGTTGGTGATGTTTCTATCCTGCGACTAGTGCAAAAACAGAAGAATGTAAACGGGCAGAAAAATTGTGTTAGTAAGGGCCGGTGCCAAGATTTGTCTGACAGATTCAAGGAACGACAGACTCTGTTGTGTATGATCAAATTACAAACCGGCTACATGACCGAGGTGTAATTTGAATTAAGGTTTAGGATAACAGCAAACATCTTTGAAGTGCTGTAAACAAAACACTGAGATTTCTGCAGCTTGCTTTTTGCATCATGTCCTGCCTTTTGTATGCTGTACCCAAGTGACATCCCTCGTTTAAACCAATCCGAGTGTTTATAGTAGGTGTGAACGTGCCTGACATGGACAGCCTCTGGTTGTGGCTGGTTGTGGTTATGTTTAAAGGCAACTCTGGATAATGTCCGGACCTGATTCTCCGTATAAGGTCCGTAGTTCATGTGTAAAAACCGTTTAAAGGTAGAACTGAACAAATGTTCCAGATATCTTCTTGCTGGCATTTTGTTTCTTTAGTGATGTTTTAATTCCAAATCTATTTGAATATTGTGTAGGAGCCCTGCAATCACAGACTACCAGACTCCAGAACAGTTTTTATCAATCTGGTTACTCTGCTCCCATACTGTACAATACTGCCAGTCACTATTGCTAGTTACTTGTGACTATTTACTATATACATTTGCGCTAAGTACTCTGTCTGCAACAGTGTTACACTTGTGGCTATCAATGTATTAGGATGACCTTACAATGGTGCTACTACCTGGTCTTTCTCATTTTTTTTTTTACAAGATTTGTTTAATTTATTCCCGGCTTATTCCAAAATATTTCTTAGCTTGCTTTTATTTTATTTTACCTATTTACCTTCTCCCTGTCTATTGAATTGTTGATTGTATGTGAGTTCATTTGAGGCTCTCCTAAAGCATTTTATTGTATGGATTTCTGTGCAATACTGTGCATACAGCAAATACTTTGACTATACAAAATGATGGTCTGCAGAGGAAAACTGGACTACCATGGTGGGCTGTGTGGCCTAATGAAATGGTCCAAAGTGCTCAGCTGTTTCACTTGTGCAGACTTTCAAAGGTAAATAAGCAGTATTGCACAGCTAAACTGAAACCAGATCTCCAGGTTGCATTTTCTACAGACACTTTATGAGCAAGGTTTTCCATAATGTTGTGTATTTGTCAGAAGAGGAGGTCCAGCTAATGGATAGCCATGGTTAATTACTGTTCTGAAATGTCTTACAAGGTGTGACAACGATGATGGTTATTGTGTAAATGTGCATGTGTTCCCATAGAAAACAGAACTGCAGTGGCTGCTTTAATTATTCAGTCTGCAGGCAGAAGAGCCAGTCTTCTAATCTCTGCCTGCTGAGAGGAAATGTTATCAAATTGTTTCCAGCTATAAGCCAGGCTTTCTCCAGTGTTAAGGTAAAAAAGCAGGCCAAGGAAATACGTGTAATTAGTAACTTTTGTGCAGCTTAGTTTTAAGCATTTCTTTTGTTTTTCTCTCTCCTGTGGGAAAACCTTTACCATTCTGGGTTGCTTTATTTGTCCAGCAGCTTCCAAGGCTTTCCAACAAAATTTAACTTTGATCAGGAAAAGGTGAAATGTCTCTCCTCTCCCTCACAGTAACTAAGATGGACTGAAAAGGCCATTAACAGGCTGGATTTACAGCATATTACTTTAGCTGACATGTACTTCAGTGTGGTGAACAACTGGTACTGGATGTGTGTTCAGAACTGCATACGGTTGCTTTCTGTTTTAAAGGTTTCTTTTACTCATCTGTCCGAGATTTGTTGTATTTTAACAGTGCTTTGTTTTGTGTTCCTTACACATGGGCTATGACCATGCCCAAAATGCTGCAGTGCTGTAAGGCCTGTTGCCTGGCTAATTCCCAGCTATAACTTTCAATATAATTAAGAACAGAGCATTTTTAAAATGCCTACAAGCATAAGATACAAATTGATTTTATTGGTTCATGAGTTAGCCTGTTGATATGCCGAAGAAACATGAAAAGACTGCAAATGAAAATATAAGCTTATAAATGTTTCTGAATGAGGATGAGTGCTGTGATAGGTATAAATGCAGGTAGAAGCATGAAATGGTTAGAGCTGGATTCAATCTGGCCGTCTGATCTCTGTTGGGCTTGCTGGAATATCTGTGTGTCTGTGTATACTGTGTATACTGTTGCTGCAGGAATGTTTGCTAACTCTGTATTTATATGGTCATGGGGTGGGGGCTTCCTTCTCTTTGGCCTGGAATGTCAAGTTACTGTCCCAGGCGGGCTGTTGTCTAGCCCTGTGCCTGCCTTTTTTAGCGTTCATATTTGAACATGTTCTTACAAAGACACTAAACATTGAAATCACGATAGTTTTAAGAACTGGTTCAGACATGCTTTTAGCCCAGTTTGGTTGGGTGGTAATGAAAGCTTAACCCTATTACTGGATTTTTCAGATGAAAATGATGGTCCATATGAAAGCCTTTTGAATTCACTAATTGATTGCATAAAGCCAAAATGCTAATAGATTAGATGCAATAGATACACTAAAACTATTTACCAACCTGGACATTGCGTAACTTTCTGGTGTTGTCTGGAAAATGTACTGTTGTCTTGGATTTTTTGTGTGTTATTTAAATGGTCACTTTGCATGGTCTGGGATCACAAACAGGATCAGAGATCTCTTCTGAGGTTGCTATAGTTTTGGAAACCCTGTGAACGCTGGCATAGACCTCATTGGGCTCACATTTTCACAACTAATGGCGTCTTCGTTCCAGGAAATGGGTGTGTGTAGTTTCACAGTGAAGGATTTTCGAAACTGCAGCCTAACATGTACTGACATGCTTCACAGTAGAACATTGTTGTTATGCTTATTTGACACTTGCAGTTCACAATAGTGCTGGCCTGATTGATGTGGGTTTTGTCTTCCAAATATGGATATGTTTCATTGCCCACTAGTAATCAGTTTTCTGCCTCTTGGTTCTGAAATTCAAGTTTTTATTATTTTTTTTTGCTTGTGGGGAAACCAGTGGTTACCTTTTGCTTGTGTTTGTCTTTGGGGTGAGAGATGTCTTTGAGAATTGTTTTAAAACTGTACTGTTGGCTGTGATTTTCCCAATAACACGGATACCTCATTTCCATCCTTTTCAAAATAATGTGATGTTTTTTGTATCTGCAGTCTTGTGCCAGGTAGGAAGTGTCCTGTTATAGTCGATTGTTCTGCTTCTAAGGCCATGTTTACTGTTCATGTTCATCTAATTTGGCTGTTTCAGTTTCATGGGCCCCATATCCTTGAAAGCAGGAAAAGGCACTGCTAAAATAGGGTCCAGTGTTCAGTTTCCTATCTCATTCTTCTTTTTGTTGTTGATGTTGTTTCTGCTATTGTTGGGCATGTTTATTTTGTAGTTGGAGCTCACTGTACTTGGGATATTCTACTAATGAGATGTGGTTGCAAAAGTTTACTGTATAAAAACTCCAGTGAATGATGTTGTAAATCATGTGTAAGTGTGTGTCGCTTTAAATGTAATCATGTCATTTATATGTATATGTTGACATAACTTTAAACCGTTTGCATTTCTGCATTGCTTTGTTTTAATTAGTTTGCTTGACAAACTAAAACCTCTAGGTTTGATCCCGATTCCTTTTCCTTAGAAAAAATCTGCAAATTGAGGCCCAAGAGATACTAAGCAATTTCATTGTATTTTACTTGACATTTAATTAGACCTAAAACAGTGCTTGAGTGAGGTTGTTCTTATGCCGGATATAAATTTCTTGTAATGATAAATAGTCCCCAAGGGTGTCACAACCAGTGGTGTCTGTCATAAAGATGAATGCTTGACAAAACTGTAAAATAAATTAACACGTTGTTGTTGTCATTATAAATTGATTTATGAAGTGTATGTATTTTATTGGTAAGATGGTGTTTCATTACTCCTTGTGTGAGTGTATTTTTCATAATTTTGGTAGATGAACAGGGTGTTTAGTCCAATTCTTGGTGTGCGTTGTATGGGAAAAATATACTAATTTAAGATCTACAAACCATTTTCTTTGTTTTTTAAATAGTCTACCATTTCAGCTGTGGCTGGATGTCATTGTTGGTGTTATTCAGGTTTGAAATGAAAAGCAATGATCATTTTTCCACAAAACATCCATTTCCTGCTTGTTTTAGCAGTGGAATCTGTTTCCGTAGTTCTGTTATTCCAGGATGATCATCCTGTCCTGTAAACTGCACCCTCTTATCTCTGATCTTGTTCTTTATTTTTTTTGTATGCTAGTCATTTTGCCCCGTATGTTACTGTTGGGGGCGGCATGGTGGTGCAGTGGTTAGCACTGTTGCCTCACACCTCTGGGACCCGGGTTCTGGTCTCCGCCTAGTTTCATGTGTGTGGAGTTTGCATGTTCTCCCTGTGTCGTCGTGGGGTTTCCTCCGGGTACTCCGGTTTCCCCCCAC
>JABFEA020000010.1:9173071-9193263 GCA_019775915.2 Cyphomyrus plagiostoma | reverse complement strand
ACAGACGGACAATAAATAAAATAAGAACAATAAATAAAAATAAAACAGCCACCCACGTAAACAGTTAAAGCACACAACCACTCCAAAAATAATCCCAAACGATCCCTAAACAATCGCTGCAGCTCAACACCACTCTCTCGCAGCAATCCCAGCAATCCTTCACTTCCGGAGGACGTCTGGAAAGTGCTTACTTAATGAGTATATGAAAGAGTATTTAAGATGGGGCGGCATGTCGTGATTAAGGAGTCTTATGGCCTGGGGATAGAAACTCCTGAGACCCTCTGTCCTGGCCATGATACTCCTGAACCTCTTCCCTGAGTGGTGCAGCTGAAACATGCTGTTACCCGGGTGGGACGAGTCCTTTATGATCTGTATAGATCTCGTTCTACATCTCTTATTGTAAATGTCCTTCAGAAATGGGAGGGCTGACCTACAGCAGCATTCTGGTGTGCGAATCACCCTCTTGCAGTACATCTTAAACAAGGAAATATAGCCATTTGGCATAAAATGTTGATAGAGCAGTGAATAGGGTCAGTGCACAGCAAAATGGCATGAAAGACTCATTTCTTAATTTTGGTGTTTATCGCGTTTTGGAAAAGAACTTCATATCTTATCAAAGAAAATTCTTAGTGATGATTTTATTCAAAGCTGTATTACTTCTAGCTGCATATGTGGTTCAGGTTAATGGGGCTACTTTATCTGAGGAAGTAGGCAAGCACCATTAGGGACATAAATGCACACTCACCTACACAACTACACGCTGCAGACAGATTCGATTTTTTAGATTGCCTAACTCTGCATATGTGTAGCCTGGTGGAAGAAACAATAACACCTGTAGAAAACTTGGAGATGTAGAAAAACAAAAAATAGTAGAAAAACATGGAGAAGGTATATACACATGGCGGGGTTGGGATTCAGGGTTTGGGCACGCTACATAGAATGCTGCAGCAGTTATGGTCAGGTCATGCATCTCGAGGTGCTGGTGCCACACATTTTCACATCAGAGTAAATGAAAGGTGGCTTGAGTTAGTGCCAATGTGTTCAATCCTGAGCTCCGCGATGCTTCCTGCGAAGATTGGCTGAAAACACTGCCACATCTTTTACGAAAGAGCTTTTTATGTGTAGGCAACATTCCTACTGTTTTTTTCTAAATAATACTTGGAGTAAAGTGATTTTCAGTCCCACTGTATTTTCTTTGCTTACCTTTTCTACATATGTTTTGAAATGTTTTGAATGGCATAATTTATTAATATTGAAAAAATGCATGCACTGTAGTCATTTAAGTTCCAATACAGCTACCACAAAGGTAGGGCAATCTGTTTAGAAAATTGAGGAGACTAGGCTGTGAACTGTAGAGCTTCGTGAAAATTGACCAACACTGAAGAAATTTGGCATTTCAGTTTTCTGGCCAGATGCATGATTGTTGGGTTTGGGTTTCATAAATGGGTCAAGCTTCTATGACCTTGATTGACACCGCATAATAGAGACTGACCAGCTCTGTGAGCCAGAATGATTGATGAAAAATGGCTTTAGTCATCAGAGTAGGCTATGTTTACTCGTGCTAAGTGTATGCCTTCCTTTCTGCCCAGTTGCCAGTGATAAGTGTGGGATGTGTAATGAATGACCAGCTGCTGGAATTTCTCATCTTAATCCCATGCTGCTTCTGGAGCCCTTGTGTAGATTTATATGTGTGTTTGTTATCTCTTCTTATGAACAGGTGAGATGGAGAAATGGGGCCTAATGCAAAGCATGCTTGCAGCAGAAGTTTTTATTTACCTCTTCAGTTTGCCTGCCTTGTGCTGAATTATTTGCATTCATTTTATTCTTACTTAAACATAAAGTTTTCCCCCTTGCCCTCGGCCTATGTGAACCACCTGCTCCAGTGACTAAAATTATATTTAAGTAACCTAGATCTTCGGCTGTTTTTGTCCCCCCTGTACTTAAATCTGCTTTGCTCTCAATGCTATTCCATGATGAGGTTAGGGGTTAGTTTTCAAACATGTGTGATGGTTCTAGGAAAATGTTGTGATGCTGGGAGTTGACATGGCAACCCTTGACTGTCCTCTCTCCCTTATTAGGTCATTATTAGGTTGTGGCATCTAAGAGTCTTTGGATGGCAGCAGAGTTGAATGAGGTGGTTGGTCATTGTTTTGAATTCCTCTGTCTGTAGGCACCATCGTGAAATCTCTTGCACACCTGCAAATTTCTTCCTTGTTCAAAAACAAGATTTTGGCAGTGTTAAATTTCACAGTACCCACAGAAGTCGAAACATGCTCCGGGGCTTTCCAGAAAAGTTCAGTTTTTTCCTTTTCAAGAAAAATGTGAATACTGCAGTTCATGTGTGCAGAGTTTTGTTTTTGAGTCTTAGAACAACAGTGGCTAGCGAGTTTTATTAAGCCATCTACAGTCTGCTGGTTTTCTAACAGATTAAGTTGGTATTGTAAAAAAATATGTGCTTTTTTTATTGTCTAGTTTTAAAATGGTGATTAAATGTTATAGGGGTGTATACTGCTACAGATATGTGATCATTATTGGTAGTAGAGTACATGGGATTAACAGATTTTAGCTAACATAACATTCATAATTTAACATTTTTGTTTACAATATGCAAAAAAGCATCTGTTATAAACACAGCAACGGATGCATTGCCTTTGGTTTTCAACAGTTCTTGGTTGTCTTTCTATATACATATTTAATACATTTCAATACACATTTTGTTTTCTCTGTTGTACTGAGTTTGTACAGAACGATCAGTTTGAGAGTTTGTGCCAAACTGTGACTCTTATGTACTATTGCACCCCTAGTTGGACTCATTCAGTTGCCTGATTCCAACTAAGTTGCTACCCCAGGCTAGTAGGGGATTAGTAAACTGTATTACGAAGTCAGTGACATTGTCAAGATGCTGGCTTCTGTACTGCCTGTACCCTACTTTGGGTTAGCTAAACAAATATATATTCCATACTTAAAAAAAAAAAAAGAAAAAATTGAAAGCCGAAGTCTAAAATGTATCACAATTCACAACACATTTACAAGCTGCTTTGCTTGCTGTTTGGAGTTCTTCATGAAAACTGCACAACAGAGGTAGCATCGTAAAAATCATTGGTTTAGTTAGATGTAAAATAATTGCAATGTTCTTGTTGCAATGCTAAGAACAAAGTTATAATTATGCTAATATTGTGTTGAAGTGGGAGCATTACAGTTGTGTGGCAATGTAGAAAGAGTACACTAAAATAATATAAACTACAGTATAGTACACCATTATCATAATGAACTATTATGTACTGTATGTGATTGTATGTGTTTTACATGACTGGTGGAGCAGTAGATTTGTTTGTATCAGCATCATCACAAACCCATAAGTAATACATCACACTACAACATCGCATGACAATGGGAATTGCTCTGTTACAACAGTGATCCTTTAAGATTATAAGTGAGATCCATGGTTTACCAAACTGTCGTTATGCGGCACATGGCTGTAGAGATGTAGTTTCTGTGTGAGCCATTGCAGTGCCTCACTGGAAACAAGCCAGTTAGAGCACAGCTAATCAACATATTAATGTTGACCCCACAAAAAAAAGAGTATTTTAAAGTACTGAAAACAAAATGCATTCTATGGCACTTTCAAAAAATGGCACTTTACAGCACAATGAGGAACATGTAATCTGATATTTGCTCAGGTAGCAAATAGCTGGTGGAATAAAAAAAAGTGTTTTAATTTCAGCTGCCTGTGCAGGTAGCTGCAGAGAGGGGACTGTCCATGGAGTCTGCAAAGCTGAGGTGAGGCCATGTGCTCCAGCAGAATAGCTGTCAGCTGCCATCTGTCGCTTAGCCTCTGAACTGTCAGCTACCAAAGCAAACTGGGCTGTTTCAGATGCTATTTTTCAGTTTCCTATTGTACAGGCAGGTGGCCGTAAGCATGCTCGGAGCAGGAATGCTCAAGTCAAGAGACCTTTTGATTCACCCGGGTTGTTTTGATGGAGAAGATTAACAGGGACAAGCAGCAGCTCTGTGTCATCACCTGTTTTACAGAAATATAAATGGCCATTTACACCTTTCTAGTGCACTGATGGTAGTTTTTTTTTGTAGCACTACTTAGACACGTAATGTAGTATTTTGTTATTACTTATGTATTAACCACAATTTTAAGTGCTAGATATAAACTGTCATGTTTGTTCATCATAAAATATGCATGACAATTCATTAATCTCATGCAATTGTATGTTTTGCATTGTGTGTTAATTCTGTAAACCTTTGTGAACTACTGAAGGAACCACTGAAGGAAGTAATGTAGGAACAAAGAATGAATAACGTGTAAAATACTGATCTAATGTTTGTTCAATAATGAATTGTGACGCATCATTTATATCTGTTAGTATATCTGTTAATTCTGTAAATCTTAGGGAACTACTGAAGGAACTATTGAAGGAACAAATCAATAAAAGGTGAAATACTGATGTCATGTTTGTTCATCATTAATGAATCATGACATCTTTCATTTTAAGTAGTGACTATAGTCGTTGATGATTTATTCATGACTTGTACTTCAGTAGTTACTACTAAGTATTCGTGTCACATTAAGTGTTACCATTTTTTTCCCCTTCTGGAATATTTAAACATGGGTAAGAATTACACAGTAGAGGGTCTTTGTGGATTGTTCTCATATAACGTTGAACTGCAGTTTGGCTAATGTCCTTCAGCAAATTACGGTACTTTCACTTTTGTTTGGTTCAATATATCCCAACCCCATGGTTTAGCTCTGCTGTTTACTTTCTAGTTTCAAATGAAATGTTTATCCAATCTCTATTCTGTTTGAGTGGCTTTTTTATCCAGCCTTTTAAATAGATTTTTTTCCAAACCTGAGGAGGTGAGAAGTTAAGTATTCTGTTCCATCTTCCCTTACTGTTTACAAATGGCCTCTACCTGTCTACCCATTTCTGTGAAATATGATTAGTGTATGTGTGGTACTGGGATTTTTTGCCGTTCAGCAGCAAACTTTCCTGGTGGAATGAAAACGCTTAAGCGCCTGTGTGAACTGCAGAATGGAGCCGCTGGTCTCCTACTCCCCTGGCGTCTATGACTGTATCAAGCTCCCCTCTACTTCTTCAGACTAAAGCCCTGTTGCCTTGATCTGTCCACTTGACTGCCCAAGTGGGCTGTAAGCAAAGCAGTCTTGAAGGCAGTGTGGGCTTCTGGCCAGTGGCCACTGGGACATGGCTTATGGTTTCTGGCTTCACTTGTGCTGGGGCATGGATCTGTCTCATTTTGTACTTTGTTTGTGACTGTCTGTCTGAGTTTAACTCGCTAGCCTGCCGGGCGACATGGGTTCAGCTTGGTACCCTCTGGTTTTCAGGATGTGCGGAGGGACTGGAAGCAGCCATTTAGTTAGCATTGTGATGAAGTCTCTCTTCTGAAACCAAGTTAGATTTTTGTTTTTGCTGTGAAACTGGTTTGATTCAGCCTTCTGTATATGTAGGCTTAATTGCTTATGTAGTTTAGAGACAAGTAGGACAAATCTGTGGGACAGTCTGATTTAGTGTGTGGCACTCAGTGCTCAACCACATCTGTAGCTGATTTATTTCTTTGCTAGAGTGACATGACAGACAGATTTATTGCAGACTGGCTACCTTGGCATGGAAGTCAGAAGGCCATTCAGACTGCAGGAGATCTTTCCTGTTCTGTTCACTAGACTGTGAAGGTCAGGTTTGAGTGGGATGGGTGTGCACTGTCACCTGGGCAGTGGTCACCAGGTGGCAGTTCTTTCTCAGGTGTTAGTTGATCTGAGACGTGCCTACATAGATGACAGCAGGAGGGCAGCCTGAAACAAAGCTGTTTTCACTGCTGTGTGGTCTGTGCTCTGCTTGTCCGGTTGTTTGTTTTTAAAGAAGGCTGTTTTTTTTTTTTTCTTCAAAATTCCACTTGGCATTGCTTTCAGGGGCTGTTGGTTACTCCCACAATTCATTCATCAAATATATAGATTGCCTTGTTAATTTGTTTCTGTGGGGCAAATGCCTTAAGCTATTTTTGCAGCTTTAGAAGACTTGTTTCTGTGCCTAAACTACTAGGCGAACTTGTAGTTAATTTGTTGTCGCATCAGACATGGAGTATGTGCTTGTACATGAATATTGTTATCGAAGAAGCTTTCATTAGCTTCACGTCTATACCAGAGGCGTTGCGAGGCTGGGGCATTTGGGACTGAAACCCTGAATGAATCTGAATGAGCCTTGAATGATTTGTTTGGCTCCAATAATGTAACCGCTATGCTCTTAGCTGGACAACCTGGGATAAGTCCTGCATATTTTAAAATCCTAGCAATCCTACCTGGTCTGTAAGCTTTAACACTAGGTCTACCAAATACTTGTACCACCTGTTGGTCAGTAAGTTGACTACTTTCATTTAACTTTCATTTAAGTCTGACAGATTTAACTAACATTTGTTTTAATTTCATGTCTTCACATCAATGCAAAGGTATATCATACATTATTTAATGAAGACAGGATTTTTTTCTGTAGCGATGAGTCATAATAGTTTCCTTTCTAAAGGGAGCATCCTGTTAGAACTGCTGTTGAGCGATGTGCTCAGGCCCGACAGATTGCGTGTGGGGCTGGGTATTGGAGAGCCGAGACAGACAGGGGCCTTGTTTGCAGTGGGAGATCAATGTGGGGTTTGAGCATTAGCTTTATGCCAGGAAATAAAACACTTAGTGTCCACAGGAGACCAGGGGTCACAAACTGAATTCTTTGCTGCGAGTAGAATATGTCCGTGTTTGCCGACAGAATGTATTATTAGTTCCTAGAAACTTTCTGTTCAAATTTGTATAGATATTGAGGGAAGAAAACTTTTTTTAATCATGTAGGTTACAAATTGGTTGGATATTTGTTTGCATACAGAGTGTTGTTAGTGTGCCTGTATGTAGTATATGGTTTAGTAAATGGACGAATATGGTTTAGTAAATGGACATGAGACCCTGCTGCTGATTGCAGCCAGAGTGTCCTCTGTTACAATAGAAGCTTTCCACAGTGAAGCCCCAGAAGAACACACTTCTCTTTAAATGAAAGGCAGGCTGTGGAGGGTGGGTGGGGGCGTGGGGGGGCGGGGTAAACCTCTACAAACATTAACAGAAACATCAAGCTTTACATGCACACTTGTTTTCCTCTTTGAAGGGTCCCCATTGACCATGCAGTCTAACAATTTCTCACAGCATTTCATCAAAACACAAACAATAGAAAGGCAGAAAACAGATCAATCCTCCCCCCACATTTATGTTTAACCTTACTGTTCTTAATTCTTAAAAGTAGCAGCCAAAGTGGACGACCCCAGGTAATGGTTAGCGACGCACTGTCAAGCCCACCCTCTCAGGGATATGGCTGGGGAAGCTGCCCCCTGGGTGCGGGCTGTGCTGGTGGCTGCTTTTTTGGCAGTGTGTGTCCCAGTACTGCTTCCATACTGCCTGGTTCTTTGCTAACTGGCACTCTTCCTTTCTCTCTTGCAGGTCAATACGAGAATCCCCTGAACAATTACATCCACCACTATGAGGGCCTGTCCTATGACACAGATGTTCTGCACAACAAGCACCAGCGGGTCAGGCGGGCCCTGTCCCATGAGGACAAGTTTCTCCACCTCGACTTCCATGCACATGGAAGGTCAGTCTGTCTGCTTCTAGCAGGAAAGGGACAATGTTTACTGTTGCACATGACTCAGTTACAAGGATGGCAGCCTTTATGTAATGTTTTATTTTTAAAAAAGTGCTTGTGTTTGCTCCTGGCTTGGCATTCTTGGTGGTATCTTCACTTGATCTATAACTGCCATTCCGTGAGTGTCGCAGACTTTCGGTTGTCTTGGAGAAAGCTAGGGTGTATCAGAGAGGCCTAAATCTTCCTAGCGCGGTTGCTGAAGCAGCAGCAGTCATGTTGTTCCTGCTCTTTGCTATATCCTGGAGCTCACCTGTGGGCGCAGTGATATGCTGTAATCCACAGGAGTCCCATATGAGCTGTTTCTCGGGACAGCTGCTTGCTGCACCCCCTGACAGGGTAGAAAAGTTCATGGAACCCACAGGAACGTTAACCCTTTGACAGTCATGAATGATGGGAATATTCACTGTTGTATCTTGGCTGCCTGTTTATATGATAATTCCAGGTGGAGGAAGCTAAGCAGTGATTGAATGAGGCAATACTCACATGTAGCCTTTGGCATGCAAACTTCCATGCTTTTCCAAGCCTTCCCAGATAGTGTTTGATGTTCAGCCCCTTTCAATCTCATTGTCAGAAGTGACATGTTAAATTTGTGGTAAATCGTGTGAAGCTCTTTTTGTACCGTTGACTTCACAGCCTTGAGCCTTGTCCCTTTTAATGAGGGTGTCTAACCCCTGTCTACCACAATACATACCCCAGTTTCAGCTCCGTGTGACACATGTGTTGTCCACAACAACTCATTTGGGCCGATGTTTCTAACCACACATGAGTAGCTGGCAGCTGGTGATGATGGTATGACCAGAAATGAACTTGCCTGTTCCTGCCACAAATTTAGTTTTTTAAATTGGATCTTAATCCAGTTATTTGAATCTTAATCATATTATTTAGTTTAAATTTGGAACTTTTTTTATAATTAAATGCAAATAACCTATTGATGTTTTTACCTGTCTGATCTGTTTTATTTCATGAATTTAGTGCTAGTTGCTGGCATGATGTCAAAATTAAACACAAAATAACTAATTAACCTGCCACCACTTCCAGCTAGTGAAAGTAAACTTGTTGTGTTAGCAGTTTTATATGGAAGAATGTGGATGACTGAGTAAGATGGTGACAGTGTTGTGATGAAGCCCTGTATGCCTGCTATGAGAGCTTCTCTTGCTGCTTTGGTGGCCCCCTGCATCTCCTCCACCTCGCTGTGTGTGGCTGGCTGCTCAAGGCTTAAAAATAGCTCTTTGCCCAAGGCCTCTCCTTGCCGGCTCTCTCGCTGTCTATTGCCACTGATGCCTTTAATCAAAGTGCACACACTCGCACTAGCATGGCTACAATCCATCATACTATGACATGCTGTTGTGTGTGTATATGGAAGCCATTGGATTACATGTTTTGTTTTCCTTAAATCATTTTTTTTCTACGAGAATCTGTAAATCTTGTGTAGGTTGAACAAGACTTCCTTTCCCAAAAGGGCCTTTTTTGATCCACTGTTTCTTTGAATGTGTGTGTCACTCCCTTTTAGTATGTGACAAACACTGAACTCTTATCCCAGGTCTTTCAGTGTAATGTACAAGCTGATTTTTGCACAAGCCTGAAATTAGATATAGTCAGACTTATTGGTTACTGGCTGGCAGCTTAGTATTGTTGCAAGAGATTCAAGAGATTTAAGATTTGTCATTTGCATAAACAGATAAAACTCTCAGTGAATTGCACAACTGATTACTCTTTAGACTGAGACTAATAACAGTTTAAAGTATATATGCGCTGCTCTAAATTAAAACTGGGGATGGGTGGAAAAATGGATAAAGTTAATTCTCTATATAATGTATGTACAGAAATGATAAATATAAGGTATGCAGAGATGGATAATAAAGGTTAAGTAAGACTATATATACAGAAATGTGTTTGTATGTGGTGATGTAATGCGTGAAAGAAGTGTGTTATGATGAGCTTGGTTTCTCTCTTCATCGTGCATTTGGAATCTGTGTGCTTACTTCCTGGTTAGGAGGACCGTGTGTTTCATTTATAAATGGCTTTTTCTGAATCACATAGGTTAACTGGGACAGAATGTTTGCATGGGCTGTAATAGTCAGTAGTGTTTAATAGGATTTGCCTTGCAGAATGCTATCTTATTCTCTAGTTTTCTTTAAATGGAATTGTCTTTGCCTGTAATAATGCATTTTTAACTGCCTTTTCTGTTTGGGGAACCCAGCCAGATGCTAATTCACTGTGTGAACCGTGGGTGTGGTCCCCTATGGGAGTGCAGTTACTGCTGAAATAAGAGCAGTGTCATAGCAATGGCTAACGGGGATATGTTTTTGAGCTTTTCTCTAATTTATGTTGTGGTATGTCATGTGTGGCATGGCTGGGCAAGCCTTCCTCCACGTGTCTCCCTGGCTGGCATTTGTTGATAATGGGAATTCCTGTCCACAGGGTGCTGAGAGATTCCATCCATCTAGGGGGTCATGTCACTTTATGGATGATATTTTGTGAAAAGAGCTGCCTTTTACCTCAGATGGCCTGTGTAGCATCAGCATCAGCACCTGAAAAATTCTGTTGTACCATTTCTGAATATTTTATTGCTTGAATTGGAGTTGCCCAATGTGTGATGGTAATACCACACTGACCACAATGGGTGGGGAACATCAATAAATTACGCAGAAACGTTTTTAGTCTGTGACAGGAAACAATACTTGACAAGTCATGCATTTTTAATGCTTGTTACTTAGCACGACTAGCTAGTATGTTACAAAATCAGCCTAAAGTTTACTGCTTCTGCTTTTGCATGAGCTCTCTGACCCTCTCATGATCATCCTTGTCATTGTTTATGAATGACTCCAATGTGCCAGGTTTGTGAGAGATTTAGCAAAACTGAGTCTGAAAGAGAAAAGCGAACAAGAACTGGTCACCAAAAGACATTTGTCTTCTGCTTCATGGAAATATTTTGGATTTCATAGAGACAATATTGAGCAAAATCAAGTGACAACATATGGTAAGACCACCAACTTATTTGAGAGCATTGTTTCGTAAACATTGAAATAATATTTAATTATATCGCAAAAATGTCATAATATGGCAAAAAAAATTACCCCAATATTGTGCAGCCCTACCTTGAATTTAGTGTGTTTTGTATATCACCTGCTTTTTGTAAGCAAATTTTTTTTACTATTTTTTATTTTTCTATTGTTCGCTATTATGATGTTGATCTTTTGTATTAGTGTTGAGCAATAGCAGGGAGGCAGTGTGCCATCATTCTGAAAAGTTGTGCACTTGGTGTGAAGTTTTTGCAATATGCACATGCAGGTTGGGAATTGACCTTCGTTGACCTGCTTGCCCAACATCCAATATGGCCACTACCGAACAAAGTGAATGTCCATATCTCAGGTCCTCTTTGAACTAGATTATTGTATAGTATATACATTTCCATGCTTTTGGTGTGATGAATCCATTTCAGGTGTTTTAAAGTAATTTTCAAGGCCAGATGTCATTTTCACAGTCATGAAAATGAACAAATTGAGGGCTAAAATAGATTTATTCAAATAAAAGTCAGACACTAAAAAAAATCCTTGACTTGGTTACATAAAATATATATATAGAACATATAAGATCTCCGTATCATTGTTGGTGCAGCCTCCTTCATACTTGCAGAATGTGGCCCAGCAAATTCCATCTCAGTAACATTTGCAGTTTCCTTTGCATGCAACTAGGCAGCCACAGTAGAGTAGCAGTGAGCGACCCTGGCTGGCATCTGCTAGCATCTGCTGGATTAGTGCAATATGGTACCTACACCTAGGTTCTGTCATTCCATTCCCAACCCCATTTGCCTGGGTCAGGGATCTTGGGGATTCTGCTGTCTTCACATATGCACTTCTCACTGCAGCTTTCATTTTGCATGCTAATAGAAGGTATGCTGAGTTGGTGGGATGGAGTCAAGTGATTTTAGGCTGTGAGTGAACATCAGCTTCATTGACTGAATTTGCACTTTTTTTAATTTTTGCTGTATAAACACAGTGAAGTGACTGTGCAGGGGGTCAAATGTGCAGCTGATTAGGTCATTTGTGATGGCATCATGACACCAAAGGTATCAGTGACCTAAAGAAACAGCTCGCGCATTAAATGCTGTCTCTTTACCAATTCCGAACAATGTTACATCACACTCTGTGTATGCATTGCATTGAGGTCCCAGCTGTTGATGGATTTGATGGACTGGGATCTTTCTGAATATCTTTCCTGAACTGCACTCAACCCATAGCTTTGAGAGATTCAGCTGATGGAAATGAGAAATTGCAAGGACAACCACATCATTGTCCACTCTCCTTAAACAGGCTTTGGTGTGACCCTCTGTAGCAGCATGATACAAATGGAGCATCATTCATGTGTCTGCTTCTTCTTACTGGCAAGGAGGTAATGCTGTTATTTCAGTTGTTCTGTTGTTCAGCACAATGTTGGCCTTTGTTGTGAAGAGGAGATACTTTGAACCAGTAGTATTTTTGATTAGTTGCTCACTGAGGAACTGAAACAACTAATTCTTTTATGAAATTTTCAGATACTCTTACCATTCAATCTCCTTTTGCTCAGACCCTGGTTCTCTGTGCTGCAAGTTTCCCCAAGCTTGGCACTAGTCTGTGACTTGAGACTTAATTCATTATGTCCCAGATTGCATGTACTCTTGTACTGTACTAGTAACAACTTTAAAACAGTTCATAAAAGGTTACCCATTTCGCTTCACTGCTTGTATTTGTAGTTGTTACAATACATCTGCCGTCTGATGGAACATCATTGCATGCACCGACAGCAACTGTCTGTGTCCACTGACAAAAACTCACATCTCCAACGATCCACTATTTCAGGAGTATGAAAAATACATTTTTCAGAAATTGTGAAATTAACCTAAATCAACCTTTACCACCACAAATACATTCACTGACAGCTGAATAAATATATTAATGTTTCAAATAATTACATGATTGTTGTCAGCAAGGCAAAAATGTCTGTTTCAACAAGATACAAACTAATTGTTCTTTATATTCACAATTAACAATGATGTTAGTAAGGTAGCTGTCACCATTGTTAAAATTACAAAATAAAGTAATCCATAAAAACGACCATCATATGTTAACTAGCACAAATATAAAAACTAGTGTAGTAAATGACAAAATCTTCATTGATCAGTTGAATCTTAAATGCTATTACTGGACAGGAGAATGGGTGTTTTCCCATCTATAGTAAAAGGGTCGCAGTTGTCAAAAAGTGGAAATATGTGCTTTTTTTGGACAGTGACTGTATGCAGATTGTAATGGCATGTGGGAAAAGTGAAGTATGAACTAGGGCTGGGCAATATCATATCAATGTTGCATCGGGGATGTGCAATAATCACCAGGGCTTCAGATGACAGGCACAACATTTGGCCAGGGGCCAGCTTTTTGATGCTATACGGACATTTACTTACAGCCACAATTTATTAAGCAGTTTAGTAGTATAGCTAAAATACTAATGAGGCATTGTATGTTGCCCAAAAGTTATTATTACTATAAATACAGCATATCCTTATGTTTAATAAATATAATAAACTGCAAAAGGTACCACCACACCGCCAACGTCTTTTTACCTTGTTTATCCACAAGATCTCCCCTTTTAAAAGATGTCATGGCTGCTCCTCTTCACCGCGACTTCAGTGCATATTGCACTGAGGTATACAAACCGTAGTATAGCAAAATTATTATGTGGTGTGCTCTGATAATCGAATTAAAAACATAAAGTTTATATAGATTACTAACTTTTGGGAATCAAAAAACACATCTCATTAATATTTAAGGCATACTACTAATCTTCTTACCAAATTATGGGCATAAATAAATATCCGCATAGCACCGAAAAGCTGGTGTCCGGCCAAATGCTTCGTCTGTCATCTGAAGCCCTGGTGATTATTGTGCTTGCACGATATAGCGATACGATATCGCCCAGCCCTAATATGAACTAGGCTTAGCATCACTTCTTAGCAGTTTTAACATTGGTGTGTCACACACTTTTTATGCAACCAATTGCAAAAATTCAACCAATTTGTTGTCAACTTTGTTAATTTGGCAACAAAAAAAAAAATCTTATCGATCACTCATCGTACCCCTATTCATACACAACTGCCTGGAATTTGTTTGGGGGAACCCCCTCTTTGACCATAATTTTGAGTTGGTTGTTGGAAGTCGATTTTCAGTGCTGGGTTTTCTGGTTGTAGTGCTTAACTCTCAAAAGGAATCCTGCATGTGGTTTTAGGTTTAAACATATATGAGGATGCAGCTTGTGCTTCAGGGCTTCACTGATGGGCAAGAGACTGTTCTGGGGAGCAAGTTGGGTTTTTAAGATTCAGCTCAGCCAGTGGACCAAATCGGAACCCACAGTGGGCAAAGCGGTAATGCTGCAGCAGAGTGGAGCTGGCCGACAGATTCCGACACCCCTGACGACCTTTGTGCATCACTCTGGTGTTTTGTCTGAATGGGAATAGTGAAAATTATGCTTTTCAGCTGCAACATGAAAGTCAGCAGAGATGCACCAGCCAGTTGGATGAGGACGACTCATGGTTTATTTGTGTGGGTCTTGGCAGCAGAAGTGTTGTACTATTTTCTGATGGTTGATCATTTCTTCTGTCTCGTGATGCTTCTTCACTGACAAAGAACCGGTTCTGTTCTGGTTCACATACCGGTTCCCTTAAGTGCCAGGTGCCAACCAGGAACTTGTGGGTATCTTCATTTTCTTTATCTTGTTTATTTGAACCAGCGTTCATGCATAACCAGCCTTTGCTAACTCTTCCACCACTTCAGCATACAGTTTACTTTTCCTAGTAATGTTTTCAAATTTGGTTTGGAACTTGGTTGATGTCCAAATAAACACCTTGTAACTTTGTTTCTTTTGGGGACCAGAGAATGGACTTTACAGACTCTGCTTTTGCCTCCATGTTTGTTTCATGCCTGTAGGTAGAATAGTACACACCCACTCATGATGTCATTACAATTCCCATTCGGGGCACAACTACTTCTTGGTTCTCAATGCAAACTGGTCTTTTGATTTAGAACCAAACTACAGTTTTTACTTTGGTGGAAATTTGCAGAACTGTTAAAAATAGGTTTGCAAACCAGAAGAGAGCTGGTTTTCTGTCAGTGTAAAAGTGCTGTCAGGTTACTTGGTTCTCTTGTCCTTGGCTGGGCTGGTTTGAAGGTCCCATCTGAGTCATTTGGCTGGAGGTCACCCTGACTGAGCAGTACTCTGCCTGCCTTTAGCCTCACTGCCCTTCCCCAATCAGCCATATCTGTTTAAAAGCTCTTCTCTGTGGGAGCTGTCAGCTTGTTTGTGTGGTTTTTGTAGTCTTAAAACCTTGCCGTTCACAGTTTGCAGGGTATGTTATATGGCCTCGAGTTAATCTTGCACTGTCTCCCTGTGCGATTCAGCCGCCATGTGCTTTGGTTAACAGTGGAACCTTATTACAGACTCGGACATTAGAGGGATGGTATATGGCTCAGTGGGCTAGGACTCTGTATTCATGATCAGAAGGTGTCTGATTTGAATTTCGGGACTGGCAGACTGATATTGCTGTTGGACACTTAAGCAAAACTCTTAACACCCTGATTGTTCCATGGGCACCAGCATGTAAGCAAGATGGAATATGCAGAAATGAGCATTCCACTGTGCTATTTGTACAAGTACATTGCACAAACAAACACCATGAACAGAAAAGCTGGCCTGATTAGGAAGATGAATGTTATTTACTTTCACTTTCAAAATATTTTTTTTTTCCTCCTCCCCTTCCTAACATGTAACTAATAAAGCTGGTTAGAACCAGTTTTTCCTTTATGCATTGGGTGTGTCCTGTGTCTTGTTCCAAGGAACTGCTCAACATCCTGTCTGCAGCCCTCCCACCTACCCTGGGAGCTTCCTGTCGGTGCCATGTGAAGGTTTACGATGGGTTATCACTATAAATAATGCAGTTTGGACCCATTCCTCTCAGGCAGCAGGCATCGGGCTGTCTCCATGGCTCACATTCCAGGTCATCTTGAGTTCCGTTAGCCGCACGCCTGCCTCCATGTGGGCCAGTTTTCCACATGGTTATTTCTAAGTGATGGCCTCTCTGTTTCACCAGGAAGCCCCAACATTCCAACACATCTAGTGATTCCTGAAATGAAATCGCGTATTCTGGAACTGGAAATGCTTGAATGGCAGCAGTGTTTTAGAGTAGGCTTCTCTTTAGAGGAGAGAGTCTTGTGGAGTCTGTTCAGCAGTCGGCTGAACTGAGTCACTGGTCATAATACAGTAAATTGAACATTAAATTGGGAGCTGGTTCTGAAGGGATTAATCTGCAGCAATATCACCACCTGCCCCTGCCCTCTGGGTCCCTCTGGGTGTGGGAGCCAGTCTAGGCATCTTGGCACCAGCAGAGGATTCCCACAGAACCCGTCTCACTTGATCCTGTAGTATAGCAAATTGAGGTTTTCCACCAGTAACATAAATATTCTGTTACTCCTCACATGGACAAACAATGGCTGCTTATGAAACGTGCCTCAGAATTTTATGGTGGATAAAGCAGAAGTCCATGATCTTTGGGTCAGGAAAAAATAAATGGAAGGAGACTTGTATAAAATATTCAGGTAACATGAGATCAGGTCCCAGAAAAAACCCTAGAACATAATGTGGCTCTATAAAGTTCATCCAGATTATCTTTTCAGGTCACAAAAGTCACTGGCTGTTTGTCACACAGGTGCCAGGTTTGTGAAAATTAGTCAGTAATATGGCTAAGCCAGAAGAACACTTTAGTGCAATAGTATTTATTGTACTCTGTGTGAAAACCCACAAAAGCAGGCTCCCCAGTGGAAAAGAAAAGAGAGTACGCATACTGAAAAACCCTGTATTATTTATAATAGGTCTTTCTTCCCACTCATATCTCTGGCCCCAATGACAAACTATGTTGCATATATTTCAAAAACCATCAGTTATTGTGTATTCACAAAACTCAGAGTAACCCCTCCCTGAAATATTCTGAAACAGCTCTGGGTGGGCAAAATATTCTCCAGACCGTGTGTGCAGTTTGGCCCTACTGAGGCCCTACACCCAGGCAGCAGCTCTGACCAATACAGAAGACGAGATGCTACAAAACAGAGAGACGTTGTGACTGACTTGAAGAGTCGCCGCAGAGGCACACTTCCAGCCTTCCTGCTCCAGACACTGGCACATCAAGGGCAGGTGTCCTAAACCACCCAAACAACCACTTTATGCAACTTTGCAATGTTTAATAAAATCCTTATCGTGCTTTGTGACACAGAGCTGATGGTCACGTTAGTGGTTTGGTATTTGTGACCCTGCTGTAAAACACACGCCACAAAGACGGGTTTGAGGAAGCCAGTGTTTTTGGGTGTGGTTTTCACCCTGAAGCTTTTTGCGTCGGGTATAACACACCACCTATATATCTTCGCTTTGATCATTGAGTTGCTTGGTGAAAATCTCTGCTGTCCTTTAAGGGCAAATGGCTAGATTCCATTGGCTTATTTTGCTGATGATATTGTCTTTTGACAAATGGATATGTCTGTGTGAAGTGTGTCTGGAAGCAATTTGCTGTTCATTAAGACTGTCAAACTTCCTTGATGTGTTGAGAGATGATTTGTGGTCGTCATCCGTATCATCTTCGACAGCTTTAACATTGCATATGCGCTTTGGAATTCCTGTCTGGCTGTCATTGTGTCTCATCACGACGAACACAGTACTGATCAACACTTCTCTGCCCGACTCCCTTCTATCTGCATTCATTTGAAAGTGGGTAGGCATCCCTAAGCTATTAAGATCAGACAAGTGATTGTATTTTCATTTAATGTTTATTTAAAAGTGAAATATCTGAAGCTAGATTGTTAAAATTCTATTTCAATATGTGAGCTCCTCCAATTCTGGAATGAGATTTTCAGGGCGTTATTCAGCAATGTGAGAGCTGAAATATGGAAAAAGCAGGCGCACTTATAATGGTAAAAGAATGTTCCAGACCGGTGAGGCCCAGTGACGTACTAGACATATTTTGTTTCTACACTTGTGACCAGAAAAGGAAGTCTAACTGGATCTGTACTTCTAAAGTAGTTTTTTTCCCCTTTTGTGCAGTTTGTGGTGCAGTCACAGGTGAGTGCGCAAGTTGCATTAATTCAGCTTTTGTCACATGGCTGTACTTTAGGTCTCAGCCCAGCTGTGCTTCCAGTTATACTGGCATATGTATAGGAACAGTCCCTGATTGATAGGCAGAGGATCAAATACAGCTGATAGCGACCGATTATCCCATCTCCACATCATTGTCTTGTGCTTCTGTGCATGAGAAGGAAAGTTGATGAAGAATGCTGGTCAAGGTAGCAGACTGGCAGAGGCAAGCAGAGTTCACGCTGGGCCTCCTTCAGAAAGCACCATTCAGAAATGACACGGTACAGGGCAAATTCCCTGTCATTGCATTTTGGAGTGTGGTCTGCAGATGATGCTGCCACTTTCTGCAGAACATTGAAAACTTAAAAGGCACTTTTTTTTTAATATGCTCTTGTGAAGTCCATCTTTACCTCCCTAATTAGTAGTAATGTGTTCTGAGTAATTGTTTTAGTGTTTCACACTGTGCTAAACTGTTTTGGCAATGTCAATTCTGCTTCTCCACACAGTTGAATTGAATTAAATTTGGTTGTTGAAACATGCCCCTGAGTGCTCTAAGGTAATGAAGTTCACTTTGCTGAACTCTAAAAGCATAGTAATCCTGAGCATGCATTTCATGCCTTCGGTGCAGATAAGGTTCAGTACATATATCTAACTAGGTATGACAGAGGTTTCTTTGGGTAGAGCTGGCAACAGTGGTTGTGTGTCAGATGTGAGATTCTATACTATTAGGCTATTCTCAAGGCCTTTGGGAATTGAAAGGGGCATGGGATTGCATGTAATATTCCTGGTTCATAAACCCTAAACCCCCGACCCTTATTGTCCAGGCTTAAGACTCAAAATCTCATCTTATTGCCAAGACTAATGAGGTCTGGCCTTGTTGTGGCTTTTCCAATCTTAACATTTTAGTTTTATGTGAACTTTCAGGAATAAATAAGACTGAATCAATGGGAGGGAACGTGAACATTCATCAGAGAAGAAAGGGCTCTATTTATGAAACACAGGCTTTCTGGTGTTTGGTTTGATTGTTCTAATGTAGCTCTTTCTCTGAAAGGACTCCCTGGCATGTTCCACTGCTCACTCTTGCTATCTATGAGGAACATCTGTCAGAATCGTGTGTTTGAGACCAGCAGCATGTGGTTGTCTTTGTACTCCTGAATTTAGGGCCTTGTGCTCAATCCTGTGGACTGGATTTCTGGCAATACTGCCCTTTTGCTCTGTGTATCTAGCATGTCCATGCTGATAAAGAACATTTAGTGCGGGACCCTGAGCCGGAAATTACACAGCCTGTAGAGTCACCTGAGCAAGGACAGGTCTGCCATTCTTTGTGCTTAAAGAATATTAAATCATTATATGGCCTTTGAAATTATTTCTTTGGTTAATATCATGGATAATTGGTGTTTTGCTGTTGCTTTTATCTGGTATTGGGTGGCTGCCCAACTTTGTATGTATTTTCTGCACTGGGAATTTGTTGCTTTTTTCTCCTTATTGAGTCTATTAAGCATAATTTTGATTGCTGCAATATGTTGCCAAGCCATAGAATCTGCTTCTGATTGTAGTAGGTGAAAGGTGTTACCAGGGAAACGAGCCTTTTACATGTCACCTCTAAGCGCCAGTCAAATGTGAAGGAACTGAGAGGTTTGAAGATGCTCTTTTAGTTAAACTGCAACACATTTTCTCTCACAGATGGCAGCTTCAATTGTTTTGCTTCATTTAAATTCTGTAGCTGATCATTTCCTGGTTATCATACCTCCAATACAGTTCCCCTTTGGACTAACTTTCTGAGAAGTGTTAAGTAAAATTTATTAATGATAAATGTGAAATTGAGCTGTTTTTGATAAGTGAAACAGTAAAGGACTTACTTTGAAGTAACTCAATGACAAACACAGCTACAAATGCGAGTCATATTCAGCTGAATGCCAATTAAACAGAACTCAAGTATAAACAGCAGTATGTGCCAAACACATGAACACGCTACATCAATTTAGAGGAACTGGTTGCAAGCTGATTTCCTGCTGATAACGATAGATGGATGCATAATTTTGTAAACGTCAATTGCTAAACACCATGAAATTGTCTTAGTCATTTAAAGGCTGAAGAATGTGAGGCTGGTTTACAGGAGCGGGTGCACAACCACAAGTCACAAGGCTTTGGCTAAATGCGTCACAGTGCAAAGCAGACTGGAAATGGCCAATGTAGCACAAGGGCTTCAAAAGACAAATAATTTTTTATATATATATATACATATATATATGTATATGTATATGTATATGTATATGTATATATATATGTATGTATGTATATATGTATGTATGTATATATGTATGTATGTATATATGTATGTATGTATATATGTAT
>JABFEA020000010.1:9139226-9158612 GCA_019775915.2 Cyphomyrus plagiostoma | reverse complement strand
CCCCAAAGCAACAGTACTTTGAAGAACTAATGCACAAAATACAATTGGTAGGAAAGATTCAAATTTGGCACAGGGTGCAATGAATACACAATGCATTTGCACAGTGAAATAAGCAATATAGTAAACACAGTACTGCTTTGTTCCTTTGTGTCGCACTATCACTGCTGTACGTGGGTGGGCTGCCCTTCTGGACAGGCAGGGCCAGGCCATGGTCTCACAGCTACCTCGGGTTACAAGTTGCTGAACTTATCTGAAAGACCTGCCTACAACTGGGCAGCAGTGGGATGCTAACACTGTTCTCTCATTCACTTTTATTGGACACTGAAGAATCTGTCATTTTCTTTCGGTTAGTTGGAGTCCTTCTTTGCCCATATGTTCTCCCAGTAAAATGAAATGGTGGTTCTCGCAGGAGATGAAGCTCTGCAGCTGAAGCACCCAGCAGTGGCTGAGCTCAGTCCTGCTGAAAGCAGGTGCTTCCTGGTTCTGTCTTGCCATCATGGGTGTGGCTCCTGGAGCCTGGTTTTAGGTTCCCTCCCACCCCACCCCCTACTGTCCTCTCATAGCTGCTCTTTGGGTAGCATCATTGTGACTTCTGTAAGGGTCTTTTGTGTTTAAAATGTCCTTTTTGTGTGTAAAATGCACTTGACTTATTCAACCGCTTTTTAAGTCCTAGTTGCATTTAGAGTGTCGCATTCTACAGTAAAAGGACCTTTGTGTTTTCGTTGACCTGCAATACTTTGATTATCCTTGACATTATTCAAGTCTGTGCCTTATTAAAAAAGCAATTATTATTAGCTGGCAGGTTAATGGGGAGCGGCTCTGGGGAGCCTTTGTGAAAAAGGTGGAGAGCGAGCTTTGCTTTGTACCGTCCACCACTCGCTTTGGACATGGTGCGGTCTGTCCACACATCTGCTTTTCTGCACAGAACAGCTTCTTTTGTTAATGCCGACTCCTTCTGAACTTCTGTCATCCCACAGGTGAAAAGGGCACCTTGACCCATGGCTCCATTGTGGATGGGAAATTTGAGGGCTTCATCCGGACCCACCGTGGCACGTATTACGTGGAGCCTGCTGATCGCTACCTCGGGGACCGGAACGTTCCCTACCACTCCGTCATCTACCACGAAGAGGACATCCGTAAGTCTGTCTCCAGAGAGCAAAAAGCAGAGTGGCTGAAAGTGACAGTGTAGGTGCCTGTGATCCTGAGAGGTTCTTAAAACGACATTCTCCTCTCTCAGTGGAGAGAAACAGACTATTTAGAAAGTGAATGACCTTAGATTTAGTCTCTTCTGAGAATTTACTTGCTCTTCCGTATTCAGCTTTTTTGTTGCTCACTTGTCCGACCCGTATTGTTGAGAGCATTGGCCAAATCCCTTCCTTTTAGCATGTCTTCATTAGTCTGTGTGAGTCATCCCCTCGCCTCCTGTTCCTCGGGTTTATGCGCATCACCTAGGAGCCTCAACCTTTGAGGGTGGGAGGGGCTGTGGCGTCAGGAGCCGTGCTTATTGGCTCAGTGGGGAAGGAGCTTAGGAGCAGGGATGGCTGCCTGCCTGTTTGCCTGCTGCATGGCCACACTGAGGCTGGGTGATACTTTGTTTGACTCCCAGCTAGCTGTAGAGTAAGTGTCCTTCGTGAGCCATGATGTTCATGGTGTTCTGATCCACCTGCCCCCCTCCCAACTAATAGCAGTATGTAGTAATGATGGCCGGCAATTTACATGGTTACTACTTAAAGATGTCTTAAGGGTTACTCTTAAGGCATGTCTTCATTTGCCTGAACGGCGAATAGTGTCCCATTCAGCTGAGGGAGGTAATGGGTAGGAACGTCTCTTTTGGCCCGCCTGTTTGAGCCACACTTGCTGTGTGTGAGCTGAATTGGACCTTTATGAAGGCAGCTGAGCTGGCTTGGTTCCGTCCACCGTGCTGCTGTAGATCCAGGACCCTCCAGGGGCAGTCTCCTTGGATCCCGCGGGGCCCTCATGGCTTTCTCACTATTCTCTATCTGACAGTCTGTGATGAATGTGCCCCTAATGTCAGCAGCAGTCCTCTCCTTCTGTCCCGTTTGCTTTGTGAAATGCCCTGCTGGGGGGAGTGTGCTCTCCGGCAGCACATAATGGCCACCTCTGCGCTTGCATCGCTGTAATTAGCGCCTCACTTAGCCCATCACAAGCACTAAAAAGGGATTATTTTAGCTCTCTCCCTATCTCCATAACTTTTCTATTTCCTCTGGTTTGGTTTTTATGCACAAGGGCTTAAATACAAAGCTTTCCATGTACAGACAGTCCCCGGGTTACGGATATCCGACTTACGGACACCTCATACTTGCTAACGGACTGCCATGTTGTATTAAAAAATTGAGATAGACGATGGTTCGTAATAACAAGCCAACGCTCTCTTTTGGTTTGTTGGCTCGATGTACAGTATGTAGTTTGATTTACTGCTGTGTTATTGTTATTATTGTTATTCTTATTGTTATTTATCACTGTTATATTTAAAATGTTGTAATGCACATGGAAGTTTTTTATGGGGATAGAAAGGTAAAATATAAACTATATACTAAGACAAACATTTGACTAAGACCCTAAACATTTGACCCTAAGAACCGTATGTATGCACAGATTCGATTTAAAGACAGACTTATGGAATGGATCTCGTTTGTAACCTGGGGACTTCCTGTATGTACCCTAACTATGTCCATATGAATTGAAGTTCCTACCTCTTTTTTTTACTGATTTGAATAGTGATATGGGAAATTTGATTGGGTATGGTATCCATTCAGGTGGTCAATGCTTATATAAAAATTTTCCCCCCCACCTTGAATATTCCCTCAGCCCAGTTGCTGTACACCCTATTGTGCCATCTTGTGGTGGGCAGAATATTTCCTTGTCAATGCAGTTATGCAGCTTTGACATTAATTCCTTTGTTTTTTAGTACACTCTCTTTGATCATTGGCCAGAGCAGAACAACAGTGCTACCTCTGTGCAGAAGAAAACCATCGCATTACTAGAAAACCACTTATTTCACTGCATTGAAACGTTACAAACTACTTTTTTGAAGGTTTTACTGCCCCTCAGTATTAAATCACTGGCTTGTGCCTTAGACTGATCTCAGCTGCGCACACTATCATGAATATTGTGGTAGCTCAAAACAGCCCCTGTTGCTCATTAAGTTTATCTTTCAAAGAAGTGTAGATGCCTGGAGACTGATTTTTAGGCCTGTAGGTCATTGGTGGAAAACAAGATGGAAGGGGTCTGAAGGAGGTGTGAGGAAAACCCAGCAACCATCGATGGCTGGCAGGCAGCGACAGATGCCACTGTTTCACTTTCAGTTGTTCACTCTTTATTCCTCTTTTTGATTTTGATCCTAAACTGCCTGCGATTAGCATCTCAATGTAGCTCCTTTGTAGCCGGCAAACAAAGAGCGGCTGTGTGCGTATGGTGGTCCATTCGCGCGTCGCTGGCCTCTGACAGTCCGCAGCCTGCCTACTTCGCGCAGGCTGCCTCACCTCCTTCAGTGTGGACGATACGTGTTCGGCTTTATGAAAAGCCGATCATGGTATTTTCGCTTTGGGAAGAGCCACCACCAAGAAGTGGTGTGCAGGCGTGACACCGAGTGACAAAGCCTCCCCTTCTGATTGGACGATGTAACTGCCGTCCGATGCGTCTGGGAGCGGCCTGCTCCTGCTTTGTGGCTGCACACTGGCCTGGTGCTGATCATGTGGGAGGAAGTGAGATCCACTTCCTGGCACCACTGGCCTGCCTCTGTCTAGGAGGGGCTGCTTCCCGGCTGTGTGATCCCTGACTCATTCTACAACCCACAGTCTATGTGCATATATGCCTTACAACCAGTGTCCTTAGTTTCTGATAAGTCAGCCAGCTCTCACTAGAGGGATGGGTTTTGCTTTAGAATCTTTTTTTTTAACTTTGTGTAAATATAAAGCTGTATTCCAGAAATCTAAAAGGGATGCAGTTTATTTTCTGCATCTAGAGCAAAACAAAAAATCTATATAAGTGATTCCTTTGAAGGCTGGGATGAAATGCAGGATGTGTTGCCCCCTACAGGAGCCCCGGGGAACTTCTGTTCTGCTTTGCTGTTTTACTGGATGGAATCCTCCGACTTCTTCAGTGATTCAGTGTGTGCTTGGGTGGAAGCTGTGTGGTGTGACTGACAACAGCTTGACCTTTGGAGGGAGCTCTGGGTGGCTATGCTGATTTGTGTAGGTGAGGCACTAACAGCCAGCGCTGGAGTCACCGTGCTGTTATAAACGGCGGCGTTGGAGTTGCCTTGCTGTTATAAATGAGACTGCTTGGCATGCAGGCCAGCTCTCGTTTGTGTGCTGAGGCATGAATTGGGGGCCACTCTCTCTGAACAAGCAGAATATCAGTAACCAAAGTCTGCCCTTAATATAGGGCCTTCCAGTGGAGGGAGGGGGTGGTGATGGGGCCTCAGTCTGTTACTGCTCTTCGAGCTTTGCAGCTATTGGTGTTGAGGCTCCTTAGCTGGACGTGATGGTGTGGGGGTCACCAGCACTGCGTCGTTCATTGTGTCTGTGTACCGGAATCTGCCTGGTGCCTGTAGTCTAGAAAATGTCAGCCATACAGATTTTAATTGGCAGCCATAATGAGCTGGGGAAAAAAGACAGAGGCCTGTAAATGTACATTATGCAAATATGTAAACTCAAAAAATGTCACTGTGTAAATTGTTCAGTGAGTAAATGCCTGTAATGGAGCCCGTTCTCAGCCTCCCCTGCTGTGACTTAAAAACACAAATTAGAGAGCGTCTCTGTCTCAACTCTGTTTTGTAAGGCAATTAAAGCTCCACTCAGATCTCCACCAGGTTTTCCGCTTACGCTTGGCCAGTATGTTTTTTCATAGTCATAACTTCTAGACATTTCACGCTGGTATACGACCGTATTAAAAACAAAATGCAATGGCGGGTGCAGTAAACTCCGGAATCAAAGAGAGCCTGAATGGACTCATCAGTGTGGAAGCTGAGCACTAGGGAAACACGACCACAACAGTGAAGAGTTTAAAATATCACCCTTCCTTTATGGACACCACTCCACTTCATGGTTGTCGCAAAGCATGCCAGGTAACCTCCCTCTGGGAAATGTAATTAACCGGTTTACTAACCGTAGCATGTAATCCAAGTTATCTACAAATTGTTAGCCATCTGAAATTAAACTAATGGAATGGACACCGCTTTTTATCTTTCTTTTTTTAAAAAAAAAACCCTAATCCTCTGTTATTGCTTCCACTCTCAATTGCCATCTTTCTTACCAGGAGATTGACTTCTGGTGGAATGTGCTGTGCACTACAATGCACGCCTCAATACAGCGTATCAGTTGAATAGAAACAGGGATTTCTGAATACCCTGGTATACTGTAATACCGCCATACTGCCCAAGTCTAGTTCTGCTTCATTTCAGCTTTGCCTAGCTGGGGGTGAATCCTCACCGTTGATAAACCCGGAAACAGTTGCTCTTATTATGAAGGATGGAGAGTTTGTGAAGCCGTCCACTTATGAACATGGTGATAGTCTAGTGAGTTGAAGCCCTGTTTGCATTAGTGCTCTTCCACAGACATGAGAGTTGTTGCATGTGGCCCACTGGGGTCCTCTGTTTCAAAGCCGCTTGGTTGTTTGATGAGGTCACCTGGGTAGACTGTGTTCTTTCCTAGCCAGCTCTTGTCACACCTGCCGCTTGTTTGTGACCCCAACCACTAAAGGCTTATCCGGATAGAGTGTGAGAGCTGGCACATCCTTACAAGCCTGTTTTATGTGCTCCTTACGTGTAAGGTCTTCAGAGGTGGTAATGAGACCTAATTAACAGACCAGCATATGGTCTGTGCCAGATCGACCTGAAATGGGGACCTGTGGGTGATGGGTGTAAATGGAGGTTTGCTGGGTGCCCTACAGATTACCCTCACAAGTACGGGGCTGAAGGAGGCTGTGCGGACCACTCTGTCTTTGAGAGGATGAAGAAGTATCAGCAGTCTGCAGTGGAGGAGCCAGCCAAGGTGAGACTTACCCTGTGTGTTTCTAATACCCTCTCAGCTACCGTATGATAATCCCTCTTGATGGAGACCCTCACAACCTTTCTTAATTTTTCCCATCCTGAAAAATGGAGGCTCTTTTACTGTACAAGAAATCGAATTGTACATCTGTGTTCCTCCCCGCTTCCAGTTAAACTTTCATTATCAACCCCCTAGGGAATATTTCCCACATCTCCCCCAATTTCCTCTGTAGCTGCTCCTAGGGTCTTTACTTAGGTGCAAAAGAGAGCAGGAAACAAGCTTTTTTTCCCAGCCCGATCCCTCCCAGGCTTATCTGTCAGCCACCACAAGGAGAAGCACAGATAGCAAATGCAAACATGAAACAGGACATGCAGGAATGTCAGCGCTCTGCCTCCTGCCTCACAGCGCGATCACACGGCTCATCGCTACATTTATGTGTTAAGTTTCCACCCTGAAAGGAAGTCTGTAGTTCTACGGTGAATGATCTAAGTAACCCAGGAGTGAGGAGACCAGCCAGATAAGGGTAGTCAGGTTTTCCTTCTCCTGTGTTTGGATTATAATGCATTTCAGTGTGGTTTGCAGTGGTTTTGGGTTGTATCTTCATTTAATTCTGGGCTGCAGCAGGTGGCTTTTTTTAATAACTGGCAGTCGTTGCTGAGAAGTGTCAGAATAAATGAATATATGCGATGGGTAAACGGATTAGACGAGTGTATTGGGCCTTTCCAGCATAATGTCTGGCTGCTGTAGCTGTCTGCTTAAATTAAGCTTTGCACCACAGTGCTCCACAAACGAGAGCCTTCCAGCTGCAAGTGGTGTTGCTACTGGCCCAACACAGACCGTCTCAAAGCAGCGAGTTCTCAGGATTCACACGCAAATTAGGCCCTGCGTTGTTCTGGGGCACTGAAGCCCCTTTGGTTGACATCGCTCCCTGCAGGGGACCCACCAGAATGAGGAAGATGAGGAGCGCGTTGACGGGCCAGTGATCCTGAGAAAGAAGCGAGCTGCACAGGTGCAGAAGAACACCTGCCAGCTCTTCATCCAGACAGACCACCTCTTCTTCAAGCGCTACGGAACCAGAGAAGCTGTGATCGCACAGGTACGTTTCTACCAGGGTTGCACCATTTGATCAAAATATCACATTGCGATTACTTTGACACATGCAGCTGTGATATATGTATATGTACCATTTAGTCTTCAAACATATATATTTACACTAAAAGCAAATAATGGCACAAATGATCACATTTAGAGGGTGTCTTCAATATATATTTAGCAACATAAATTGTTTGAATGCCAGGAAACAAAAGGGTGAATTTTTTTTACTGGACTTATTTTACAAACACCCTATAATGTACATACTGTAAATAATGGGCTGATTTAAGTTAGCCTTAAAAATAAGGATTTTCCTGTTGACTCAGTTTTGGTCCAAGCAAAAATATTGATTTTCAATTACAACAAATACAGGTAAATAAAGCGTGACCCTTGCAAAGGCACCGTAATTTTTTTTTTCGTGATTGCCCAGCCAGATTTTTTAATGTGACATTTTTAAAATTTTGCACGACATTTGTTGTATCGTTCTGAAAGTTGCCTAAGATGTTGATGTAAGTTAGTTGTGCTTCCATGCAGTGTATGCACTTTCACTTTGCACGTCTTGCGCAATACCTCCATCTGAGTGGTGTCACTGCTTATAAATCCAAAGTACTTCCAAATTACAGAAGGGGATTTTTTTTTCTGTACCCACTCACAGTCTTCCTTCTCCTCTGCTCTATTCGTATTAGTATTCAAAAAGCAGCAGATTAGTCTTTTGTCGTCTTCAAAATGCCACTATTTCATAACAAAGGATGCGCTGACGAGTGAGGACCCTGATTGGAGAGTTTTAGCATGAGTTTCTCATGCGTATCGGTCCTGTTCCACACACATCAGGCAAAGCTGTATATGAATTTGTGCAGTGACTGAAGCTACAGTGTAAAATTACCAGTAATAAATTGCAGCCCTTCGCAGTTGGGTAAGAGCATATATCACAATTTTGATTTTTATTTGATTAATTGTGCAGCACCTCTTCAGGAAATGGCTAGTCTCTAAGTGAAGACATATTAATAATGTATGCACGTTGTTCTGTGGCTTTCATCCGTTTCCATATGCTGCACTTGGCCGACTCAGAACTTCAATGGCTAACGAATGATATGTCGAAGATCTGTTCTCAGCAGAAGTGGGTCCAGAGATGGAGGCGTTATTAAAACAAGTGTTTCTCTGCATCTGACACTGGGAATGTGTTCATAAGGTAGGGTGAGGGCTAAAATATCATCAGGAATAGATATCATGGGGCATGTTTCCATGCTGTGAGGGACACGCACTGGACCCGCTCAGAACCGGGGCCAGGTTGGCTGTGCCGTTCCCTTGGTTTCCTCTGCACCGATAAATCACCCCTTTCATCGGTACGCAGTGGGCAGCACTTTCCGAGGAGAGAAATGGCAGGATAATTGGAGTCATTAGCAGGCCGTATATAATTTAGGTGCCGGAGTGGAGCCTTTGCTTTCTGCCAGGCCGTCCGGGTCGCATTTCACAGATGATTTATGGAAACATGGAGAAAAGTTGACCGCTGCGCCATACTCAATTAGCAAAAAATATAATTTGCAGGTACCTAGAGAAAAGGTGCTAATTCAGCTTGTCTGGGCTTTTTTTTTTAAATGTCTTTTTGATAGACACGAGGTTACCTTTTGGTATTATTTAGTGTCATACTCCATGCTTGTGTGAGTGAATTACATGCCCCTGTTTTTTGTAAGTCTAATCATTCCTGTTCCAGATCTCCAGCCATGTGAAGGCAGTTGATTCCATATACCAGAGCACGGACTTTCTGGGCATTCGCAACATCAGTTTCATGGTTAAGAGAATCCGGGTGAGTGTGTGAGCAGTGTAGCACGTTCCTTTGTGCGTTTTGTGGCCGCAGACCTCTTCGGAAGCGTCTGATTGTATAACCTGGTAGCTGGATGATTCAAACTGTGAAGCTGTGATCCTGGATCCTGCAGGTACTGAAGTCTCTTGTACATTTTCAGATCAACACCACAGATGACATGAAGGACCCAAGCAACCCATTTCGCTTCCCCAACATTGGGGTGGAGAAGTTCCTTGAGCTGAACTCTGAACAGAACCATGATGACTACTGCCTGGCCTATGTCTTCACAGACCGTGACTTTGACGATGGGGTGCTGGGCCTGGCATGGGTGGGAGCCCCAGCAGGTATCGACATACCTGGGAACCGTACCCTCTGGGACCTTTGTGGTCATTATGGGATGCCTATATTGCTACTAGTGTTTCTTGGTGTAAACTGTTGTAAAATCCAAGAAATGTCCTCTTGGCTGCTACCTGTTGAACTTAAGGGATCTTATGTTACAAACAGGGCTGACTGTCCCAGTCCCTATAGCCCTTTGCTGCTACCCTACCTAAGTTGAATTGCTCCTGTAAAATATCAGCTGCCAAAATGTGTAATAATCTCAGGTTCCTTCGGGTAAGTGTTAGCTAAGCAACTGAATATAAGCACATTATGATCCTGAGAGCAGCAGCCTTGCTGGTTGGCTTTAATGTCTCTGTTAATCCCGGCAAACTGGCCTCCTGTGGGATTTCCGTCTCAGTCAGCTCTTCTGGGCTCTTTGACCCTGTGAAATCTCCATCTCCGCTTTTCCAAGCCTCATCTCTCTGTGGCTTTCAGATTAATGTGCACCTGAAGTTTGATCCCCACAGCAGTTCCTCCTCTTTGGGGTCTGTCTCACTCCACTGTACATACTTAATTTGATTCACATTATTCTCTGGAGGCTTACAGGTTAGGTGGAAAACATTTAGCAGCAAGGAACATGAACTGAGAATGTAAATGACAAGTGCAGTGGGTCTTGGTTTATGATGTACTAGACTATTGCTGTTACACAGAAGTGCAACACGACTGTATGGAACCCCCTGTTCCAGTTTAAGATGGTAGTTCAGGCCCTATATCTGCCTGTAGATATGATCCTTTATGGAGGGCAGTTTTTCTTTTTGGTCCCTCTTGTTAGATCAGATCTTCAGCAGAGTGATGATGGGCCCGGGTGCGCAGGTTGGTCAGAGGGTTGCTATCCCATGCTTACCCAGGGATCAAACCAAAAACTTGCTGTCTCTGGTTATGCTGTACATCCGTCCTATGATCCTTATTGGCGTCGCTGGTGTTGCTGAACAGCTAGGTTCAGGCCATGCACTCCTGCTGCCTCTCAGGGGCAGAGAGAGAGAGACTCTGCTTCCTTGCATGCCCTCTGTCAGTCGATGGAACGCGACCATGTCCAGGGAGGGCTTTCGCAGCAAATCTCCCTTCTGGTATCGACCTGGGTGGACTGACAGCACCAGAGAGCAGGAACATTCAGCCAAGCCTGGCTAATGGTCCTGATGTTGAATTTGAGAAATCACCCCCAGATGTGTCTGCTGGCTTCCAGACAGCATGTCCCACTCACTGCACGGAGAGGTGTAACATGGTGTGATTTAACATGGTGTCAGAAGGCAGCTGTGTATGTGATTATAAGGAACTGAGGCAGAGTGATGCTTTGCATGGTGATGAGCAAGGCTGGTGAAGGGTGAGGTCTGTGTCTGTCTCGCTGTTAGGAAGCCTTATTGTTAATGCTTAAGCAGTGTGGAGTCTGAGCCTTGAGCAGACTGTTGACTCTAATGAAGTCCCCTCTTGACATCATTATCACCATGAACCACAATGCTGTGTGTATTCCTGATTTCTTCTCTCAGTCTCTCAGGAGCCACTGTGTACCCAGACTGGTCTCCCTTTAAGCTTAATTTTGTGGCATCACTGCACTCGAGTCACGTATTAGTTCTTGTCCCTGTGTGTGACAATTTGAGCGGACCAGTAAAAATAATCCAGATTAGCACAAAGTAAGTGCTTGCCAGTTTAGCGTTTCATAATTAGGGCCACCCTTAAAGGGACAGGGTCACATTCGGTATGAGCCTGCTAGCTCTGTGTACAAGTTGGAGATCTCTTTGTAAACCCATGTGGTGTCAAAAGGGAAATCAGAAGCTAAACACAACAATGGAAAACTGAAAATCTTCTGTGGATCTTAAGGCACAATTACACGGCAAACCCAAGATTAGAAATTCATCCTGGATCAGATAGATGGTCGGGTAAGTAGCAGGCTGGGTGTAGGAATGCATCTGCATACCTATGCAGTGGGTCTTTGTCTTAATCTTTTTGCAGGGTGTCCTTGTGTAGCGTTCGCTTTGTGTCCACGTGTGTCACTGCATGTCCAGCCCATCTCCCAGCCTACCCTGGCTTCCTGTGCGCATCCATCATGTTCAAAGAATCTCTTCGGTTTAGTGCTGTTTGCCTCCTGTCCCTGACACAAGCCCTGACTGTGACCATTAACTGGAAGGTTCTGTCCTGTTTTTATTATGTTTGGCCACGAAACAATGCTAGCATTTAGATCTCATTTCCAAACAAATCGACACCTTTTTGGAAACCGTGGCAGCACAAGAGGCGTTAGTTTTTTCCACAGTAAAACAAGGTTAAGCTACTCTGTCCACTGCCAAAAATGACCCTGGTAGACAGTCTGTAGCTGTGTGGGTTTGCAAACAATGGCGAGTGACCATGTTCTGGTGCCTGCAGGCAGCTCAGGTGGCATTTGTGAGAAGAACAAACCATATTCCGATGGGAAGAGGAAGTCCCTGAACACAGGCATCATCACCGTTCAGAATTATGCCTCCCACGTCCCACCCAAGGTCTCCCACATCACCTTCGCCCATGAGATAGGCCACAACTTCGGCTCTCCGGTAAGATCCTGGGCCATAGGCTCTCCCTTCACCCTTCAGCGTTAATGGGGTCAAGTAATTCACAGGAGGTGCTGTTTGAGTGCTGTGTTTTCCATTGGCTACCTGTGGGCCCGGTCTTAACCAGTGCTTTGTGGGCGCGGTCTTAACCGGTGCTTTGTGGGCTCGGTCTTAATCGGTGCTTTGGTTCCCTGTGTTCCCCTCAGCATGACTCTGGCTCGGAGTGCACCCCCGGCGAGTCGAAGATCCAGAACAAGAAGGAAAGTGGAAACTTCATCATGTATGCCCGAGCCACCTCAGGGGATAGGCCCAACAACAACAAGTTCTCCTTTTGCAGCAAGCGCAACATCAGCCAAGTGCTGGAGAAGAAGAGAGACTGCTTTGTGGGTAAGTACTCATCCCTGAAGCTGAGAATGTGCAATGGAGTTTGGAGCTAATATTCATCCAGTAACGTAATCCTGTGTGTGAATGTTTGTGTGCTGTGATGGACTGGCATCCCGTCCATGGCATCTGCCTAGTGCTCTCTGGGCTGGATGGATGGACAGTGTGATGGATAAGATGAGTATTGTCATTTTTATTATGTGCTTTGTAGCAGTAGTGTGTGAACATGTTAGACGGTTGGTTATGTATCTGTCTGCAGAGTCTGGTCAGCCCATCTGTGGGAATGGCCTAGTGGAGGTTGGTGAGCAGTGTGACTGTGGCTACAGTGATCAGTGCAAGGACCAGTGTTGCTATGACGCCAACCAGCCTGATGGCCAGAAGTGCAAGTTGAAGCCGAACAAACAGTGCAGGTAGGTGGTGCCCCAGCTTCAGTTCTGTGGCGCATTGGTCCGACCTGCCTGCTTAAAGTAGGACACCCGCTGTATGAATGTCGGTAACCCGCTCCTCCCTTCCAGCCCCAGCCAAGGGCCCTGCTGCACACCCAGCTGCAACTTCAAGGGAAGCAACGAGAAGTGCCGCGAGGAGTCGGACTGCGCCCACGTGGGCATGTGCAACGGCGGGACCGCACAGTGCCCTGTCTCCGAGCCCAAGCCCAACTTAACTTCCTGCCATAGGGACACACAAGTCTGCTTCAATGGGGTTTGTGATTGCTGGGCTCCATCACGACCGAGTTTGAAATTTGTCACCGAGATTGATGTCAGGCAGATCCAGGGACCTACTGTCCATGTTCCCCTTTTTTGGAGCTATTTTTGGGGCATGGATATTTAGACCGTAGAGGCCATTCGTGTGTACATATGTACATACATGTATTTGCATGGATATCTAGACAGTTGATGATTAGTGTACAACCACGCGTGTCGGTGCATTACCCCTCTCCTGCGTCCCGCGCTCGTAATGACGATGCTGCCGCTCTCTTCTGCTCCTCAGGTTTGCTCGGGCTCCATTTGCCAGAAGCACAACTTGGATGTTTGCACGTGTGCCAGCATTGAGGGCAAGAATGAGAGCGAGCTGTGCCACGTCTGCTGCATGGAGAAATGTGAGCCAGCCCAGTGTCCTCCTTCACGCTTAGCGTCGGCGTGTTGGAGCCGCGATGATCTGATCCTCTCGCTTCCCCGCAGCGAACCCCGACACCTGCAGCAGCACCACCTCAACCCGGTGGAAGAAATTCTTCAATAACACTGTCATCACGCTGCAGCCTGGCTCACCCTGCAATGACTTTAAGGGCTACTGCGACGTCTTCATGAAGTGCCGCCTGGTGGATGCTGATGGGCCCCTGGCCAGGCTCAAGAAGGCTCTCCTGAATCCAGAGCTCTATGAGAACATCGCAGAGTGGATTGTTGTAAGTGTCCTTGGGCTGTAAACCATGTTCTACTCTTTTTCTTTTTTTTTTAATATATACTGGACATTACATAATTCAGCCTTTCGCAAAAATATCAAAATCCTTCACAATAACAAAAGCACAACCAAGTCTGTTGAGAACGTTTATGGTTTTGTTGCAGTAGAGGAGAGGCAGGTCTCCTTTGTGTTCTTGAAGTGCTGTGCTGACCTTGGGGGTGTTTGCTGTGTTCCTTTCAGGGACACTGGTGGGCTGTGCTGCTCATGGGCATCGCCCTCATCCTGCTGATGGCCGGCTTCATCAAGATCTGCAGCGTCCACACCCCCAGCAGCAACCCCAAGCTGCCGCCGCCCAAGCCCCTTCCAGGTAAGGCAGGCCTCGTCCCCAGTCCGCTTCTGGATGCAAAGCTGTCCAGTAGGAGACAGGGTGTCGATGGACGGTCTCCATTAATCAGCCGAACTTCAGTCCTAGGACTTCCTTAAAATCTGTAAGACCTGACAGGAAGGGTCAGAGCGTTTTTTTTTGTTGAGTGGAGTCTCCAGCCTGTGCGATGGGGAGCTCGGTGCGGACGCTGCCACTGCCTGATCCCTTTGTCTCACACAGGCACGTTGAAGAGGAGGCGAGCCCAGCAGGCCCAGGCTCAGGCGCATCGCCACCCCCGCCAGCCCCGGGAGGACTACCAGATGGGCCAGATGAGACGCTGAGGCAGTTAGGCCTCCCGGTGCCTTGGTTCTTCCTAGTGCCTACAGCGGGAAAAAGTTCACTCCAAAGAATTACCTGTATCAGTCAGATCCAAACACCCCCTTTCTGCAGAGCAAACTGTCACGCAGACCGATTATACAGGAAAGGGGGGGGGGGGACAGTACTCGTGATGTTGCTCTTTTCTCAGAGTGGCAAATGGCTTTCTTAAAATCTGACAACGGACAGAGAGAGGAATTAAAGATTTCTGTTGTGTATTTAATTTTGCAGCCTTTTTTTAACACAGTGTCAGGGACAAGTCTTAGCTCTACACGTTCTCTCTCGCACTCTCTCTCTCTGTCGCTCTCCCTTTTTATTCCCTTTTTACCCCCCTCCTTTTTCATGTGATGCCCTCCCCGCCACCACCTCGCCTCCTTTGGAAACTGACTGCAGGCGATGTGTGGGCCTCTGCGGCCGATGCAAGCTGGGAAGCTGCACACTCAGAGTTCAAGGGACCACGTTGCCAATTTAATCTCTGCAGCTTCAAAGGAGCACAAGCGCAGGCTTCTGTCTGGGCTGCATCTGCAGCTTGCAGCTGTACAGAGATCGCAATATGGAATTTTACACACTGTATCATATGAGGAGCCTTTTTCTGCTTTTTGGAAAAAAACATTTTATTAAACACTCAGGACTTTAAAGAAAGAAATCAAAGAAAAAATTAACATGACATAGTCATAGAGAATTCCTGAGGATTTTAAGTTTTTTTTTTTTTTTTGATCACAAGCAGTTGGTCTTTTTCTTTATCACTTGGCTTATTTTAGCAGCTGCTATGTTGCATGGGGTGCAGAGAGGGATTTATAAATGAATGAAGGTGAATTGTTTTAGTCAGAGGTGGGTATATCATGCAGGGTGAGGTGGCTCTGTCTGCAGTAGGATCAGCGAAGGTTACATTCTTTCATTCTGTTGCATTTATCTTTTGAGTTACTTTTTCTAATGTTCTGTACAATGTGATATTAGCTGGCAAACAACCACTAAATGTAAGAGGGTGTGAAGGAGGGGATTGGGCGGGCTGGGTGTGGCATGGTGTTGACCACCTCTGCTGATCGTCATTCAACTGAGCCTTTTGACGACACAAGGAACCGAGTAGCCAATCACCAGTGACATCCCTCTGGGCAGCCGAGGCAACCAATCAGGCGAGTTGTTGTAAAGGTCATGCTTACCCCTGCCTCTCACACAGCTGTGTTTCTGCCAGACTGCTATATGTGCAGGTCTTTCAGCTGTCTGACAGGGGGGAACAAATTAGTTGAATTAGGGAGGCAATTTGTTCAGTTCACTTGATTGTATTAGTGCTCAGGTGCATAAAGACTCACAACTACTGTGCCAACTCACACTCCGCAGCCTAGACGCAGTATTGGAGGAGACCCCCCCCCCCACAGATGTGGTGTATATTTAGTTAAAAGGTAATATGGTGTTGATTAGTGGGCCCTAAAAGCTCCCTGTTGTCTCCCCCCCAGTGTAGACTCGCTGCCTGTTCTGAGCCATTTATCAAGGACAAACTGGGTGTGAAGCAGCAATTCCAGAATCCACCTCCTGCTGGGTATCAGTTACGACAGGCCTGCTCTCTGGAGGCTTGGAGGAAACAGATTGCAGAAGTGGCAATGCTTCGCTCCAGTACTTAATCTTACCCCCACTGCTCTCCACCCACCCCCAGCTCCTTCTCAAGGTCCCGCCCAAGAATCTTGGCTTCTCTCCGCTGCTGTAAGGAAAGCTGAATTGTGTGAGCGCTTGTTTTGAATCATGGTTGCCAGCAGTTTTGCTTTAATGGTCACTGAGCATTTCCCTCTACTCAGTGCTAACAGGCAGCTCAGAGTTTATATGTTTTCTTTTTATTCCTTTATTTTTTAAAATAACATGTTTCGGTAAACCATTGTAATGCAGAATTCCTATTCCTTCATGTAAGGGAGTTCTGCAAAGTGACCCTGCGGGCTTGGCTGGGAGCCATGCCATCAGGCCTTGCGAGGGTCACCCGGGCTTTCCTGCTGTTAACAGGGCGCCGTTGGCCTTTTCCCTTCCGGAAGGTGCTGCCGGCGTGCTGCACCCGTCTCATGGCCGCAGTGTGTGTGGGGAGAATGGTAGCACGGGCTGGACTAGCTTGTTTTAGTGATGTGACGACACAAATGTGACTCATCCTCATTTTGGGTGCTTGTGGGGTGGGGGGGGGCGGGTGGCTGATAATGAAAGCTGCCGGTTTGGTTAATTACAAAAACCAATCGGCTGTGACGCAGTTAGTGTGCACCCCCCGTTTTTCTGTGGTAGGGTCTGTCTCATGGGAGTGTGGCTGTGGCGATGTTTGGGTCATTATTTTTTTAAGCATATTATATATTTAATCAGTTTCGGACCTTAAGAGAACCTTGCACTGATGTTCGCTTTGGATGGGTGATACAAGTGGAAATATTTGGGGGGGGGGGGGGGCTAATTCTGTGGTCTTATTTTACATCCGCTGTGTTTTATACAGTATCCAGAACTTTTTCTTTTTGTTCTTTTTTTGTTCCCTTAATTTTTATTAAATTGCGGAAGATATTGTGCAGACATGTAATTTTTTTGAAGTACTTGAAATGCATTAATAAAAATAGATTTGATCAGGATATTGATGTACTTTTGTGGTGTGTATGTGGGGTTGGGAGACATTGGTGTGCACAATCCAGTTAATGTGTGTATTCAAACCTAATTACTCATTCTTAAAATGTGGTCTTGTTACACTGTGGGCTACGCTCCTCCACACCAATGGGGTTGAGCGTAGCTCAATCAGTTAAGGTTTCTACTTTGAAAGGTCTTTGGTTTGAATCCTATATCACCATTGGACTTTGAGCAAAGCCTGTAACCCCCACTGCTCCAGGGGTCCTGGACACCGGCTGACCTGCTCTCTGACCCCAAAACCTGCTCTCAATTGCATATGTGAAAACTACTTTCTCCATTAATGAATAACGTACAACTATTCTCTTACTCTATTACTCCTGGAAGTTGGATGTAATGTTGCTAAGTCGTTGATCTACAACCACTTTTTTTTTTTACCTTGGTTTTCCAAATGTAAATGTTTAGCAAAGATTTGTGTTCAGTTACAAAAAGTTATTAAACAGCCTATTTTGATTGAGAGACAGGCTTTTTTTGCCCCTCCTATGCTGTTCTTAAGAATCTTTGTACTCCCAAATGATGTTCAAGAAATGGTATTATGGAATGATATGAGTGTAGGACCGAGTTGTCAGGTTAAAAGCGGCCCTATTAGTGAAAACTGGGTGTTGATAATGCTATCAGTGCATACTTGCTGTCAGATCCTCCCTTCTTTATCTAGGTACACCTAGTGTTTACAGCCCTGCTTCTGAATTTAAATTGGTTTGCTTAAAAGTTTGAATTCTGCTGATGAATTTCTTTAGATATTCTTCATTCTTTAAACACATCGTCATAGGTAAATGCTTTGTAATTTTTTTGCGAGTTACCAGTGCTGGTACATTCCTGGTCGTCATCTTATCCATGCTGGATTCAGTGAAAGGGAAAGGGTATGTAGTATTGGAGGAGTGAGTAAAATTGCGTCTTTAATCTGTGGTTCTGAGATGTTCCCAAGCTTCAGCTGCAACACTGCACCTGGTCCCTGTGGAGTTTCCAGCCAGCCATCCCTCAGCGCTCCCACTGTTCCTGCCCTAAGACCCGAGTCCTTCCCAAAGCTAGATGTGCCAGGCTTTTCCATTCTCCTGCACATGATTTGTTTTGGTCTCAGGTTGGTGACTCAGAGATGGTGTCAGGCTGTATCAGGAGTGAGAGGGAGTCAGCGATAGAGAGCCCGGGACGGGGGAAACGGGAGATTGGACTGGCCAAGTGTGGCATGGGAGCCTTAACTAAAGTGCATAGGGTGACTTTTACAATGTGGTCCTCCACTGAAATATGAGGATTCAATGTCAACAGCACAGTGGAAGGAGGCTGGTTGCTAGTGGAACAGCTGGGAGATGAGGGCTGAACGGTTTCGGGTCAAGTGGGCCTTTGTCATATCGATCGTATTCAGTGCACTGCGTACAGTGATGTTTATGTGCTGAAACTCAAACATAACACAATAGAGTGTGGAAAGACAGTAATATGCAGTAATATTAGTTACAGTGTTACTTTATTAATTGCTTGGTTTTGTAGTACTTTGAATTGGGTGTTTTTAAATAGGTTTCAAGGGATGTTCCTCCATTTAAAAAAAAAAAAAAAAAAATCCATAGGTTGCTGTTGAAGACATTCAGCACTAGGGGGGGGCAAAATGCTAAATAAAAAATCTTATGGATCATGTAAAGATTAACATTTTTATTTTTATTCCATCCATCCATTCCCTGTACCCACTTGTCCTATATAACATACAGTTCTAATCCAGATTTTTCTATTAATATGCTTATTGAAGACTTGAGACACTGCTGATTATTTTAACCAATAGTTTATTCAAAACATACTTTTTTGTGTATGTATTGTATAATTTTGAATTGCCATCTTTATGCAGCTCTGTGGTGGGATGACGGCACACAAATGTGTAAGTTTGTGTTCTATTGTTGTTTTTTATTTACAGGAACTCAGTTGCCCATTTTACCTGTGAAAGTTCCTCAGGCACCAGCAATGTTTCCTCACTGTCTAGGGCTTGGGTGTTGTTCAATACATCATTTGGTGGATTTGTTGCATCAAAGAGTCCTCAGTGATGCAATTTGGTATCTCCCCTTCCATTTCAGTGGTACCTCGGTTCTCTAACTAAATCCGTTCCGGACTCCGGATCGAATCCTAAAAAGTTTGAGTTCTGATTGAATGTTTCCCGTAAAAAATAATGGAAAACCAATTAATTGGTTCCCGGGCCCCCCAAAATTACACCTAAATATGTTTTTTAAGCATTTAAACACAAAATGAACAGGATAAAACAAGAAGAGCATTTTTTTCTTAATGGCTTCCAAAACAATAAAGATCTTACTCCAACATTACCCCTGTCCTGCCCTGATCGTCCGCTCCTTCTGTGTGCCACGCCCCCTCGTTAACCTCGTGTGTTATCCCCATGTGATCAGCTGTTTCTGGTTGTTGTCATTAGTCCTCTGTATTAAGTCCGCGTTTCAGTTTGTTTTCCCA
>JABFEA020000010.1:9118694-9137838 GCA_019775915.2 Cyphomyrus plagiostoma | reverse complement strand
GTGACCGAAAGAACGAGATCATGAGTACAAGCGGCTGAAATGAGTTTCCTCCGTAGGGTGGCTGGGCTCTCCCTTAGGGTGAGAAGCTCAGTCATTCGGGAGGGACTCAGAGTAGAACCGCTGCTCCTCTGCATCTAGTGGAGCCAGATGAGGTGGCTCGGGCATCTGATTAGGATGCCTCCTGGTCAAGCACATACCCATGCAATTGCCCTGGTGTTAAAGCGCGTGGCCACAGGCTTCTGGGATGCTACATGAGTTTCCGGTGCTTGCCGCCGAGGGTGTTCCTCTGTTCCACACCACCTTCACCATGGCACACAGACTCAAATAAAATCACTAGTGTTTTGTTATGTTGCGTATTGTGAATTTTAAATGCTCCTCATATTCTCATGCATTACTTTGTTTATAGCATAAACTTTCCTCATTGCTTCTAATGTGTAGCGTGAACCATGCCAGCCATGTTTCTGTCACCATACTACTCAGGGTCTGGATAGTCCTGAAGGGCATCTTTCTCCATCGACACGCACTTAGGGGGGAGAGTTTGAATTCCTTGAGTGTTTCACTGGCCTTCTAATGCATGCTGTCTTTAAAACTAGCTACCATTAACACAAGAGTAAATTGAATGTTATGAGACATTGGCTCTCTCCCTCAGTCCCAGTGCAATATGGGGCAGGAAGCTTGGAAGAGCACAGGCTGTGATGGATTGGATATCAAATGAGTAGCGACACGCTATCAGTGGGAGGAGACTACCTGAGCGGTGCCCTCACTGCAAACTTTGACTTGACTTGCAGCTTAGTTGACATTAACTCCGCATAAAAATATAGAAGCTCCTTCAAGTTGCTTGGTGGCCTGTATCTTAGGAGTCTATGCTGGTTGAGAGTAAACCGCATACGGCTATAGAGGGAGTAGAAAGCATTATGAACTGTTCAAAGGATGGATTAGCCACTGTGTATGAAAAGAGCACTGTAACTTACCACCTGCTGCTTTTCACCAGACAGGCAGCAGAGCCCTATTGAGTATGACGCTGCACAGCCAGCATTTTGAAGGTTACGCTGTTGGAGGAGGCCAGACACCCTCAGCCACCAGGGGGAGCTCTTGGGAGCCTCTTAGTGATACCCTGGCCTCTGCCGTAATATATATGACATGTCACCATTTGACTGGAGCACCACCAGGGAGATCATCTTAATCCCTGTGTTTTTATATGCCTGTGTTTTTTTATCATTATCCAAGTGGGGTTTTTAAGACGGCAGACGGACAAAACTTTTTAATAACCGTTTCCTTCATGCACGTACATCATGCGCTGAGCCTGAGGTCCGTGATTGAGTCGGGGGGGCGATTAAGGTGAGAACTAGAGAGAGAGATGTATGCTTCAAGTCAGCCCAGAAAAAAAAAAAAACGAAAGCATAAAGCAGCAGTTCATGCTGCACATGAAGATCTGTTTAGAAAATGGGCTAACTTCCAGTCAGCTAGCTATCCGTGCTGCTGCTTTATGCTTTCGTTCCGTATTTTAGGGAATGATATTCATTGTGAATTTAATACGTGATTCAGGTATGACACAAAACAATTAGTTAGCGTTAGTGTGAGAGAATGGCTTCTGTTTCTGATGTGGCCCGGAGCTGTAGTAAAACTGAGGCGATCACAGCATTATCTCCTGAAATGGGAATGCCAGTGTCCACGGCTCCAGTCCCAGTCCGTGTCGGTCGGGCATTTCCAGTCGCACATGGCAGCACGTAGTGACGCCTGGCGCCATGACGTTGAACAGGAGTATGCTGTTAACATGAGAAGGGGTCCACAATATTTAATCATTTTTCGTGCCTCACGTAATGAAAGACATGGCAAGAAAGCATCATTGATATTTTGGTTATGCTGCTTTGACTCATGAATATATAGAATAGTGATTCAAGTAGAACTCCATAATGCCCAAAATCATGGCTAGCGCCGGGGGCATGGAATAACCACGGCTAATAGGAGAAATATTTGTTTCCTTTTGTCTGTTGTTAAAATAGCTATGGTTATGTTTGTTTATACATTATTGATTGTTCAAATTAAGATCTTTTGAGATACCTCTCCCTGAATCCCATACAATAGTATCTTGGGGAGTTTGGGGGTGGGGACCCCAAGAAGAGGATCCCGCTTAGGGTCCCAGCCTGATTCGGGGGGGGGGGGGCACAGTCCAGGCAATTGATTTTTCCTTTATAAAGTATAAAGCTGCCTGAAAAACAGTGAAATACATGTAAAGTTAAGGTAATACTAAATCCCACTACTCTAAAGATTAGATCTTTGAGCTGACGACTTAAAAAGAAGAATCGTTGCCTTATTTTAATTTTGAAATTATTTTATGTTTTTTTTATATTGTAGATTAAGACTGTAACTTGCTGGATTGTCACATTAGGCTTGTTGTAAAACTATCTGCAAGTTTGACTGTACGTGTTGTAATGGATAGAGTGTTTACACCAAATACCTAGTAAGTGGAATTGATCTAGTGCCATAGAGAAACGTCTGCTGCCTGGAATGAACCAATTAGTGCCATGGGTCTGCTAACCCGTGTGTTTTAAACATTGGACAGAACTGTTTAGACTTTTAGTATTGACCTGATCTCTATAGGGATTCTGGCAGTCTAGTTAGAGTGCTTTCTGATTTTTCGTGTGTGTGTGTGTGCGCGCGCACGTGAGGGAGGATTTTTTACAGAAATATTTATAAATGCAAAATTCTAAACTAACCTTGCTGATGTTCAGCTGTATGCTGGTTTTAAATAGCTATTTTAAATGAGCTGTACAGTTTTTATGGAAGTTTTGTAACTGTATTCTTTAAAGTGCTAAATTAATGCAACTTTTCTTTAAAGCACAAAATTAATGCAGCATTTGTCTATTTAATGTTAACATTTTTGAGTCCTGTCAGATGTTTTCGAGTGTGGGAATTCTTTATAAGGTCACAGTTTTTCCTGGTATATGACTAAGAATAATTTCTCTTGTCACTGTGGAGCCGTCAGCAGCTCCTCTGGGCATAGAGATATAAATCTATTCCGTTTCATGTAATCTGTTTATTTGTTCTCTATATTTGTTCTCATTTCCTGAGGATATCTGTCAAAGAATCCTGTCACTGTAGCAGGAAAAGAGGGTCCCATTATTTTATGATTATACAGAAATGAAAATTGTTTTCACGAGGTGATGCCCTCCCTACTCTGTGGCTGGCAGACAGCAGTGGGGAAATGAACTGAGAGTCTGCATGGTAATCGATCAGTGACTTTAAGGTTCTTTCAGCATTTCATGCTTTTCCACTGACGTGAGTGTTCCTTTGACTGCGAGCCTTCAGGCGTCGCCTGTGGTTTTGAGAATCTTGAATTCAATGGTCGCCTCTTCACCGCTCAGCTGTCACGCCTCCATCCCTCCTATTAATCCTGTTTTTTGCCAGAATGGAAACCACCCTTATCCTCTAAAATAGCAGAATATCAGCAAAGTAATCATTCCACCTGATGTGCCACATTTATTGTGATCCATTGCTGATATCAAGCAGAAGAGTTCAAATGTTAATTTCCTCAGTTATTGTAATAGATTTATGTCCATTTACGTGAAAGCTTACATTCTGGTTCGGTTTGGTTGGATGCCTTTAAATGGCTTGTTGGAACAGTTTAGTGCTGCTTAGGTGAGGTTCAGGAGATCGATCTCAGATTTAGCATGGACCTTATTTAAATGTCTCACTTCACCTGCTGTATACCCTTAGATGTGCCCTGCGACCCAGGTGGTTGACTAAATGTGATTATAGTGTTCTATTTTTGGGTTTTAAGGTTGATTTGAGTCTGGCTTCGTTTGGTAGCTGCACAGCAGAGAGATTTGCTTTAGAATTGGAACCTGCCAGGTATAGTAACAAAATTGAGCCGTTGATTGCTATACAATGTTGGCTTCTTCCTTGGAGCTTACATAGTCGATGCTTTCATCTTTCTCAAACCCCCAAGTCGGTAGACCAATCTTCTTGCATGCTATTGGCACAATGTGCACTGACCTCCAATCGCGATTGTTCCAGCTGTGATAGTTTTCCATGATCTTCTGGGAGAATGTGTAAATAAATACCTGCTAACAATGAGTGGCTCAGCTGGCTAAGTTTCTGTGCCTGTGATCAGAGGATCGCTGGTTTGAGCCCCGGCCTCAGCAAAACAGTTACATGTCCACGGGCCCTTGAGTAAGGCCCTTAATGCCCCAACCCCATGGGCGCTGCACATTAGCTGACCCTGTGCTGTGATCCTCAAGCTATGGAGGGCAAGATGTGGTAGGTGAAGAGAAGCATTCCAGTGTACAGTTGTGTTCAAAATAATAGCAGTGTGTCTAAAAAAGTGAATAAAGCTGAAAATCGTTATAATATTTTTATTTCCATACAAGCAAATGCATTTGGGAACACTACAAAACAAGAAGAGAAATTTATAACATTTGTGTTATTCCTTTACAGAAAGTGAAGGAAAGGGAATAATAGGCTGTTCAAAAAAAAAAAAGCAGTGTCCACATTCTTCTTTACAAACTCAAAAATTCACTGTATGAACTGAAAAATGTATTAAGATTTTGCTTTCCTTTGAATCATTGAACTAATATTTAATTGTATAACCACTGTTTCTGAGAAATGCTGCACATCTGTGTTGTATGGAGTCGACCAACTTCTGGCACCTGTGAACTGGTATTCAAGCCCAGGATGATTGGACTGCATTTCTTGGTTTTGCCTCAAACAGCATTTTTGATGTCACCTCACAAGTTTTCGATTGGATTAAGGTCTGGGGATTGGGGTGTCCACTCCATAATGTCAATCTTGTTGGTCTGGAACCAAGAAGTTTCTCGTTTATTGGTGTATTTGGGGTCATTATCTTGGTGAAACACCCATTTCAAGGGCATTTTCTCTTTGGCATAAGCTCTTCAAGTATTTGACCTCTTCAAGTATTCTGAGGTATTCAAACTGATCCATAATCCCTGGTTTGCGATAAATAGGCCTGCCACCGTAGTATGAGAAACATCCCCACCATGCTTCACTGTCTTCACAGTGTACTGTTGCTTGAATTCAGTGTTTGGGGTCATTTGACAAACTCTCTGCAGCCACTAGACCCAAAAAGAACAATCTTGCTTTCATCATTGTACAAAATGTTGCAGCTTTTCACTTTAGGCCAGTCACTGTGTTCTTTGGCAAACTAACCTCTTGAGCACGTGTCTTTGTTTCAGCAGTGGGACTTTGCGGGGGCTTCTTGCAGATAGCCTGTCTTCACATAGGCGTCATCTGATTGTAACAGAAATCACAGGTAACTTTAGATCTTCTTTGATCTTCCTGGAGCTGATCATTGGCTTTATCATTTTGGCTATTCTTCAATCCATTCGAATGGTGGAATAAAATTAAAAACTACATCTTTTAGGTTTTGGTTGCCATTTTAAAGCATTTGTGATCATTTGAGCTGAGCAGTCTATCATTTTCTGCACTTCTTTATATGTTTTCCCCTCTCCAATCAACTTTTTAATCAAGGTTCGCTGTTCATCTGAACAATGTCCGGAATTACCCATTTCACTCAGAATTTCAGAAAGAAATGCACTATAACCAGCATGTACAACTTTTGCTGCCTTCCTTCCTTAAAAAAGGTCCGTAATTGGCACCTGGTTATTCACAGAATGAATGACCTCACTAATTGAACTTCACACTGCTGTTATTTTGAACACGCCCCTTTCAACTAATGATTCTGTTACACATAATCAGCAGCATGTATGTCATGATTGTTGGGTCTGTTGGTTTTCCATTACTCTACTACACCTACTAGTAAATAATTTGCCATGTAGAAATATAATTTCTACGAAAAACGGTGATTTGATCAGGTTAGTGATGTCGGACTGTTATTATTTTAAACACAACTGTACTTGTGCAAATGGCAAAGTATATTTTTTCGTTTTGTTGTTCATTCGTGGGCCATGCTTCTTTTAATGGGTTAAGCTGTTTTTTTTTTCTGGAAAAAGTATGTCTGTGATTTGAATAGGGTGCTCGCTGTAAACATTTGGGTGAGGGGAAGGGGCAACAGGGGGCTTCCTTGAGGCTGGCAATTTAGGGAAAAGATCCTGGAAGGCAATCAGTTTCTGGGGCTTAACTCTCAGGTGGAGTTTTGATTTAGCTGAATTTAAACTGCATTTTATTATCGTGTCAAGGTCCTAAGGTCATTATTTTGACTAGGTTCATTAACTCTCTAGCCAGAATAAGTGTGGGGAGTGACCGACAAGTGGCTTTTCACAGAATGAGGGAACCTGATATTTTTGTGAATCACAACTTCATACAATTTTCTTGGATAATTACCTATTTATCTAAGCAATATGTTTGCAATTTTATTTCTGTTTGTTTGGCTGTAATTGTTGCAGATCTTAACTGAGTCATTCACACTGCTGTTGGCCCCCAGTTGGCTGATAGCATTTTCGGTCTTTTTTAGTCATTTTCTGTATCACAGAGAAAAACAGACATTTATATATAAAATATTAAACCTCAAATCTTCACCTGTCTTTGTACATGTCCGCAGTCATTCTAGCCAGCCTTTACCTGACCTAAGCTGTACTAAAGAGCACATAAGGACATTATAATGAAACGTTGATGCTGGTTAAACAGTGTATTAAAGTCCCTAATTAAGCATTTAAAGGCGCGCGTGTGGAGGGCTCCTTGGTTAGCTTGAGGCCTGCCTGTAACTTCTGGTTATTCTTAATTACCTTTTTTGCGTATGTTAGCATGCTAAAGATTTTTCCACCCAGTTTTTCCCTGGGCAGAGCCTGTCTGCTAAGGCTTGTCTACATGCACATTTACTTGTACTTTCTAGTTCAATGGCCACAGCTTAGATGGTTTGGTTTTAGCCAGGACCAATCGGGGTTACTTTACGAAAATCAAAATGACACTGAAAGGCCGTCCTGTGAGTAGCTGATCCATTGTGGATGGAGGTAGTTTAACTGGGTGAAATAAGGTGCTCGTTACAGCATTGCATAACATCCCCCAGTTGACACTGAAATCCCTGGTCGTCTTCAAACAAGGCTCTACCCAGGAGGACATTATGTCCATTTGTAATGAGCAAGTGATGGATATACATACTGTGGGAAGAGTAGACCTGTTGCCATAAAACATACAGCTGCCTGTAGCCTCACAAGCCGGAGGAGGCCTGAGAGGCTGCACCAAATCACCAGATTACTGCCTGTCAACCTGCAGCCCTGGCTAACCTGGACAGGTGCATTCCAGTGAGTCAATCCTGCCAATCATGTCCATTCCAGTGAGTGAATTATGCCTCATGTATTTTATGACCCTTTACACAGCTTTGCTGACTGCTCCCTCCTAAGGTGTTGGGAGTTCATTCCCATTGTCATAGTTGGCTGAGTGATGGTAAACGAAACAAGGATGTCTGGTCAAATTTTCACATCTGCCGCTGCACTAATCAGTAAGTTTTTATCACTCTAATCAGTGCATTTCTGAATTTGTCATGGACACTGAAAAAGAACTCTTGATTTTAAAGATATTAGTGAAGATGAACAAGCTAATGTTGCCGGAAGATTTAAAACATGACTTTTAAACATTTCATTTCTGTTAGTTATCATTGCTACTCCCATTTGGTTTATTGTATTATTTTACTGCCAAAACTGAACAATACATATCTTTTACTGTGTAAATCCATGAAAGCAGTATTTGGTATGAGTAGTTTTGAGAAGTGATATGAAGTAGCTCAAAGCACATGCATTTAGCAAAACCAGCAAACATAAAAGCAACCTTTCTTTAAAGATATACTGTCCATGTTTGTCAGTTATGCATTTTAAAAGTCTACAGCCTGATCTGAGGGTTAGTGAAATGCGAAGTGATGAGAACCTCTGTGAGTCCCACCATCCTCCTCTATTTATGCTAATTACACATAGCAAAGTCACATCTCCCTCAGATAATTTAATTAGGCCATATATAAACCAGCTATCTGGCAACAGCCCTGGGGGGAAAGGGATTTGCCAGAATTCATGCTAGAGTTTAATCTGTTGCACCAGTAATGTCTGTTTTTCTGGACTGCATTGCTGTGTTTGCAGCTCTGAAATCGGCACTTCCCCAGGGAAAAGCAGGGTCTCCTAAATGTAAATTCTCCGCTATCAAAATTGGCAAAAAAAACCCACACAAAGTCCTTTGTACTGTTTTTTTTTTTAACTTTGTATTTACAAATAATGCAATAAAAGCCATTTGACACTGTGAAATGCAGGGCACAGTACCATCAAAACAGGCCAGATGTGACAAAGAAAAATAACTTTACAATGGAGCAGTAGTCAGTTTTTGAACAGCAGTCAGTTTTTGTAAGTCTGTATTTCGCATGCTAAAAAATATTCAGCATTAAGCAAAATGGGTGTTAGAAACGGGCGCGATGATGGATGATTCTAGGGAGTACCATCCACAGAGTTCTAAAATATGCATGTTCTGAAGATGGAGCAGGAGCATCTAAAAATATCTCAATCTCTGTGGTGGCATCTTTTATTAAAAACCTGGATGCACGCTTCATTGTATAGTCAAACTAGCTTGACAGCTGCATGGTACTTAAAGACTCATCAGGAACTAGGATTTCAGTCATACTAGACCTCTTTTCTCATCAGTTAAACAATCATCCTGGTAGTTGTACATTTATAGTCATAAGATATGACCTTTTATTAGTGTACTGGAGGCCCTGTGACAAGATGTGTGGCTGTGTGGTATGTCATTGTAGGATTGCAGTACAAATACATATGTACGGCTGTACCTAGGAAGAGTGCAGTTGGATTAGGGACATGTGCGGGAAATGGAGAGATGATCGGCACACTCTGGTGGGGCTTATTCCTTGGTGGCTCTTCTGAGGCCTACCTTCATAAGAATGAACAAGTAAAAGAGACAGTCCTGGTTCTTAGGGGATTCCGTCTCTTTGTGCCGGAGGTCAGGAGCGAGGACCCCATTGTGCACCGTTCCTCCTTCAGCTCACAGCGATCATTTCATACTTGTCCTGGACGCTGCTGCTCTCCTCCTCTTCCTGCTCCTTCACGGGCTCACTCTCATGGTGCAGCTCGATGAAGAGGAAGTAGATCGACCCGCCCACCACACCCCCGACGAGTGGCCCCGCCACTGGGATCCACCACCAGTAATCTGCTGTGCTGTAGGGACAAGGAGGCCATAAGTGAGTGAGCCATCTTGTCTGCCTGCAGGTATTTCAGCAGGTCATTACAGTCTTTCTAGTGTCGTCTTTCTAGGCACCATGTTGGGTGCTGTCCATTCCTCTCCTTTGGACAATCGGTTTCTTTGCCTGTTATTTATCTAAATTTAGTTCTCCATCGTAATAATGCTGAACAGAAATGAGTACTTTTTTTTGAAACTGTCAGACATGTACTGCGTTTATGGTGCTTTTGTCACAGGCATTAGTGCTAAGGAAATGGTACCAAACACAGTTTAAAGTGATGTCACCCAGGCACCTTTTACTCAGCATGGGGGGTGTGCTGGTGAGGCTTGGCCTGAGCAAAAACAAACACCGTTGCAGGTTGACTACAGTTATTAAGGTACCAGGCAGGATTATGAGGGCAGGTGGACTCAGTTAATCTGTTGAAATGAGTCCAGGGTGACCACATGTCCAAAGGGTCCCAACAGTGAAAGCTTAAAAGCCAGCTGTCTATTGCCCTTCCAAGACTTTCTTTCTCAGTTGACAGGTGCATGATTGATCTAATGGTCTTCTAACTTTGAGATTCTAGCTTTGAATTTAAAGGTTTAAAGACATTTATTTTCTACACTGATACCATGTTTCCCTGAAAATAAGCCCTAGCATGATTTTTCAGGATGCTCGCAATATAAGCCCTACTCCAAAAATTATGCCTCCCCATATCTGATTTTCACCCTTGCACACTACTAAGAATTGTTATTCCTTCTTTTGATGCCGCTGGGAAGCCTGTTAATATTAAAAATAAACTGGACTGCAAAAGGTAAAACCTGTAATACCTCCACTCAGTCTGAGTGCTAAACAGGATCCATTTCTGCATCTGTTTGTTGTCAGACTCTTCAGCCACATTGAAAACAAGGAGGGGGATTGAGTCGCCTGTGGCTGACCTGAGCAAAGCCTGCTAGGTACTGGAGAGGCCATTTGATTGGTTGCATAATGTTTGTCTGTCAATCTTTAATAAACAGGTAAATGCACGTGACCAGCTCCCATGCTGACCATGACCGTAGTCTTGGGGGTGGAACATGTTAGCGATGACCTTTGACCAGCTGGCATCAAAGAGGGTCAATAAATGTTCTAAATGACAAGTCTAGCTGGGGATCAGGACTTTGCTTTGGATATGTGACCCAAACAGAGTTATCAGGCTTCTTTACGTAAGCAGAATGTTCCTGCTTGCATTTTCTGTGCTGTTTGCTTCAAAGATAACAAAACGGGGGCTTGGTTGTACATGTCATAAAGCTTCTTGTTAAAAACCTATTCTCCCTTAATCACTTCCTGTTGCCCAGTCTGAGAGAGCAAGATTGATACCCTTAGGAAGGGATTGGTTTGGTTTATTCCATTATCCATTTATTAGCTATGGGCATTGCGTCTAACCATCAGAACGTTCTGTTTTTTTCCTCTCGCGCAGGAAAGCTGTGTCCAACTCAGGGTCGCAGTGTATTCAGGGATACCAAAAACATGACTGTCCCACCCAGTGATCAGGAGGTCAGGGCCAATATGCAATGATCCTTTGAGCCTAAAACCATTGAGCGAGAATTCAGTTGTCAGACCATGAATGTCAACATTTAATTGAAAGGAATTATTTACAGTTATTTTGTGTTTGGAGTGAAGTATTCCGTGTGCGTTTTTAAAAAGGTGAAAATTGTAATGAGTCAGTTATATTAGGGGTACTGGCTTCAAGAATGGGTTTGAATGGCTTTCAGAGAGAAAGAGGGCAATGATTAGTTACCTGAACACCTCCATGCCCCACCCAGCCACTGCCGTGAAGACCCTGGGGCCCAGGTCGCGGGCAGGGTTCAGAGGATAGCCACAGTTCAAGCCCATGGATACGCCAATCCCCAGGATGATCAAGCCGATGACCAAGGGCTCCATTCCTCTGGGGGCACCAATGTTCTTGCTGTCGATGATGGCCAGGATGCACAAGACTAAGATGCCTGTCCCAAACACCTGGGCAAGGAGAGGAGTCGTCTGCTAAGGCAGTCTCATCATCCTCGGAGCTTAACTCCATGAACATTTTCCTTTATCCAAAGACACTTATGATTTTTATTAGTTTATACCACTGGATCTGTTTGGTTTGAGTACTTTGCTCAAAGCAGAGCCACAGCTGGGACATGAAACAACAACCTTTAGCTTGATGTTCACTACCATTACACTACTTCTTACCCAGAGAAACGACTCTGTGCTGGTGGGATTCAAACCCATGTCACGCTAGAATAATTTCATTGGCTTTCTGGTTGCAACAAGGCTTGCCTTTGTTACCTGTGCGCTGTATTCAACACAGACAAATTATGTTGACCCACTGTGCTCTGTCCTGGTCTTCAGGGTCTGGAATCTTGCATATTTTATACATTAGCATATTTTAATCAGTACCAGATTTATAACTGAAAATTTTTAGAGCTAAACTGAAAGAAAAAACCCAATGCATCTAGCAGGCCACTACAACCAAAGATACCCAATGTCCATGCATCATTGCTCATTAGAAACATCAGGGCAATGTGACACATAGACAAACAGGTTAATTAATAGATTGGCTTTTAGGAAGGAGGGCGATCAATTCAAATTGCTCAAAGTCTGCAGCATTAACCACATGCTGGAAGAGCAATCTGTTTATTGAATCAGAATGACCGCCTTGCTGATCTCAGATCAGTGCTGTAAGCAGTGACCAAAAACAGCAAACAAAAGGCCATTAAATCACCCATAACTGTGAAAGGCCTCCAGTCCAATAGATCCCAGCACTACATGACCAGGGACACATCTATCCACTGACCTCTGTGTGTGCAGCAACATTAGCAAAGGATGCACTTTGTAACCCAAACCGTTGCTTTGAATGCCACCGGGATCCTGCCTTTAATGCTGGTGTTAATCTTCCCAGCATGGACATTGCTAACTTCCTCTGGTGAGAACCAGTTTATGCGGGATGGGCCATAATGGATGTTCCTCTCTGCTCTAATTTAGTGCTATGGGAGCATTGAGCATTCATAGGGTGGTGAGGTCTGGAAAATATTTACATTGAATTTGGGTGTTGCATGACACCTGTTTATTGTGCAGCTTACTCAGTAAAATGCTGTAAATTATTGTAAATGTGTTAGAATGAACAACTAACAGAGTAATATTTAAAGAAGTTAATGATTCCTCAGGTTGAAATCTGTAGCCTGCACACACACATGGTGCCTCTCTCATTTATATGGCATGATCAGTTGAACGGTGAAACACTGATACGTAGACAAATGGTGTAATGCAAAGTGCAAGGTTCTGGCTCATTAAATGGTAGTTTGGATCACTCACCTGGTCAATGAATCCGTTGATTACTGAGAGGTGCCTAGAAGGGTAAGAGGCAAAGATGTGTGCTGTGGCGTTGATGCCAGTCACTGACAGTATTCCACTCGTGAAGTCCATAAAGGCATCTGGGAGAATGAGGTGTGCAGTTTCAGAACTGATCAGTGCTCCGTTTCACAGCCTGTGTAGTAGACTTTTTCTTCTGATTGCATAGAAGAGCTTTAACTTGACTGAGTTCCCCGACCTTCTCGAAAAGTCTTTGAGAAGATCTGTATGCTTTTGGGGTTCAGACAGGGAGCCAGGCATCGTGGTATTGATCTCATGCTCCTCTATTTTCTGTTCATCCCAAAGGGGCTACTTTTGGACAAAGCCGACTCACGATCAATGCGCTGTCCTTCAGCTTTGCCCTTGACCGGGAGTATGAGGGACAGGCAGTCAAAAACATTTCCTGTGTTGGACCAATTGCTAGTGACTATATCTGCAGTTAGATCACCATTGCAGATCACCAACATGATACTAATGGCTGATCTGTAACTAACTTAGGAAATGGTATCATGTGGGGAAATGTGCTTTGACCTTAAATGCATTAATCATTCTAAAATTAATCAAAAAGATGTGTTTTGAGTTCATTTCATTGCTCAGTATGGCCAATGGCAGATTTTTCTGTAAATGTTCAGATTGTTTAGTGTAAAAAGAAATTTAATTAAAATTGCATGTAAGTCATACTTGCTGTTATGCTACATCAATTTTAAATTGGAATTTTGAATGAAAATAGGAATGTATCAGTTTAAATTCTGTCTGAGGGATATTTCCATTGTTCGTGTTTCAAGTCCTTAGAATAAAAATAGACACAACTGTCCCTTTTTTGTAAATGCAGAATAATATTTAACCACAAAGTCCATTTTAGGTCACAGCAGGAAGGCGTGTAAATCTGTCAGTTAAAATGGCCCCTTAAACCCCAAGACTTTCTGTGTCTAAATTTAGGATTCGCTCACCGTAGTACAGGCCAAAGACGGCAGCCGCGCCAACGAAGGCTCCCAGGAACTGCGCCATGACATAGATGGGGAGCTTCACCAGCTTCAGCCGACCCAGGACGACCATAGCCAGGGACACTGCAGGGTTAATGTGGGCACCTGTGGGGGGGGGGGCTGGAATGTCACCTCTGATACATCGCTGCCCATTGAAATTTGAAATTTCTTGTGTGTGCATGTGTGACATGGTACTCAGAGGCAGAGTTCCCTGTCCTTGCATGCAGCTCTGTTCATATCCTGTTTTGTTCGGTGACGGGCCATCGATAGGGTCGCACCCTGAGGCGGACTGACGATGGATCTACACACTGAGAGCGGTGGACACGATTGGCTGGGCACTCTGCCCTTTTGTTCAGCAGCCGGGGGCTGAGGCGTGACCTTTTCAGGGCTGGCGCTGCCTATAATCCATAACCCATTCTGGGAAACAAAAATGACGCTATTGGGTGATGTGACCCATCTGTGCACATCTCCCAGCAGCATTTTCAGAGGGAAATGCCTCAGAAGACAGACCTGTGACTGGGAACAGAGGCTGTGCTGTTGTAGCCTTGGGAAAGGTGCTAGACCTGAACTCATTACATTGATGATGAGGTTTGAAGTTCCCTTGTTTGGGAGTATCAACTAAGCAAGTAAATGATGTGTCCACTAATCAAACCCAGTCTGCTCCAGACACGATCTGAAATTCAGCTCTTGACAGCATTGACTGGTGACACAACAACACATGCAACTAACTAAGGCTATATGCTAAGATATTATTCTGAAGACATTTTATATTACAGGTCAGTGATTTCTTTGGACAAGTACTGAGGTCGTTATGTTATTTGATTGTATTATTAGCTGCTAATTAAAATAATTCAGGGAATGCAGTAACATTAAAAAGCATAAATGAGTGAAAGTTTAAGCTGCTTTAGATTAACCATTATTTTATGAATAATGACCTGTAGACTGTATTAGTGTGTCCTGTCAATTTGTGTAAATTATCACAATAAAAATAGATAACGTTTCCAAATGGCTGTAATGAGGTTACAGGAACGTGATGAAATAATGATTGTTTTGTTTGTATGCAGGATGTCAGATTTATTCCTATTGACCTGTTTATATGCAGGCTGGGCTAACTGGGGGGGGGGGGGGGAGTAAAGCCCTGTTTCACCCATTCCAAAGGATGGAGCCCATGGTACTTCCCATGAATTTATAATTATGGCTTACATCGCACCTTCAGCTTTCTACCTAAAAGCTTCAGTCTGGCTATACAGCCCTGTCACGACACAAGAAACATGTCTGTGTCCCTGCAGAGCCACAAAGACAACAAAGAACGGTGTCTTCGACGTCTGCACGAGTAGTCTGGTCTGGCGATAACTCCTTCTGGACGTCGCCTATCTCCTGTGCCTGACATAGAGCAGCATTAATTCCTCGGCATATTTAACTGAGACTGGTCATTCCAGGCCATGCAAAGCATCCATAACAAACATGTAATTTGATCTGTTGTTAAACTTTGCCCCCTCCCACCTGCACCTGAATCACCCATAATTTGTGCAAGGGATCCCCAGCGATTCATTCTTTATGGATAACACAGCATGAAGGTCTCACTCTGCCAACATCTTAGAAGAAAGTATTCAATGAAGTCCTTCTGGTCATAATCAGCTTGTAAATCCAGTCTCTGCTCTTTATAAATCTTTACCTGCTACTAAGAATTAAGAATCAGGAGCCCCCAATTGAGTCATCAGATATGGCCCTAATGAGTTCCACAGCCTCTGCCCCCCCCCCCCCATCCTTGTTTCTCATCATCACGCTATCCACAGAAAAAGTGCTACTCCCAGCTAAAATGACCCTGCCTACCTGGAATAAGCACTTCAGGGTCTCGAAAGACTCTTAAAGCAACACGTACCTGTTTTACTCAGAAAGACAAGGACCAAAAACAGATCCTTTCCCTTTCCCCCATGCTGCACCCAAAGCTGCCATACATGGTGTCATGACAGCCTCACAGGACATTACAAAACTCCCACGTGAAACATATCTTCATGAACTGAGTGGCTTTCTGTTATGTTGTGCAAGAGATGTTACCACTTTCACAATTGTTTACTTTGTGGTTCTCTTAAAGCACTAATGACAAGTGTAGCATTCAGCTTACAGGTGCCTTGGCATTTCATTCAGACTGCAGAACAGAAATCAAACCCATCCTGGAAGAGCATGTTGTATTTCTTCCCTGAAATATGGATGATGCAAGAACGCCAAGACACCACCAGGTAAAGATCTGAACAAACTGATGTGTTTAACACTCCTACAAGCAGCAAAAATATGAACTTCAAGTCCCTGTGCATAAGCACAAAAACGTATTTACACCTTGAACATAAATAACATGCTTCCCTCCTGCTATTGAATTCCTCCCTCATCTTCCTCCACCCTTCTAAATGAAAGTGTTCCAACTCGGCAAAGATTCACTTTCAGCCTGGCAGTCTTCCCTTTGCTTAAATGTAATTAATTCCTGCTCAACTGGTGTCCAATCATATGTATACAACAGCTATGTGGCCATTCTATATACAGCCAAGCCTACAAACTATCAACATGTGTTTTCTTCTTGTCAAATGCTGTCGCTTTTATCTATGGAGTCCTGCAGGTCTGACCTAAGGGCATTGTTTCACTGGAACAATTCAGGTTTCAGACTCTATGGTACAGTGGTGAACAACGGAATCTTCACGCTGCTATTCTGTATGTCTGATTTATGATACTGATCCATCCTGCTGAAATTTTTTCTACTTTTTTTCTGTAAAATTGTGCCACTGTAGGTGAGCAAGTTCTGTGCTAATGCATGTGTGATGCAACGCTGGAAAGCTGGTGTTTTGGCACCAAGCGGGGCTGTTTTTCTTTTTAACATTACAGTGCAGTGTGGTGCATCTACACAACAGGAAAACCGTGTCTATGCTGTGACCGATCCCTCGGATCCATGTATGTAATAGCGGTGCGAATGTCACCTGACACCCCTCCAGCCACGTAGACCGCCATCATCACTCCTAGAGTGAAGCCGATGTGGATGGTGAGCGGCTCCCCCAGGGCACCGCGACTCAAAACCGTCTGTGCCACGGAGCCGCAGCCGAACAGCTGGGGGGTTAGAACGGAATTAGGAGAGCCGCAGGAGCTGCCTTTTTGCTACCGGCAATTCACGTCATGATACCCGATCTCATTCCAGATCGTTATGTCGAACCTCAGAAGCCTTTATATCAAACATTGCAAGCCACCTAGCGACAGTGATGGAGAAGAACCAGACCATCGACTTGGCTAAAGATGCATAAGGAAGATGGTGAAGCTCAGACAGATCAGCATTTTAACCTAAACAAAGTGGCAAAGCTGCCTCGATCATTGTCTTCGGCAGCATACTATCTCTGCTTATGCTTTGCGGTGCGTGGTTAGCTCTTCTGCAGGACAAAACTACCGTCACGGACGGAGCCGCACGTGTCATTTATCAAGATTAAAACTGCATATAAGTGTCAAAAAGTTCGGTGTCACTTGCTAGAAACTAAGACATTATTTAAAACTAAACGAAAAGCATTTCGGTGGCATTTCAATATATAAATTCAGAAATTCTCAGGCTCGCGACTATAGTTTTTAAAAAGAAAAGTGTTATAATACAGTTCTATGTATTTAAGTAGTCTAAATACTTTAAAAACTGTTTTTGTATGTATAATCCTTCAAAAGATTGAGAGGGATTTGGTCTGGAAATATCAATAAACACATTTCTCAAAAAATATTAACCTATATGTAAATATTTTGTGAATCAGTTGAAATGAAGCCAAACTTAACCACCACAAGCCTGTTAAATGTCTCTCAACTCACTACAAGTGTCTGCGCTTCGTGACAACGAAGAATGATAAAGAAGTGAAAAGAACATAGGAAACGATCGATCATCAAAATTTTCCCAAATATATTTCTTTTGTAGTCAGAATGAAAGTTTAGTCAATTTTCAAAACACCTGCTGGCAATGCGAAAATACCTAGTTCTGAGCGTTATTCTGACAGTCTTCACTCTGACTTCGGTAAAACATTCATTAGCGCACAAATGTATGGGTTCGGGGTACTTACAATTAATATAAATGTTCCGAGAAATTCGGCCAGAAATTCCCTGAATATGCGGTTACGCACCACGCAGCACTCTTTCATTGTCCTTTTGCGCTTAGTCTCCATGTGTTAGCGGTTAGAGGATGCTGCGATGTTATCGGGACTGGCGGTGACGGCCAATGCGCGCCGCTCACTCTCTGCCTGACATGTAACCCCGTGTCACGCTGCTATTCCCTTGATCACTTATTTATCTCACTCTAGTTATCCCGACTCGTCGCTTGCATTCAAGTGGTTAATTGCATTATTCTGCTTAACATCAGTGTGCCATTTCAAGACACGTTTTCCAATGTCTAATTTCTGTTTTTTCATTACCCATTTTCCACCTCTAAAAGAATGTAACCTATGAACTTACTTGGTTTGTGGAAAATGTGAATGGAAGGCCCTTGTAACTGAATTAATAAGTAAGGCATTTACACACTGCGTTTCACCATTGCCTAAGTAGACCAAACAAAAGCAGTGGCAGGTCTTCTTACCTTTAATTTATTTCCTTCCTGCAGTGAAGACCTATATGCTGCTTTAGCCACTAGCAACACAAGCAGTTATGAACAGGCATTAAATTATCACAATATTTTAATAGTGTACAAGTGTGTCAGAGTGAAACTGATCACTCTAAGCAGATGATCATTATAGCCCATTTTTTCGTAGTTTAAATTTTTCCATATGTTGTCATGTTCAAAGGCACCCAAAATGAACACTGTAAGCTGACTACTTGATTGCTATAAGAGAATTATGTAGAAACCGTGTACAGGAATGATTCTGTCCCAAGCTTTTTTGATCCATATAAGCGGTTGATCACTATAACCATAATCACTATAAGTGGTTTCCACTTATTTTATTTAGCCAAAATATGCTCACAATGCTATTATTTCAGTTCACATGTTGGAAAACAGGGACATGCAGATCGATAGGCCTACTAAAATATCATCTCTTCCAATCAGAATGTTTAACATTGACAATCGATTCAAATTTTTAAATATCGATATCGAAAAATATAAATTTCTTGACTTAACTGAAATATAGGCTACTGCACATTTTTCTGCGGTTTAAACTGAAACAGGGCCGTGCTCTTATCCGCCAGTGCACAGAACCGACCCATACTATTAAATCTGAGCCACTTCCACTGAACGAAAAAAACATCAGTTATCATTTTAACCAATCCACAACCCAGTAGTTTACCTTGACCTTGTTTATTGAGATTAGCTTCAAGTTATTAATTTTCAATATGATCTGACCTAGAGTCGGAGACTATAGTACCATTTTTTGACAAACATAACTGGTTAGTTATTATACCACTTTCGTGGGATAAGCATAATCCATATCAAATAAGAGATACAAACTGTCGCCAGGAAAATAATGTTTGCTGTTATTAATAGGCCAATGAACATTAGTTGTTTTCCTGGTGATATTCTTAAAATAAGAAAAATATGGTATCAGTCAAAGCTTTCGATAAAGTGTAAGATATAGCTAAGAGTTTTGTTGGTAACCCTTTATAATACTGTTCCGTAGTTAACAGGTAAATATGCAGGAAGTAAGCAGCAACAAAGGAGTAGTGCTTCATTAAC
>JABFEA020000010.1:9079147-9090242 GCA_019775915.2 Cyphomyrus plagiostoma | reverse complement strand
TATTAGTTAAGTTCTCCCCAAGCGAGCTTGATGGGCCGAATGGCCTCCTCTCATTTGTATAGTTCTTATGTTCTTATCTCCTCAAAGCAGTGCTTCTTTCATATCTGACACTATAACGCTCTCCCACCAGTCCAACCACTAGGGGCGCTGCTAGGGCATTGCCTTATCCCAGAGACATAATCTGTCAGAGAGTCATGGTATTGAATTACTGAGGCACTACAATGATATTAGGGAAATGCAACCTCAGACTAGGACTATGTGGTGATGTGTGGAATTCTCGAACTGAGAGCATGGTTCTTAAACCATCTGAGCTAGACAAATCATTCGGGGTTCAGTCCCTAGTGCCCCCGGCTTGTGACACCCCTGCCACTCGCTCTTCCATCAATTGCCACATATCTAGTATGAGTTCATAGTGAGTCTGGAACTTCTCACAGGAAGCATAAGACAGGAACCACCCTGGACAGAAGGCCAGTTTGTCACAAAAACATACACTTTAGCGACTAATCCACCCCCCATACGTCTTTGGCTGGAAACGGACGCCCTACGCACACGCACGGCCGGAAAATATTAAAAATCACATCAATATGTATAATTTTCCTTAACTAGTTTTGAATCTGAGCTATGCGTAATTCCCCTGATTTTCTCTGTCTGCTCTTAGGCCTACAGACGGGGGCCCCCTCCCTACATCCTCTGTGCCAGCAAAAGCTACAATCGCAGCAAGCTTGGCATTCATGTGCTGTAAGTGTAACATGGATCTGAACTGCAGTCTCTCCCCCACCAATCAGTATTATATAACCACTTAAGGTGAGTCATGCCAACAGCTTCCCCATAATAATAGCGATTAACGTCGGCTTTATTCGCATGAAGGCGGCTGCACTTTCAACCATCAGGCAGAAACAGCCTTTAATTCTGCCTCCTTTAAAAGGCAAAGTGCATTTACAACACGTCCTGCGGATTAATAAGATGAGAAAAACAGCAGGGGGAGCAGGCAGGGAAGAGCTCTGCAGATTAACGGGGGGGGGGGGGCACGTTTGCTGGGACCCCCCCCAAACCAGGCTGCAGCGCTGAATGCTGGGAGGCTGCCCGCAGTGCCAATTCATGCCGTCGCATTCCAGAAATCTCCACCTGACGCTGTGTTCAGCTTCCGTTCGGAGCTGCCCAGCCTCAAATGTCACATTCATGAAGAACTGCATGATGGAGACGTGTCACTGATGTTTTCATGGGAGTAACGTTATAGCCTGTGAAATATGGCGTTGCACAGGCCACATACTTAAAGATTTCAGCGATGTCGAGCCCATGAGAAAAACCCAGGTGTCCCCAATATGCTGTAGGCCTGGGGGTCGGGGGACGTCGCCGGGTCGACCCACATTTTTCAATGCTGTTTACCTTTCTGGTGTCTTCGGTGAATACGGTTTATGTTATGCTGCAAAGACGCTTTTTCCTTGTGTTTCATCTTCACGGCTGCGTTCGACAGGCCGCGCACCTCCATTACTCCACAGAGGTGACACCATTAAGGCACTACGGGGGTTAAGTACGGCCCTTTTTTTTCAATATACCCTCAGATTATTATATAGAATCTGAGGTTATATATCCTTAAGTGCTCATTCAACCACGGAGAGCTCTTCCACGCTGCAGACCCTGAGAGATTGCTGCAATTTACCCAAGACAAATAGATAATGGAGGTGAAAATAAATATTGGGACTTATAAATCAGAGGGGCCCTTTTGTCCCTGAATCAGCCATTCATGCATCTGTAGGCTGACAAAGGACATTTCCTCTAGATATCCCCTTTGATAAAACTGATATCCAAAACCCCTCACTGGAGAGCTTTAGTCAGCGATAATAAATTATGGCCAATGGGAAAACATGCAGCGGAGTACACGGTTTGTTTCTGATGTGGGTGTAACTTGTTTCAAACAAAGGGGAGCGGGAAGAGTAACGCGAGCTTAAAACAACGGGGTCTTCATCCAGTTGGGATCTAACTTTTGCCCCTTCTGCTTTGGAGCCTCTCCTTTGTTCTTACGTCAGCGTTAGGGGTGTGGGCAGTGGGAACAGGCCTCCGATTCCATGCCGTCAGAGGCTCTGGCAAAGCGTACGGCAGAAGGGCTCTGAAAATTCCCCCGTGTGCAGGTCCTCGGTCAGGGGCCTCAATGGAAGATCTCAATTAGGAAAGAGGTGTTATAGAGCCTCGGTAGAGGGGCCCCATTGGAAGATATCACGTATCGTTAGCGAACCCTTTTCAAAACCTTGCCAGAAAAGAATCACTTTGAGGGGCCAGGTGAGATGGGTGCCAAGCAAGCAGAAGGAGTGTAGGGATGGAGGCCAGCCCAATGGACGTAAGGGAACTTCTATGCAGGTAATCAGGGTTGCTATACATTATTCTTACGTCAGTTATTTAGTTTGTTATTTTGGATGGTGAAGAGATGGACTTGCAATGACCAATACTCTAACTTACCATGTAATCTGCACGGGTTGTGTGAGGAACTTCTTCAGAAATGCCCTTTATTTACATAATAATCTGGGAGTCCTACAGCAGAATCAAGAAAACAACAAATTTCCACCTTTGCTGGCATGATAGATTATTGCTGCGTCGTCTTGATATTTAGTCTACAAAGGCTGGGAAGCCCTCGAAGACGTGCTTATGGTAAATGTGCAACCTCACCCCCCTCCCAGGAGTCATATTTCTGTTTAAAACCTGAAGCAGGAGTCCAAGTCTAAGATCATAATTTGTTGTTGCAGCCTCCTCAAGTCAAATACAAAGGCACAGATGAGAAAGACAGGGAAAAAATACACCTTGTGTGATTTTTTTTTTTTTTAAATGGGAACCAGATGTGAAGGAGGAGTATGGAAACAGGTGATGATAATATTGCACACAGATGGGAAAGAGTCCGAATGAGTTCGTGCCTCGTTGTAGGCGCCATAAATATATATTCTTTCAAAATGATGATGAAAATGATTTCTAAGTGAGCTGGACTCAAGCCTGTCTCAGCGTTGTGTAAACCTGGAGGGCTGGAGGCCAACTCTCCCAGCGCCAATCTTATCCCAAGCAAAACAAATCATTCCCCCCCCGCCCCCCCAGCAGCATTTTGCGGTGCCCTGAGGATTCCTGGATCCATGGGAAGTGATGCTTCTCCGGTTATGGGGCTGATTTAAAAACAATGGGGTAGAACGGTGGGCCCCTAGAATGATGGGCGCCCAGAATGGTGGGCACCCAGAACGGTGGGCCCCTAGAATGGTGGCCACCCAGAACGGTGGGCCCCCAGAACGGTGGGCCCCTATAATGGTGGGCCCCCAGAAAGGTTGGCGACCAGCAGATACACTTAAACATGGGAAGGAGGGGGTCAATCCTCCAAATATTTGTCCCAAATGTTTACAGTCACGTTGGCCGTGTTTAGGATTATGTCTCACGGGAGAGATTTGGAGAGTGTTTAGAAAGACGTGACACTGAACATTAGAACAACGTTTTCACTGTGAACACCCCGTATGCAACCCCCAGGGAGCTGCTGTCGGTGTGTGGGGGGCTGGGCCGAAGTGTCAGATAGCTGCTGATTTGTGCTCCTGGCGTAGTTATCGCCGTGCCATGAGGCCCCCAGGGCCCTAGCCAGAGTCCCTTGCTGTCCATGTAAAAATGCAGCATTCCCACGGGAGCAGCTGGCTTTGGGTCACCAGAGAGGTCTGTAGATTGACCGGCAGGGGCGATGGGGTGGGATACGTCAGGCTAGGCACCCCTGAGGAGCCAAAGGCTGCCAGGGGTGTCGCTCTCACCACGGACCACGGAACATGGATGGACACAGGTTGGGGGTTGTTTGGATGGGGTTGAGGGCAAGCGTGTGAGGTATGGTACAGACTGTCCCTCAAGGGTCCCAGGGGAACTCATGGCCTTTGTACAGGAATAAAGTGTTACAGATAGAAAAAGACCAAAAACCCCAAAATGAAACACTGTCAACAAGCAGAACAAAGGGGGAGAAATATAATATCTTTTATTTCTCTTGTATTTTTCTCAGAAGATAGAAGTTTAAAGGAAAATACTCCCATAATGCGAAAAAAGATACAGCAGAACTGAGAAACACTGTATAACTTTGGGGCTTATTTCTGTGATCCGTGTCACGATGTACTTTGTACTTAGTATGGTATGCAAATTTGGAAGCAGGTTGAATCTGCATGGGGGGCCGGGGGCCTTATCATCAGGTCTCAGGCTCCCATCTCCCCACAGGGGTGGTGGGTGATGGCACAGTGCCGAAGGATCCACGCCCCCCCCCACACCCCACGCCCCCCCGGCTCAGCCACAGAGGTGTGAGAACCTCTCCACTGGCACAAAGCCAGGTGGGGGGGTTAACCCACAGACACAGGGCCCAAATGGGGGCACTCTGTGGTTTGTGGATTCCAGGACCACCATTTGGAAGGGTCTGGGGGGAGGGAAACATACTCACAGCCAATGTGTGACACATGTACATGGCGTCCCACCTCCAGAGGCACCGCAAGACATTCAGCAGCTTGAACTTAACTAACCTATTACTGTCCGTGTAGAAAGGTACAAGATCTATTACTGTCCGTGTAGAAAGGTACAAGATCTATTACTGTCTGTGTAGAAAGGTACAAGATCTATTACTGTCCGTGTAGAAATGTACAAGATCTATTACTGTCCGTGTAGAAATGTACAACATCTTCCGGGCCAATGACAAGTCAGTGAAAAGAAGGCATTTGTGTGCTAACAACCTAGCTATGAAAGATCTATCTATCTGTCTATCTGTCTATCTGTCTGTCTGTCTGTCTGTCTGTCTGTCTGTCTGTCTGATTGCTTATCTTGGCATGTTTGGTGACATGCTGCTTTTCACCTTCTGTCTGTGCCTGTGTTTGCTGCCCAGGGTCCGCAGTCAGTACCCAAGTGAGAAGCCATGGAGCGGGCAGACAGGCCACCGTGCACAGCTGGGAATGCCCTGCTGTCCCAGTATCCCCTGCTGTATCACCCACTGTGGTAGGCCCTGTGTTCTGTGGCTCTCCGGTTAGATGCCTTTGGGGTGGGACTATGCGGTACCTGCCAGGGGTGATTATGTTCTGTCCAGCCCAGCTAGCAGATCTGCTCGGGCTGATTGGCACAGGTCGGGGTTCAGTGCCATCAGGAAGATTCACAGGAAGCAATGACTGCCCCCTCGGGCCCCTCCCCATGTCAAAGAACATTCACAGCCCCTGCAGCGTCTGTATTGCCTGGTGGACAGCCAATGGCCCCATCGCTGCTCTCGCCGTCACCGTGGCGACCCGCCATCCCCTGCCAGTGCTCCCCTGTCTTAATGTGCATCTGCCGGCCAAACAGACCCACGCATCCCGGGATGAAAGCAGCCACATCAAAGAGGCACATGTTGCTCACGGAATAAACAGCTACCCTGTTTTTGTCTTCCCAAAAGCAGGCTCCACTGTCCCGGGTACATTTTTCCACAGGTGTTCTCTGCTGCATCATGGAGAGCTTGAACCACTTCCTCTGCGGTGGTGAGCAACAGGGAGTCGCACACGCATGCCTTAACTGTCACTGGCTCCTCCCCCAGCACTGACTCAGACCAATGACTGAAGACAGCGAGGTGGCGTGTGATCGGAGACAGAGGACCACCTGAGCTCCCATCACCCAGGGACTTGCACAGCTGCCTGAAAACCACTAATTGCCCCCCCCCCCCAAACCAGCTCCCACATTGCACTGGGCTTCTGTCACTGCGGATGAAGGTGCTTCAAGACAGAACAGGAAGAGAAGGGGGCTTGATTTGTTGCTCGTGCAAGGCTTGGAAGTCTCTCCGTCGCCCCAGCAAATGTGACACAGCTGGCTTTCGTCTCGCTGACAGGAGCGTCGCGGGTAAGAGGGCCAGCTGTGGCGATCCTGTGTAGCGGATGGAGAAGCATAGAGCAGGGAGGGCGAGAGGCGCAGGGCTTGTGTAGTAAGGCTCACCTACAGGGACCCATATCAGTCAGGGCAGAATGAGGTGGCGCACAGGGGTAACTGCGGACTCGGGCGTAACCAAACGTTGCTGGTTTCAATAAACATCCCTCCCGCGTGTCTCAATCCCACATTTCCTGGCAGACAGCTGCCAATCGCATAAAACGATCCTTCTGCACAAGTGATTGGGCAACAGCAAACATAATAAAGGTAATAAGGATCATAAAACATGACAATTTAAAAATATTTACTCAAAATGATTAAATATATGCTTCCCAATCTACGTCTCAAAAACAAAAAACAAGGGAGCCAGAGAAATGCCTTCGACAGATTATTTTAGGATCCGAATTCAGCTAATGCAATATGAATTTTATGAGATCAGTCTGGCAACTTTATGAATTTTATAACTAAACAGTTTATATTTTCAGTCGGGGTGATTTACAGCTTCGTACTCGCTCATGTTCATGCGAAAATACAGCTGTGTGGCTATGAAGCAGTGGAGGAAATTGGACCTGACAATGTTTTCCATCTTTTCTTCCTCAAAGTAACCCTGCCTCCGATTCCTCAGGCCTGACCATTGGTTCATGACAAAGGAGGTGAGGACAACCGGCTGACCTTCCAGCTGAGGATCTGCAGCAGGGCCCTTGGCCAAAGGGAGGGGGGGTGTTAGGGGCAGAAGATGCTCCCCCAGGCACCTCATTTTCAGTGAGGCTTGGAATGTGCTGGACCTCAGGCGGTGGGGGTGACGAGACTGGCAACAGTGCTGATCTGATCATCCTGTAGCACTCAGCCATGATGAGAAGCCCATTTTACCTGAGTGCTGCTGTATAGAGCGTCACTCAGAAGAGCCTCCTCTCATCTCTCCTAGTCTGGGCCAGATGCGCCGCTGGCTGCCTTCAAAAAGCAAAGAGGCTATAAGGTATCTGGGCCAATAGGGGGCGCCACCCTGCAGACAGCTTAGCAAAGCGAATCCTGTCAGTCCAAGGATTCAGGGCTTTTGTTCATTAGTCAGAGTGTGTGAATGTACAGGCATCACAAAAAAATTTTGTTGTGGGAGGAGGGGTAACAACATTGATTTAGATACATCTATCACTTATTTGGCTTTGATCACAAGCCAAGAGACAACTCAGAGGCTATTTATTTATACAAAGTTTGTCTTAATTTAAATCAAATAGCTTTCTATGGCTTGAACCAGACAGCGTAATAGAAGGCCAATTTGGATGTAGTTAAATGAATTGTTTTGAAAGCCTACCGCAGGCAACCGTGCTTGTATTTAACTACAAAGGAGCAGGGGGTTCGAGCGAGCGTCTGAGGCAGCGCCACGCACTGAGGATGTCGGGACAGCTCACGCCACGGGCGCGCATCAAAACCACTGTTCCCTCTGCATCATTTATTTTTATCTTTCTATTTTTCCCTGCAACTGTGTGTTGTGGCAGTGAGAGGCAGTCAGGAACAGCCCCATTGGAGGGGGCTGGGGACTAGCCAGCGTCCCACAGCGAGTGGAAGTGGACCTGCGGAGAAAGCAGTGGGTGTGCCCCGTCAATCACGGTAACAGCGCGCTTTACACGTGGCATACAGCCCCACTCCTTATGCACACACAAATAAACATTCAGCAATATAGCTTGAAATACATCTATGGGTACTTAACTCAATGGTACTACAGCTGTCAGTGACCTGTTAGTCCCGCCCAGCTGGTACCCATCAGCAGCCTGTAGTATCCAATCAACATTTTCACACATTGACATGTGACTTCTGTCACCAAAGTTACGGCAGCCATTGTAATTCTCCTCCTAAAGCCTTCACATGGCCCTCAGTAAAGCACTTATCACATCACAAGGTAACATCTTGAGGTCCTGCTCTAGATAAGGTCACTGAAGCACATTGTCGGTAGAGATAAAGAAAAGATGAGCTCTTACCTGCTCCCATGCAATTTATCTGGAAGGGAGAATTTGACACCCTAGTTGAGGGGAATGCCAAAAAAGCACATATTTTTAAAAATTTCTTTTTTAGTACAGCCAGACCGCCTCCCTCCACCACGAGTATCACAAGTCCTGATTTCCAGCATGTCAGCATGTACCACAGCGTGTCCAGGCGAAGGGCTGATCTTGTCGCCTCCACAGCCAGGCCACCCACATCCCCAACCAGCTCCATTGTGTGGTTTCAGCAAAGGAATTTGTCATACAAAGTAGCAGCATGTACGTTAAATTAAATACAGGACATGGGCGGCTATTAAAAAAGCCTTCAAAATCCCATGAGCTACAAAAACACAAGCTTGCAAGACTGAGCTTGTAAATATATGTGATCTAATTTAGTCTCATACTGCAGCTCTGTGGTCTTGTACCACCTGGGCTGTGTGCCATGTGTAAGCCCCGCATGGCATATTTTTAGCATGTGCCATGCGTAAATCCCTGTATGGTATGCCTGTAGCGTGTGCCGTAAGTAAGGCCCTGTATGGCGTCCTGTAGCGTGTGCTGTGTGTAAGGCCCTGTACAGCGTCCTGTAGCGTGTGTTGTGCGTAAGTTCCTGTATGGCGTCCTGTAGCGTGTGGCGTGCGTAAGGCCCTGTATGTCGTCATGTAGCGTGTGCCGTATGTAAGGCCTGACATAGTGTGACTGTAGCGTGTGTCATGCAGCAGTCCATCCAAGGAGCTTTTCAGCCATACATTCCATTTCAGACACATGTTGTACTGGATGAGCGATAACAGGAGTAGGATGGATGGCTGAGTCCGGTTACATTTCTCTGAGGCTTTATGAGAGGCTCTTCCAGGACACGTTTGACATCTCCAAGGCTTCAGGACCATTGCTCTGCAAGGAAGCTTGATGCAGTTGAGGCCATGAGGGGCAACCGGCCCACAGATCGAGGATGAGGGCCCCGTCCCTCACCCCCGCTCCCCTACCCCCCACTAAGCAGGCTCCGTACCCACCAAAGGCTTTTGTGCTGTAAAGTTTCGGGCCTCTTCACTGGGGTACTGGATTAAGGGGGGGGTTGAGTTGGGCTCCGACGCTCCTGCATTGTGCCCAGTGCGGGTCAGCAGCAGCACAGGATCTCATACCGGTCTGTCACTTCCCTGCCAGACAGAGATCTGGGTCCAGGTTACGTCCCTGAAGTACAAGTACTGTATCAGAGTCTTTTATTGTACAGTGCCTTTGATTTCTGCTGCATGACAATATTTATTACAGAACATACTCAATAGGGGCAGAATCCTTATATGTATATAGAGTATGAACAATTAATTCATTTGAGTGAAAGAATGTTGTGGTTTCAATGGGGGGTTCAGCCTAGATAAAAGTACGGCTAAATATGGGGTGCCTCCCTGGGAGAGACACAGAAAATCTCCAGGGACTCCCCCCCCCCCCTTCCTCTTTGGCATGTTAATAGTATGGAAAGTGGGGCAGACCCAGCATCACACTTGCTGAGACCCCTACAGGCCAGTGAGGCTGGCGTGAGCAGGAGTGGACTGGAGAAGGTCGGCCACACGCTAACCTTACATCCGACTCTCTCTGTCTCATCCTCAACATCACAGGATTGGGGTAAAAAAAGAAAAACAAAGGTACAAGGATGGCATGAAATTGGAAACAAAGACGGATGGAAAAGCTGTAGATGTACACCCACATAGCAAGATGAGTCTGATCCGGATCTGGGTCAAATGTTGTTCAGGTTCTGAGATCAGATCTGGCCTGGTGTCATTTTCCACAAGAGACCAATACTGGTCTGAATCTGGTTTCTGGATTTGAAACAGACAAGGGCCATATCTTTGAATGTTACCAAATCTGGCCCGTATCTACACTAAAGTCAAATATTAAATTTAGAGATGGGACTGATAGAGGCAGTGAGTGGCTCTGTGAGCTAAGTCACCATGCCTGTGATCTGAAGGTTGCTGGTTTAAGCCCCATCCTCAGCAGTGTGCATTGCATGTTAGCTGGCCCTGCACTGTGATTCCCCCAAACAATGGAGAGTAAGATGGTGTCAGTAAAGAGAGCTGTTCTAATGTATCTGTACAAATAAAGCCCATTTGTTTGTTAAATGCAGCTCACATTTACGTTTCCCAGACTGACTGCTGCTCAGTTCCTCTTCAGGATCCTGCCTTAACACATATGGGCAGTGAGTGGCTCAGTAGACTAAGTCTCTGCGCTGGTGAGTGGGAGGTTGCTGGTTCAAGCCCTGACCCTGGTGGTGTGTTTGCAGTGTAGGCTCTTGAGCAAGACCGTTAAACCCCAACTCAGGGGGTGTTGCTTGTGTGTCTGACCACCACCCCGATCTAAAGACAGTGTACCTTGCCTTGATCCAAGACTAATAGGACAAGCATTTTAAGGAAATAATAATGAACACTTTATCAATCCCCTGAACTCTCTTCACTGAAAGCAACCTCAGACACACCAAGGCCAGGCTTAAACCAACAACCTTCTACTCACAGATATAGAGGCTTAACCCACTGAGCTATTCAAGCAACCACCGAACTAGGAAAGTATAAAACCTAATTGGGTTCACACATAACACCCCTGGAAAAGAAAATCTATGGGAACTGATCATACATATATGGTCGGGCGAATGTGCGCCACACCTTCAGAGTGTATACCGACCAACTGTAATCATTCAGAACTCTGGACAGATTCTGGTGCAGACTCTCCTGCCCTAATGTCACTGGCACTCAGATTTAAGGAGATTTAGGCAGATCTGGCCCAGGATCAGATGCTGCATGTGCAGGTATGTAAGTGACGTATGTGTGTAGGTGTGAGGTCAAAAAATGGGAAAAAATACCCAGACGTTGCTTTGTTTACAGACCATTTAAATACACAGCCATTCTGCAGTTACTACTTCCTGTTCCTGCTGTCCCTTTCTTGGCATTAATGTAATTTCAGCCCTAAAGTGTTTTAGTGGCTCACTGTTTAGATATAAAGGCATGACTCTGCGGGAGCCGGATGAGTGAGAGAGCAGACACCACGCTGCGGCACGCTCACGGTTTCGTGTTGCTGCAAAGGCTGTCACATGTACAATTCAGCTCTGCAGAAAATGGAGGCCTTTGATGTACAGGACCTAAACGTAAGTGTTGGGGCGGCAAGGCGGTTTGGGGGGGTTAGTGCTACGGTCCCCCACCTCTGAGCCGCGGGTCGGGTGGGGGGGGGGGGGGGGGGGGGGGGGGGGGGGGGGGGGGGGGGGGGGGGGGGGGGGGGGGGGG
>JABFEA020000010.1:9066489-9079137 GCA_019775915.2 Cyphomyrus plagiostoma | reverse complement strand
CCCCTCCATAAAATGGCGGCCTTTGTTGCACAGGCCCAAAACGTACGTGTGGGGGGGGCACGGGGGTTGGGGGGGGTTTGTGCTCCGGGCCCCCCCCCGTTCGCCGCGGGCTTTAACCCCCCCCCCCCCCCCCCCCGGCTCTGCGTGTCCAGTTTCCATGTTCTCCATTGTTTGCGTAGCTTTCCTCCAGGAGCCTAAAGACACATGGCGATGGACTGGCACCCCCAACCAGTGTGTCCCCTGCCCGGCACCTGGGGGCACATGGGGCAGACTGGCGTCATGCCGCGTTTCCATACGCGGTGCCGCCAAAAGGCCGAAGTTTTCCAGCTGCTTCCCAGCAGTCGATGCCCCAGATGTGAACCCGGCTCTCGCTGGCCCCCCCTGGCATGCCCACCCCAGGATGGCGTGCGGGGCCCCTCTGCCACCGGGCCAGCTGGACCGGGCCACTGCCGTGGCAGCCAGGCCTGGATCTCCACCCAGAACCTGGCCCCGTCACCCCGGTGATGTCACTAGGGATCAGGCAGCCCCCCGATGGGGAGCCATGGGTGTTGGGCGCCGGGGGAGGTGCCGGATTGCGGCTTTCCTGGGCAGACTGCGAGGAGTCTGCTTAACGGTCTGGGATTATTATCCAGCGAGGTGGAATGGGGTGCACTGGGCACAACTGACCCTGCTTCTTACGGGTGGGGAGGGGGCGTTTCAGCCAGCAGCGATGGAGCAAGAGGGAGGTGATTATGGGCACCAGCAGGGGCAGCCTTGGGGTAGGGGGCCCTGTGGTTCATACTCGACTGTAACGGGTCATATAACAGCAGAGCTGGGTGTTTCAACACTGTGCATCAAGCAAGAAAACATACAAAAAGTACAATAGAATACAGACACTTTATTCAGTGCCACGGGGAATTTGTCTTTCCGCCAATCCCATCTGGCTCTCCATAAGATACCCAAAGACACACACACAGGTGCGAGCAAACTTGGTGGCCACAGTGTAGGGTTAAGGGCCGCACTCAGGGAGCACAGCAGCACCATTAGAGTACCGTCCCTGGGATTAAAACCAACAACCTTCTGATCGCAAGCAGGCAAGCCTATCAGAGAGCGAGCAGTTTTCACATCACATTCGAGGGTGTCTGCCAACATCCAATTGGCTGTGTGAAGCTAGCTTATGGAGAGGGTAGGATGCTGAGATCCTCTTGCAACATGTGGCAAGCGGTCACTATGTCTACCCACATCCCTCTTCTTCAAACAGGAAATGGCAATGTTCAGTCAACAAGGGCACAGATAAAATTAGCAAAATTGAGATGAATATTCAGCAGTAATGAGAGTTATGCGGAAACGCAAGATTCAACCATCGACACTCAAAGCCACTAACTTGTTAGCACCTGCAGGACCCTAATTTGGTCTAGTGAGACCTGAATGATAACTTCCTGGTCCCCGTTCCAGGAATTCCTCAGATGCACGCAGAAGGTGCAGGCTCTGGGCAGGAATGACGGCCTGTCTAAAACCCAGCCCAAGCCACACCCCTTTTCCAATCCATAGGCACCCAAAGAGGTCAGAGGACATCCATCTGTAGCATTTGCCCCATCGTTCTGGATGGAGGGATGCAGCTCCCTGTGTGCCCCCCCCCACCCCACCCCTGCAGCTGCTCCACCCTGCACTCCCCCTGCTGTAAATCTGGATGAAATATCTTGCAGGTGTCCGGATTAAAGCGCAGTCACACAGGACCGTGAGCTGGGGCCGCCGCTTGTTTGGTTTCTGAGAACCCCTGATGGTGCTGCTGACGGCTCTGAGCTGAGTTACACTCTGAGCAGGATGAGTAAGAGAGCAGCTGTCACCCCGCTGTGTCCCGGACAGTTTAGGGTACCTGCCTCCTCTGGTTAAACAACACAACCTTCACACGCTCTCCTAGACTGCAGACAAGCACTGAGGAATAGACACTGAAGGCGTTGTTACGGCAACCACGTTCTCAGTTCCTATTGGGCACCCAGTGTTATAACCCGCTTATAATGTGCACCGAGCGCCCAGCGGACAGACTCAAACTGTGCGGGGCAGGAGGAGCGGATGGCCAGATGGGACAGATGGGGAGTGGCAGCAGCCCGAAGCGGACAGAGCAGCAGCTGGGGAAGGAGAGATGGACAGTGGGCAGGAAGGAAAGGAAGGAAGGAAGGAGGGAGGGAGAGAGTGAGAGAGAGGGCTTTTTAAGTCATGTCATGGGGACTTAGGGTTACCGAAATCTGTAACCGCAGACGCAGGGGCACAAACTCGCTCGCTGTCCCAGCCAGCCACTCACATCTCATTCTTCATGGAAAAGTCTCCAGACTAAATAATCTCTTATGGTTAGATTATTAATGCACAATTACCAAACAGCATTGTGTAGTAACTCATCTTCAGAAGCAAAAAAAGAGTCCCTGTTAAAATAAACTCTTACCAGAGGAACAGTAAACTTTTTTCATTTTTCAGTTCTCGGTGTGAGTTTGAAGCAAATTTCTGGAGGCCAGCGACTAACCTGCCTGCAGAGGCGAAGATGGCGGTGATGTTTATGAGCGACGGAGCAAACAGGCAACGAGCTGCTGAGGACGCGAGGCCCCCGCAAGCCGTGCGCTACTCCCTCCCCAGCTGGAGGGGTCCCAAAGGCGGGGGGGGGGGGGTGGCTCGCCCTCAAGAGGCTGATTAGATAATGGTCACACTGTTGGAAGGGGAAGGATAGGCGCTGTCGGGGAAACCCCAGGGGGCCTATCGTGGTCCATCTGAGCGGGGAGCAAATAAGAGGCGTGCTGTGCTCCTCCCACATATGGGGGAGGGAGTGACGTCCGCCCCATTGATGCCGAGTACCAGGCTGGGGAGGGACGCCCGGGCCGGCTTCAACAGAGTGACCTAGCGGGCGGGCAAGTGGGAGGCTTTCGTTTTGGAGATTTAGACGGTCAGCAGATGTGGGCTCAGGATGGATTGTCCCCAGTGGAGGTGTTAATTCAGCAGGATTCTGGGATTATGTTGTGTCATTAAAGGCATTTCAACAACTGTCCACACTGACATATTTCTCTGGCTGTGAGGAAGGGAGCGAGAGTGAGTCCGGACCTACACCCCTGCCAAGAGAGTTACCGTCAGGAAGCTTAGAAGCTCCCCCCACAGTACGGTTTTCGGGTTTTGCCCGGAACAGACAAGCTGAACCAGATTTGTGTCCTGAGCGTGTGTCTCGTCCTGGGTTCCCATTTCCGGCTCACATGAATGTTCCGCTGGTGTGGACAGTGACTGGCCATTCCGGCCCACGGCGTGTGACGCAGTGGAACCCAGAGCGATAAAATGCGGCATCATCACCTGCTATGAGCCCATACTCTTCTGGTGTGAAACCTGCAGGGGACCCCACAGGAAAGACAGCCGTTCTTACATTTGTCAAGCTCCTGATTTTCATCTGTTTCTACTCTCATGGTGAAGAAAAACAGGAAGTAAGACCATAATAAATGGACCGATCAGCCATAACTTTAAAATCACTGACAAGTAAAGTGTCATCTTGTTACAGCGGCACCTGTCAGGGGTGTCATTATATATCAGGCAAGTGAACAATCAGTTCTTGAAGTTGATGTGTCATGATAGAAAGGCGTCAGAACACAGTTCAGCGTGGCATGCTGCGTAGCTGCAGACCAGCCAGAGTGCCCATGCTGACCCCTGATCACCCTCGAAAGCGTCTGCAATGGTCAGGTGAGCATGAGAAACAAACCATGGAGCAATGGATGGAAGATGGCCGGGTATGATGAGTCACCATGTGGACAGCTGGGTGCGTGTGTGTCATTTATCTGGGGAAGAGGTGGCACCAGGATGCACCATGGGAAGAAGGCAAGCTGGCAGAGGTGGTGTGATGCTCTGGGCAATGTTCTGCTGGGAAACCTTGGGACCTGGCATTCATGTGGATGTCACTTTCACACGCATCACCGACCTAATCATTGCTGCAGACCCTTTCATGGTAACTGTATTCCCAGTGACCTCTTTCAGCAGGATAATGCGTCCTGCCACACTGCAAAATTGCTCAGGAATGGTTTAAGGAACATGAAAAACAATTCAAGGTGTTGATTTGACCTCCAAATTCCCCAAATTTCAATCTGAGTGAAGCATCTGTGGGATGTTTTGGACAAACAAGTCTAATCCATGGAGTTTCTGCCTCACAACTTGCAGAACTTGAAGGACCTGCTGCTAATGACTTGGTGCCACAGGACACCTTCAAAGGTCTTGTGGAGTCCAGGCCTTGTTGAGTCTGAACTGTTTTGGCGACCTACACAATACCACAGGTGGTTTTAATGCTATGGCTGATTAGTGTATTTAAACATCTCTATGGATGTGCCACCTGACAGCTGCCCAAAAAACGATAAAATTTTCATGTTTCTGCCTTTCAAATATATTCATTATGGCTGCACAGAAACAGCACGTTACATTTTGTCTTAAAATCCATGTGGTTAAAATTCAGCCACAGGTGATGATTTAAAAGGGGAGAAGTTGTAACAGTTTTAGAGAGACCCTAAACCCCAGGGTAACTGATTCATTTGATATTCCAGGTCTCTCTCTCTCACACACACACAGACCTGTACTCATATCTTTATGGGCACCATCCATTCATTTTTATGGGGAAAAACCCCAATACCAACATGATGACCTTAACCATAAGTAACCAAACAAAATAGAAGACTTTTGATTTTTAGTTTTTTGATCACAGATTTTTATAAAATTGAATTTCCCCTTGTGCAGCCCGTGGCACATCCCCACAGTGTAATGTAATGTATATTTGGACCACGCACACACTCACATTCACTCAGCCCAGCACTCAACGAGGCTTCCACAGCACAGCCCTGCGTCCTGTGTGCATATGTCACCAGTGAGATGTTTACAGAGATCTTGCAAACCCAAGTACACACGCATGCACACACACATACGCATGCACACACACATACGCATGCACACACACACGCATGCACACACACACGCATGCACGCACACACGCATGCACACACACACCATAGCCCGTCACAAAAACCCACAATTAGTAGCAGGTTTCAAATGACTTATAACGGGAGGCTGGAAGTTATGGGGTCTGGGACGGAGTCTGATACACTGCAGGCAGCTCAGCGGTAAAAAAAAAAAACAGGGAAGCCTGAACAGTAATAGACCATAAAATTAGACAACAGAGAGGAAAGCTGAATGGCGGCTTGAAACGGCAGAAGAATAACAGGGAGACATTAAGTCTCATTTGCAGCCATTAATGCTGACAGTTTTGAACTGCTTAAGATAATGGCCTCTTGGCGTCGCCGGGCACGTTGGAAGAAGACGTCCAGCTCTCCAGCAGAGGGACGGGAAGAGACCAGGCAACGATGATGCTGGCCATTGTCTCAGCTGAGGTTCCCGAGACAGGCAAACAAACGAGGAACACCCCCCACACACAGGCGCGCACACAGGCACACACACACTCCCCGGTCCCGCACAAAGCCAGCTTCCGAGTGAGGCCTGTCCAGCGCAAAGACAGCAAAAGCACAGCGTAACAAGGACAGAAATTTGTATTTAAACAGGCCTGCGGTTCCCTGCCGAGGGCCATTAAGTGTTATGAGCTCAGCTAAGTGGGATTACATCCGTTTTACTGCATGGTTTTACCACGCTTGTAAGACACAAAGTCTACAGGGGACCGATTCTATTACCCAATACTGACCTCATATGAGACCCCCTCCCCAGGAAACACACTTCACTCTGTTCCCCGCTGCATCTTTCCCGCCGTATCCCCAGTCGCATGAATGCGAAAAGCACGCTCCACAATGCACCATTGTTCTGAACGATCCCTACACAGCCACCTCCCCCCTTCACACCTGCAAAATTATAGCTAACGCCAGCGATAATGATGTTTGACGTTCTGCCGATTGTGTTTCATGACCATTAAACGAAGTTACTACTCTCAGTTTGAAACGTCTGGCTTGGCTCCCTGACTAACTGCTAATTTACACTTCTGGTACATGTCAACCGTGTCCAGAAAACAAGAGGAATGATTTCACTCAGATGGAATGCAAACAAAAAAATAAGTATATTATTTTACACTCTTGCATTCGAGTCTTTCTGGTGACAAGCTTCCCCCCCACACACACACACACACACACAGCAGCTGAAATTTTTTAAAAAGTGTGAGCTGCATAAAGCCCCCAGATCTTCGCACTCTGGACTGGACTGGAATTTCACCACACTTCATGGTTCATCCAAAGAAACATTTATGAAACCAGTTAAGTTCTAACAGCCAGAGACGTCCAGGAGAACAAGAAAAGCGACCAAGATACTAGACAATGTTGTTTTCGTTAAAATGGACCAGCAGCTTTCTGCAACACGTTTTTTTTTTTTATCCCTGTCAACCTGAAGTATAAAAATATTTTGCTTCCTAAGTGATTTCTGTAACCATTTAAACCCAAGACAGAGAGCAAAAAATAACACGCAAAAACATATTGTTGTTATTACACTAGTCAGATTACAAGAATAGGAATTTTCCTCCTCATTATTACACAAGATGCTGGGCCAAAGGCTTCAGTTTCTCACCCCTACGGTGTCCTGGCAACGCGGCAGAGTCCCTACGGAGACGGCTTCCTCGCGGTGATGAGGCCCTGACAGGCCCCGGCACTGCCCGCTTAATACAGTGCCAGCCTAGACGCAGAGCAGTTGGGACACTGGCAGCTTTTTGGCCCACGCCGCTCCTCTCCAAAGGCGCTGCCGCCCGCTCATTGTCATGCCAAGATTCCCATGCGGCCGCCATTGTGGGCACTTGACAAGAACAGGGTCGAGGAGCCCGATGTTGAGGGGCAGGTCTTTGTCCCGCCATCGGAGGGCGACCTGTGCCGTGTGACCCTCTGGTGGACCTGGGCAGGAGTGCATGGGAGAAAGGCGCAGCTTAGCCGCCATGAGAGACAGCCATCCACCGTAGCATTCTTCATGCGCCGTGCCCTACATCACACTGGAAGACAGGCGCACAAAAATGATTTCCACTGCTGACGGCTCATAACAATACCCAGCATGCTTTGCTGCGTTCATCCTATCCCATTGCTTGCAAAGTTTCTGTGACCAAAGCAGAGTCGCACAGCAAACAGAACCCAGTGCTTGCTCACCCCACACCTGTCCAGTGCAGCCCCACACACTGTACAGGTCTTACCATGCAGCCTTCCCAGCATGCTCCTCGGTGATGTAATAGGCAGCCCTAGAAATACAGCCAGGCCACCACAGCCTGGAGCACGAAGACTTAAGTGGCACTTCTGCCACCTGCTGGCTCCCTCATGCAGGTACAGACCTGCATGTACGTCGAACTGGTTTTTCACCTACTGGCAACAGAGGCTAATCTGTCCCGAGAAAAGCAGAGTGCACTCAGTCTATGTGTCACAAACAAGTGAACACCTCAGACAAGAGGCAGACTAAAACACCAAGCACCTGCCTCCCAGACCTGCTGTGCTGGACGAGTCTGCCCTGATTTAGGTGGTCCCCAACCACCCCCCATCTTAGATAGTGATGTCACTAAGTACCTAGGAGTAGAGCTGTTACACTTTCCCTCTTTACTGTAACTTGACTGTAATTTTAGTGTAAGCGGACAAAGTTGCCCTCTGGTGGTGGACCTCAGCAATGAACAGAAAAATTGACTAATGCCATTTAGTTGGGGAGAGGAGGAGAAGGGAGAAAATGGCATTAAATGAGCCATTTAAAGTTAAGATTGTGATCTGTAGTGCCTGCGCAGATATCTATGAAGAACAACTATGGCGCAGGACTTGTTAATCTGCAAACACACTATGATAGGAGAATAAATCAAAGTGTTATTTAAACTAATCCCATAGGAATGCAATTCTGCTGTAAGAAAGAAAAAAAGGCGACTGGTTTTAATTGGGGTGGGGGGAGCATGATACACAGGAACCGTACCCACAAAAGGCCACTGAAACTTTAAGAGAGCAGAATGACTTCATTTGTGTCAGGAAAAAAATGACAGCAACGTGTAGAGGGTGAGAAACACAAAAAAACACAAATAACGTCAAAGTGTGCAACCTGGCAAAGACACCATGGTCATTCTACCAGGAATGCAGAGCGAATGCTTGACCCAAGCATACATCATGCATGAAGTCCTGGGCCTTCCTGGCCAACCAGGAAAAACTTGATATATATTTTTTTTAACACTCATAATTTATTTTTTCCTCTCCGGTGCCAAGACTGTTGGAGATCCCCTAGAGACGAGCACTTCAGTCCCACAGCCAAGCAAATCGTTTGCAGACTACGGCACTGAGGTGAGGGGGTGTGGGACACCAGAATTATAAAGAAGTTTGGAGAGTGGCGACAATCAGGGCCTCTGGGCCTTTCAGCATCAGCCCGGCCCCCACCCAACTTTATCAAGTGGGCCTGTGACTGATAGCATGCGGCGGATACGAGGAGGGGAAAAAAAACAGCATTTAATTGGTAACAGTCTCTGTATGTATGTGAGGAAGGTAGACCTAATTAATACCAGTAATAGAGAGATCCTCTCCGGGCCGGGCTGACATATTTATTATTGGAAGTCAGTGTGACTCCATCTGGGACCGGTCGTCTGACTGGTCCGAACGGACCGCCTGCTGTTTGTTCAGGCGCCTCCCACAGTCGCAGTAACGCCTGGCAGTTACCGGGGTTATCAGAGATCATCACCGGCAGAGTTATACTGGCTTCACTTTGCTGCCCCGCCCCACTATAAGCACCTCCCCCAGATACTTGCCTCCCTTCCCTAATTTGTAGTTCAACCTCCCGGCTCACAGTGGTGAGACGGGCCGTCTTTGTAATGAGTGCAGCGGAGCACTTAGAGAATGAGGGCTCTGCCACGGTGTTGATGTTGGCTGCCCTTATCAGCAGGGCGGCGCTGATGCCTGCGTTGGGCCTTCCATCATGCCCCGCTGCCCAGAGGACGGACGTAATCTAAATCCAGTCCAGATGTATGACTCTAAGCCCTGGGCAGCTTCCTTCAATGTTTTCAATAACTCACTATGCATTTTTTTTTTCTTAACCCCTCCCCCCTCCCCCACCAAAAACATCACAGATCACCCGTGATAACGTCGGCCAATTAAAACACGTCCTCACCTCACCAAATGACTGGAAGAATTTGAACATAAGCCATATTATCTAAACAGTGGGTTCAACTCTAGTAATCAATCATCTATCAATCAAACCTTTTAAAAATAATCTATTGGCCTCCCTGGGTTGTCTAATCTGATCCTGTATCAGGTTTTACTTAGCAACCTCTCTTCCCTGAGTATCTCCCCCTTATCACTGCAACTTTTATGATGCAAACATATTAAAAAAGAACAAGGTCTAGTATCATTTGAGGATTCATTACTGGGGTGTTATAAGTCAAGAACTGTCAATCTAATTGCTGAATATTGATCCACAGCGTACTAAATATGCTAAGAAAAATGTATCTGAAAATCAACAGGCATTTTTAAGAACATTGTTTTATTTAATAAATAAACACTGAAAAGTAATACAAAAATACTTCCCCTCACAATAATTATTTCCCCAATAACTGCTTTGTGCAGTTAGGAGCTCTGAGGACAAGGCAACGTAAAAATATGTGGATGACAGCAGGTGGCGCACTGAGTGCATCACTTAGGGCAGCTGCTGGAAAAAGGCTCTTCTGATCAGGTCCAGTTCCACGTCTCACATTTACCATCCCACTTAGGTTAGCTTGCATATGATCCACTCAGCATCCTGTGCGGATGCCTGACCTCCTAGTCCTCGTCTGAGGGGAGGTTGTCTCCGACGTCACGCACCTCCCGGTACCCCCGCAAGCCTTGCACCTCCAGGCCACAGAGCTCTGTGCCGACGCTCAACCTCTCGGCCAGCTTCTGCGCAGCTACCTTGGCCTGCAGCTCCTGAGATGCAAAAACACAGAGAGCTGTGCATCAGGGGGTTAAAATATGGCATATGACAAAGCAGAGGCAAAGTTCATTCACCCCGCTGGCTCCAGAATATAGCTCACTGTAGTCATCAAACTTTCTAAGCACAAGAAAAGAAAGATGAAAAAGATTCTACACTAAGAGAAACAGCAGGTGGTGTAATAGTGAAGAACATGGATGCACAGCCTGATAGGGGAAGGGGCTGTGCTGTATTGTTGTGCAGTCTACATGGTGACCTACTGAATTACCCAGCAGTACAGATGGGTAAACATGTGTCAGCTTAGTAACTCAATAAGAAAAGTGTCCTTCGAACCAGACAGCCCCTGACTTCTCAGTCAGGTCTTACATTTAAGTGTTACAAAGTACAAATGGTTATTGGCACTTTGTTTCCAAGCAGTACTCTTCCTAACACCTTACTGGAGAAAATTTCAGTAAATATGATATTTCGTATGCATTTAACAAACAACCCATCTGACACCTGCAGTTTTATCCACTGTAATATATTGTATTATAGTGTTTTTTGTTTGGGGGGGGGCATACTAATTGTTTATACTGTGGTATATGGTATTTTAACAATATTTTCAAAAATGAAATTAAAATACCGCAGAATACCCAAAATACCATAGTATACGGCATTGCTGTCCAAGCCTATATTACAGACAAGATACTGGGTAAACATAATAACTGTATATATTTCCTAAATACTGAAGCAGTTACGCCAATGGATTGGGGTGCAGTGAAAATACAGGATACAGCGTGGCGGGACTGCACTGGGATGGGCAGGGGTGCACTGGGATGGGCAGGGGTGCACTGGGGCTGGCTGTCAGACGGCAGGGGCGACGTGTCACCACCCACCTCGTACTTCTTGATCTGTTCTTGCAGCAGGGAGGCCGACTCAGCCAGGTTCAGCAGCTGAGCAGGGCTGTGGTGCAGCGGCCGCTGTTTGGCTGCCGTGACGTCGTCCAGGTGTTTGCGGTCCCGCTGCCTCCTGGCCTCAATGGAGAGCGGTGACACATCAGCCAGAGACTCAGCAGATGGGGACGAGCCGCTCGGGGAGCCGTCGGCCTTCAGAAGAGGCCTGGGAATACAAAATCATCTGCAGAATCAACGTCATCCCACTTGCATTATTAACACAGAAACACACACATACACACACACACACATATATTTTTAAAAACAGCTTACTGGTTGGGCTTAAACTTTGCTTTCCTTGAAAATACATTTATCTCTGTCTTCTCTACAATCTCCACGCAGTGTGGCTTCTTCTGTGGGCGCTGTCCCCAGAAGGGATTGTCCGGCACCCTGTCACATGATCTGGCTTTCCACAAGCTGGGGTCAGTTGTGTCCTCAGACAATGTCACCCTCTCAAAGGTCTCTGTGATGTCCTCCTTAACCCCCTCCAAGCAGCCGGATTCCCTGTCATATGTTTCCATGCTAACCACATCTCGAGCTGTCGAGTCAAGGGAACCTTTGAGTCCATTACAACCAGCACTGTCCTGTACAGATGCCCCCAGAGGTACAATGGGACAATCCATGTCTCCATGTCCCATGATTTCCGAGGATGTCTTGGAAAGCTCTGGGCCTGACTCAGTGTCATGGTTTCCAGGCTGTCTCTGTACCAGTGCTTGCTGATATTTAGACTGAAACTCAGTCTTCACAGCTGACAGCAGATCCTGTCTTTTCTCCTCTTCCTCATCGTTGGCAACAGCTAGACGAAGTCTCCGTACAAACTCTATTATCTTCTTCCCTTTATCTGGAAGGGACTGAACAAATTTCCTTTAAAAGGAAGCAAACACAACAAACGGTTGTAAACAACAAAGGTAGCTGGTTCGTATGACCTGTATAAAATGCATAAAAGATATTAAAGTTTTCAGTAAAAATCTATACAAACATACCGATTGGTAAATTTTACATACATTTATGAACAGGTTATCAATCAATTATCGACCAGACATAGTGAAAAGGGCTATCGGTGACTGAAAATAGGTCAAAAAGGTCACGGATATTAAAATGTCAGGCAGTCCAACTGTCTAGAATCTTCTGTTACTGAGCTGTGCAGACAGATACTGCGCTGCAAACGATACTTCTCCCGCTTTCCAGCCAGCTAAGGAGCAAAAACATCTCACTTGTTACTAAGTAGTTTCTCCTGTCGCCGTAAAATTTCGCAAAGCTCTTCTTTACTCTTGCCCTGAAGATTTCCGACTTGTCCCTGCCGTTCTGTCCACGAAGAATTCATTATAGTAAGTAAAAAGCGCGCTTACACTAACAACACCACCGCCTCCCAGAGGACCACTGTAGTCTGTCAACCGCATTCCGGAAGTCAGACCGGAAGTACCATAGAGTACTAGAGCTATTTTGTGACAGTGCGTAGTTAATGTTGGTTTAACTAATAGATATTGCACATTGCCACCTACTGTCTTGGAGGGTGACAATGACCATCATCCGTCTTCTAACCCTAATACATGTTCAGTGGTATCTCGGTTCTCGAACTTAATCCGTTCCGGACTCCGGATCGAATCCTAAAAAGTTCGAGTTCTAATTTAATTTTTCCCATAAGAAATAATGGAAAACCAGTTAACTGGTTCCCGCCCCCCCCAAAATACAGCCAAATATATTTTTTAAGCATTTAAAAAGAAAATGAACAGGATAAAACAAGAAGAGCATTTTTTCTTAAAACAATAAAGATCTTATCCCAACATTACCCCTGTCTTGCCCCAATCGTCCGCTCCTTCCGTGTGCCACGCCCCCTCGTTAA
>JABFEA020000010.1:9035487-9045488 GCA_019775915.2 Cyphomyrus plagiostoma | reverse complement strand
CCCCCCCCCCCCCCCCCCCCCCCCCCCCCCCCCCCCCCCCCCCCCCCCCCCCCCCCCCCCCCCACCACCCCCCCCCAAAAAAAGACAACAGATCGATATACAAAGCCTTGCTCTTTTTTGTAAGACCCCAGAACAGGTGATATTTTATGCCGATTAGCAGTGGGATCCCTCCTGTCCTTATGAATCACAGGCTGCATTACTGGCCTGCTCAGCTAAGGGCTCAGGGGAGCTGATTCAGCAGAGTGCCTCACACAGCAAAACTAATCAGCTTTGGGAAGAGAGGGGGGCTATTCTCATTTACACAGGGAAGGAGCACCTGGTGCCAGGAGAGGTGCAGGTGTTGTACCCGTCACCAAGCTAGCTGCAAGGGGCCTACAGCCAGATCACCCACCCCCCTCCCCCTCACATACTTCAGCAGCCCCCTTCATCACGGTTGCCTTGGCAACTCGCCCCAGCTACCGGTAACTGCTTTACCATTTAGATTCCATCTTCCGGTTTTGGATTCAAGTAAAGCAAAATTAAGTAAACCCGGTTCGCATCCCAGCTAAAGACTAGGTCATAATGCTCGGGAACACCCCTCCCCCAAACCACGTTCCTTCTCTTTTGCTTGTTTGTCTTTGATGGTTAGCGGCGATTCCGGAAAGGTATGACCACACGCAACCACATCCTTGATAATGGAAACATGCCCAAACAAGGATGTGTGGCAAAGGTGTCATGGTCAGTGAAGACAGAGGAGGAAATGGAGAAACGCATGGCGGACTGAAGGCAGCAGGCCCAGCCGCGGAGAGCAGGCGCCCCTGGGAGTTTAATATTCACCTTGAGCTGTAAAGCACCCAAATCTCACTCCTGGTTCACACACCAACGGCCTAGTTTTACATCTGTAAGGTTTCACCCCAAGTACACAACAGGGCATCGACCATAGTACAGGGAATGTCATATCTGAAATACTGGAAAAATATCCATAAAGAGGAAAAACAGAGGGAAGAGGCCTCCACTTCCATCTCCGCAGATAAAAGAGGAAAGATTAAATGCTAAATGCATGGACTTGGTTTGGTTACACAATGCAGCAACAGCTCAGTGAACTCCAAAGCCGGCAAACCTGAGATGTTTGGCAGCCGGCATATTTTGGCTGAAACGGCATTTTAAAAGAATCCTTTTGTAATTGATGCATGAAAATTGGAAGGCGCTATTACACCGACAGGGCAACTGGCCAAACACCCATTATGCAAGATCCTTTTACGATCCCATAATGCACTGCTCCCGCCAGAACATAAATCATCTGAGTTCTTGCTGCTGGGGGGGCGGTTCTGAGAGTCTGACAGTTCTGGGGCTCGACCGGCTTCTGAGCTGTCAGCATTGGAGAGGACGGGCATCTTGGCACGAAGAAGTGGGGGGGGGGGGCATAGGGGCTTGAAAACCTGCGAGAACCGACCTCCTGTGGTCCAAACGAGACGGTCACCTCAAGGACTCTGCGAGACAATGACGGAGGCCACCCCCCCATCCCAGCTGTGCGGTTTGGTGGTGACAGCATCACTCGCCTGCTTTCGCCCCTGTTCTATCCGGTCCATCAGCAGGTCCCCGTTGTTACGTTCCTCCTCTAAGTCCATTTCCAGCTGGGTGATCCTGTCCTGGAGAGAGAGATCAAGGTCGCTCGTCATCATAATGACCCCCTTCCACCTCAGACCCAGCCACCTTCAAACCAACCAGAGTGCATTTTTAAATATTAAAAAGGGAGAATCACAGTGACAGTTTTATCGAAGCATCACCTCCTGCAAGACAGTGAGTTTCCCTCTTACACTTCTGCCTGGTTTCCAGCCCCAGCGGGAGTCAGAGCATTACATTCTCTATGGACCTTTTCAGGTTGTCAGCACTGAGCCCCTATAAATGTCTGTGGACCCTGTCCTTTCACCGTGTTTTGGCATCAGTGTGGCTGTCAGTATCATGTAGGTCGGCTCCTCAGTGAGAAGCAGCAAAGCCCTCAGCCCTTCCTCACACACTAAAGCAGTGTTTCCCCAGCCCGGTCCCCTCTCCCCCCAGACAGACAGCCCATCTTTTTGCTCCCTCCCAGCTCTGTGCCAGACAGCCCTCATTTTTGCTTAGCGCAAGAACGTGACCGTTTGGCTGAGGGCCCGCAGGGTAACAGTTTGAGAAACACTGAGCGATAGGATGAGGATTTTGAAGGATTCACAAAACAGGAGGACAGATCCAGCAGGGGTTCAGAGCAGTTACCCCAAACCTGTCACTGACATTTTTAAACAGAACTCTAAACAGAAATTCAAATGTTAAATCATCTCCACAGGCAATACCTCTGTGATTTTGCTATAGCGGGGACGATCTTGTTTGGAGTGTGACACGTTCTCCAGCTCCACCTCCAGGTCAAAGACCTTGAGTTCCAGCTTCTTCTCCCTCAGAACTGCCTCATCTCGCTCCTTCTTACACTGTTTCAGGTCCTCCTCAAGATGAGACACCTGGATCAGCCCATAAAACAGCAGGGTCACCACTGGCCCATCCTGCCAAGCTGGGGCATTCAACCGGCACAGCATACAGTGCTTGTCCTTTCAGTTCCACATAATTTCTTGGGAAAAGAGGCAGGGAATTTCTGGCTAGAAAATAAACAAGTTTTATCACAAAGGATATTTCAAAACTCGCAAGAACTCATTTCCACAGCAGCGAGGATGTCTGAACTTTCCAGGCTGGGGTTAACCATGACAGTAACATGAGACAGAAGACTGTAGGTCATTTAGGCCCCGTCCACCAGCAACATACAAGACCTTCATCTACAGCCTCTCCAGGGTCCAATGTTTCAGAATCTGCAGCACTACCCATCGCTGAGAAGACGTTGAAAATCTGGGAGCAGCGAGCATAACACATCACTACCTCTACAAATCAGCCTTTTTTCCTACTTGATAAGAGGGTGCGGAGTTAAGAGCAATGTTAGTGGAGGAAATATTACCAGAATCAGGTTCCACACCCCACATTTTTTAAGACAAACTGTACTTACTGACTATTGCCTATCAGAAAAAAAAAACATTCCCAGGATTCCTACATGGGCTGGGGGCTAAAGAGCACGTTTGTAAGGGTGGGAGTGGCCACGGTAAACGAAGGACATTCCAGGGCAGTGACATCACACGAAGGGCCAGACCACTCCAACCGCTAAATGACCAGAGACAAAGATGAATTACTGCAAGGAGAATCTGTTCCCTTTGGCAGCAGAGCACACTCCCGCAGTGCTTATCGTGACAGACTCCCGGGCCACACCCCGCCCGGCTCGCTCCCCGGCGCTGGTGGGGGTGTTGTGGCCGGCGTGTCACGGAAGAAACATGCGGCCCCATTCCGTGGCCCCCCTGCACCTTTGACCTTTCGCTCTGCTTAGGCATGCCCACAGAACTCATAGAATAGCCAAAATAAATCACCACAAATTAGCCTTTTTTTGATTTTGAAGAGCTTTTGTAACCCATCAGATAACAGGCATAACAGAACCATGACCTGCCAGTCCAGCAGGGTGTGTGTGTGTGTGTGTGTGTGTGTGTGTGTGTGTGTGTGTGTGTGTGTGTGTGTGTGTGTGTGTGTGTGTGTGTGTATCAGGAAGGGGCACCACTGCGGACAAAGGACGATCTTCCTGGTGGTCTCACTTGTTTGGCAACCCCCCCCCATACCTCTTCCTGCAGCTTCCGAGTCACCATCCGGGAATTCTCCAGCTCCACACCTCTCTCCTGCAGCTGCCTTTGCAGTTCTGCGAGTTCTCTGCGATTCTTTTCTTTGTACTCATCGATCTGCACCTGAAGGTCTTGGGTAGAGGTCTGAGAAGCCTCCACCATTTCGCACATCTGGGGGGGATAATAAAACATCTGGCAGCCTTTCTAAGGAGACGTGTTTGACTACATGTACATAACAGATCTCAGATCACTGAGGATCTCCCCCACAAAGCTACCTCCTTCTGCAGCTTCTCCACAGTCCTGTCCAGCAACCTCCTTTCATCCTCTATCTCGTCCTTGGTCCTCTTGAACTGTTCCTTCTGAATCCTTTCATCCTTTAACTTCTCATTCAGGTCTTTGTGGTCTTGGGTCAGTTTGGTCAGGTTTCTCTGAAGCACAGGTAGTGGTCGTGACCCAGTTGGATGTCAGCAAACACAATGGGTTATTGTCAACGACAGTGTCAAGGCTAAACTTCACCAGGTAAGCCTCTCTTGCTAGGAGCTCCCATAATGGAGACAATTACAAATTAAGTTGGAGTGCACCCTAAAAAGCCTATTATGACTGAACTTCATTATGAAACGTTCCATGTCCTATTTGACCCGATACACCGTGCAGGAAGATTTCAGGAGCATTTGCACCCGAAAGTGATACTTGTAAAGGCATGAATGCAAACACGCACATTTAATAAGTTTTGATTCACAGAGAGCATTTGTTGTGCTATATTAATATTCAAGTTCCTCTTTGAACCCATTTGTTTTCACTTTACCTCATTCTTTCAGAACACCCAGTCATAAGTGGCCAAACATCATTCATCACACATGCCTGCATAACACGCTGTGGGGGAAACAGCCAGTACTTTGTGAGATACCGGGCTTCAGGCTTCGTGGCCCGCTAAAGCTAGAAGCTATTTATGATCATTTCCTTTTTTCATAACATATCTACCACTGTTCATATTTATATTTTACGCCAGAACACAACATACTATTTAGAGACACCATTTAAGCGAACAACATGCCTTTGGCCTGCAACACGATATTGGGGGGGGGGTTGCGCAGACTCCACAGCTCAGAGCAGGGGCGTGAAGGGAACCGTAAAGCCTCGCAGCGAGTATCACAGCGAGTACCAGAGGTTCTCAATGCCTGGGCTGCATTCCAACCCACCCTCCACCAACCCCACCAATGATCAGTGAGTGCTGAAATGTTCCAGATTGTTATATTTGTCTATATCGAAGGTTACTGTTAATTCATTAAAATTCATGAGATGCTGTTCTGTTATTGATAATTGTTCCAGACCTCTAACTTAGAACAAAAATCTGATGCGAAGCCCAGCTGTATACACAAAGAATGAATACATAGCAGTAACATGACTAATATTAGAGAATAACAAGCCAATTCTGTTATGGGGGCTGAAGTGAAACTATGGCCTGAAGCATGTGACAGCCACATTCCTGAAGCAGAAGCTTCCAGGGGGAGGGTGGAGTTTCCCTGGCGCTGTGTGGCAAAGCCATACCTGCACATCCTCCAGGCGGGTGGTCAGGGCTCGGTTCGCACGCGACATCGCCTCCTCTTGCTCCCGCACCTCAGCCAGGGAATCTCCTAGGAGACTGTTCTCTTTCTGGTTGGACACGGGAAGCTTACACTTAATCCCACATCACCTCTAACGCAATCTCGTCGTCATTCTTTTGAATTGAGGCGTCATCGCATAGCTGGGTGATCACATGCCCGTGCAAGCCTGGCAGCTCACCTCTAGGTGGCGCATGTGATCGGTAAGCCTGCCTTCCTGCAGCTTTGACTCGTCGATGATGCGGTTCAGCTTAGCCACCTCATTCTCCAGCTCCTGGACCCTCCGGCGAAGCCTCTCAGTCTCCAGGCTGAGCCTCTCCACACGGCTCTCCGCCACCCCCTTCGCTGCCTCCACCTCCTGCTTCTCTCGGCACGCCGAGACATTGTTCTGTCAGCAAGAGGGAGGCAAGTGTTAAAGTGCATCTCCATACCGCTCACACCCCTGCGTTTGCAAACACGGCCACACAATGGCATGCGACGGGAAATGGCCCACTGCAGCGCGCCATCCCGCTCCAGTGAATCACTGCGTTATATAACTTCACAGGCCCCATCTCCAGTGTGCGTCGACGCATATGCTGCCTTGTTAAAGGCCTATTTAACCAGCAATATGGATGCCCAAGGCCCCCTTAACCCCTGAGAAAGAAAAGCCTGACACATGAAGTGAAGAAAATGCGATGAATGCGAAGCAGAACAGCTACGATTGTGGCCTGGCGCAGGCGGCACGCCGCTGGCGGCTGGCCGGCGATCGTCTGTGAAAAGTGCCACACAGCCCGTTTCCCCGGGCCGCTCCCATGTCTACGGGCACAGCTGGCACACGTCCTTTGAGCTGGCGCGGCTGGTCAGGTTTCCACAGTGCCAGGCCATTACCGTTCGTTTAGTGCCCGTCGGTCGTACGCGAGCGAACTGGCTAATGAGCCCGCCCACCGTCAATGGCGCCCCCTTTTTGTCCGGTCTTGGCCACCCCAATGTGGGGGCTCAGTGAACAGGGGAACCGGCGTAGTTCCTTTCTGCCTGGGCCTGGAGACAGAGAGCCAGCATTCCGCCAGACGGCGAGGGGAGAAAGAGGAACTGGAGCCTTTGAGGAGCCTTCCTGCCGAATCGACAGTTCCCTCTGCTGAGGTTCTCCTGCCCCCCCCCCCCGAACCATGGGAAAGAACCTCTGATAAATGGTTTATGTAACCAAATCATTTATTAAAATTACATGCTGCATTTGTGGGATGCGGAGTTCTCACTATCCACCGGTGCACATGTAACAGCATCCAGTGAATCCGGGAAACACTGGATTGCTAATTACAAGGCGAGTCGTTAGATTTTAACTGGCCCCATCATAAATCATTAGCTGTATGTAAATGAATAAAGGAGACACATGCAGCCCACATGCAGTCACCCTAATCCCAGCCAGGGCTGACTGGTCATGTCAGGCCTTGGGATGTGAAGAAGTCACTGAGCATTAGAGGAGACCGATGAATAGAAGCAGACACTGCTGTGAAGCCCCAGCCTGTCTGTAGAGGTCCCTGCCCCCATCTGTGACGGTGCAGTGGGCTGCTCTGCATGGAAGGCAGAGCGACACAGAGCCAGAACACGGAGAACCACTAGGCATTATGGGAAACGACCGAGACAAAGCAAACAGCCCAACTGTGCCATGAGCTGCAATGATTCCGCACTGTACGCAAAACAAAAAAGATGGAAATCAATTATTAAACATTATTACTCCATTCATAGTTCTTAACAAGAATCGTAAGTCTGATCAATAAAAATTTAGGCAGTACTGTTAAAAATGTCAAAATTCAGTTTATATATTCTGTGTACGATGTGCGCCCTACAGTAACATTCACAGCGACAGGGGTAGGCAGAGACAGCCAATCAGAGAAGACATGTACCAAAGATCCCACAGGTACTGGTAGACATTCCAGTGCTGTCCATTCATCCCATTAGGAAGCTCCGCCCCCAGGCCACACCACCCCCTAATCCTGGGTGCCCATTCATCCATCCCCACGGCATCCAAATTGAATCACAATGACCACCTCCCCCCCCCCTCCCCACACACACACACACACACACACACACACACTCTAGGCCAGCATGAACCTCAAACCTTCAGAATCCTAGCTAGACACAAAGGTTTCCTGCTATCAGCATGGCGGCCTGAGATTTTCCGAAAGGATAGCCACTAACAAACTTACAATGTTGCTTAATCCACGGCAATAAAAAAAAAAAGCAATCCCTGCAGAGACACGGTAGCAGCACAGGATTTGAAAGCAAGTCTGAAAAGGTTCCAATCAAACAAATGACAAAATGAAATTCAACAAAAGGCCAGACTCCCCCCTTCCCCGCTGAACGGCATGGCTTCTGACGTTCCTGGAGACCCAGCGGGTCGCCCTCTCACTGCCGGTCTCTGACTTCACTACCCCAGTGGAACATTAGCCAGGATGGAGACACGACCTCCCCGGGGCCAGCTGTGATAACAGCACCTCCATAGGTCAGGCACACAGCCTGTGCTCTGGCCCCTTGCATTTGATAATGGCAAAAAATTAATCGCAGACCTTAGCTTCTCATATCCTGGTGTTAGATAAGGCGGCGGGGACATTTTACGTCACGCCAGGGCTGTTTACATTAGAAACACAGCTTGGAAGGACATTTGACAGTCACTGGGCTTGACGGCACGACAGCGTCGGAGCGAGAAAAGGGCTATATGTCTCATTTATCCTTAATACACAAAGAGGCTGTTCAAGATCTCTGCAAGTCACGCGTCGAAAGCAAATAAAGTGCACTGTACACATAACCCTACAGACGGCCGCTCGCTGAGCACGGCAAGCATGGAGGGATGCCTTACCACGTGCCCCCTCCCAAAGAAAAAGCACGGGCGTGAAACCTACACGCTACAGGACTATTAATGGAAATTGAAAAGTGCCGCCTGAGAGGATCAGGCGCATCTCCAGCACAGGACGACCGTAACCCGAAGCCGCCCCTCGCTTAAATATCAGCGAAGCCACAACCACTTCACTTGTTAGGGAAAATAAAGATCTTTGCGGGGATGTAACAGTGGGAGTCCAGCTTCCCCTCACCCCCCAAAAAACGGCCGAAGCCTTCATCCAGCTGCAGCTTTAGCAAAAAATCTAATTATTCAAGTCACTTAAGTTCATCGGCTGAATTGCTAGTGATATTAGTGGTCTGATTGGGCGGAGAGGAAGCCAGCAGTGAATCAGAGGTGCTGGGTAACGTGGCAGTAAAGGGATGCAGTGTGTGGCGGGTGGCAGACATGCGGCCGTTTGCCGCGGCTCTCTGGGTTTTCCCCCTTATTCTCCGCGCCTCGCTAACTAGCCTGTCACGTGTCTGCTTCCATCAGCAAAGGGCCCCTTGCTAAAACAATAGCCTGCGGGGAGGCAGCTTGCAGAAACGTAGCTTGATGGACTCGATCGCACGGCGAGGAAAAGCCCCCACTGTACCACAGGGACGTATCACACACTGATGCTGGAGGACCTCGTCCGGCGTAAGGAGAGCGAACGAGATGGCATCGGATTACGTCTCCAAACTTACTCTCCCAACCAGGCAACCTGGTGACCGAACAAGGGTCCAACAAGAGGAAAGAAAAAAAAAAAAAAAAAAAAAAAAAAAAAAAAAAAAAAAAACCACACACACTTTCAATGGGGGAAAAAAAATCTCACCACTTGGCTCTTGACATGTAGGCAAACCAGTGATTAGAAGATCAAACAATCCCTTCTGCAAGAAGGCTTTCACAGAATGTTGGGGGGGGGGAGCTACAAAGGACTGTTATGGTCATTCTGAGATGAATCGAGACCCTGGGCCTCCCACACAGCCCACAGGCAAAGTGGGACCTCGGATGGAGCGGCTGCCAGCTCGCTGCAGTGGCCCGCTGAGGATCAGAGCTCAGCGGGTGAGAGAGACTGGACCTCGAGCCACACCCCCCAGCCATGGAGTCCATCCCTCCTACTGCAATGCCCGCTTGTCCTTTTTGTGACACACAAAATAGAAATAAAAGGCCCTCAATACTGAAGCAGACTGTCTCTCTCTCACACACACACACAAATGTGACAGAACTAGAAAATGGCGTGTATCCTATCTTCCTTCACTGGAGCAGACTGCTGGCATACAGGGTAAGTAAGTTCCTGATTGCAACCAGATGAACGCTGCTCTCCTCTCATTCCCGCTCTCCCTCTCGGACCCCCCCCCCCCACATCGGGCTTCATACCTCGAACAGTCACCCCAAAAGCCTCAGGAACAGCCTGGTGTGTGAAAGACGGCACACGGGGGTCAGACTTGTATGACGACACGTAACAAAAATGGCAAAGTTCTGTCTGTGGGCTGGGCTGGGCAGAGCAGCCCCCCCCAGAGTAGTACAGTCAGAGTGCTCCTGGGGGGCGTCAACTAGGTTCACATGGGGCTGCCCACAAACACCCTGAATCACAGCCGCTTTTGCAGACTGAACAACCGTCCCCCCCCCCCCACATTAAACACATTGTCACCTCCTCCCAGAACTCCAACAGAAGTCAGACTATACAATTTAATCACGGATAAAAACATCTAGACGATCTTAAAACAAAACCTTCACTCCCTACCGCAAATGTCAATCCTCAATTCATCATGCTTTGTGGATTTAAAATTTTTAATCCCTCTAACTTGGGGGGGGGGGGGGGTAACACCTGAATAAAAAAAAAACACCGCTTATGTAGGAGTTTCGCACAGCCCCCATTACCGGCCCCCCCAAGTGTGGGCGGCGCAAGTG
>JABFEA020000010.1:8952735-8972177 GCA_019775915.2 Cyphomyrus plagiostoma | reverse complement strand
CCCCCCCCCCCCCCCCCCCCCCCCCCCCCCCCCCCCCCCCCCCCCCCCCCCCCCCCCCCCCCCCCCCCCCGCCCTGCGGCCCCTCATCGGCTCTCTGCTCCTCCGTCATTAAAGAGCAGCGGACGGCCGCCCTGCGTAACTGCGTGTTTTTCATGTGTCGAGCCGCATAGCCAAAGTCTCTCTTAGGAAAAGCTGCCTGCAGCCGGGTGGGGGCAAGACGGGGGGGCTGCTGGCACACAAGCTGCAGACATGAAGGGGGGAAAATGTGACAAGGGGAGGAGGGGAGTGACTACAAAGCATTTCAGCAGATGTTTCCTTGAAATTCCAGGAAATTCCAGGACTCATTTATACCTTAATTTACTCAGAATACTTTCCGTCACCATCATTACTATTATCGTGTTAATTGCTATTTATACAGCAGAGTGCAGCTAAATTTCTGAGGACGCCGCATTCCCCAATAGCCTCCGTCAGCTGCGCTTGTGGTCGGGGCAGTGTCTGCAGTGACGTCATTGGGGCCCGGTGCCCTGGCAGCCCGGGCCAGGGCCAGGGCCAGGCCCAGCTGAGCTGCCCGGCTGTCCTGCTGGGGGTGGCCGGTCTGGAAGATCCTCCACGCCTCTCCCACCCCAGGTCCCATAAGCTTCCGTGGGATCCACCCAAAACACTCTCACTAACCTCAACACAGGGGTGTGGACCGGCCTGAACACGCCCAGAACACACCCGCGAAGACCAGCCTGAACACAGTGGCACAGACTATCCTGAACACGGCCCCATGGACCACCCTGAACACAGGTGAGCTGATTGGCCGGAGCAGGGGCCTGTTGACCAGACTGAACATACAGTAGGAGAGTTGACCGGCCTGAACACAACCAGGTTCTTCTGCCAAAGCAAATGTCACTTATATTGTATTCTAAACACATCAACATTTTAAAAAACATAACAGTTGAATGGAGAGATTCAGACCCACTCAGCCATATGGATGCTGCTGGTTTGGTTGTCAATCATGTCTCTTTAGTGAATCAAGAGCCGTGGAAAAATGCTTAAACGTTGCTATTTTTAATCCCTCTGTACATTAGGCTCTGCTCCCGCCACAGTCTTCGCCCATGGCTCAACGTTAAAAATAAAATGTCTTGTTTTAAATCCCAATCCCACTACAGAGTTTTACAAAAGCATCCTTATAACACGGGGGAAGCTTCACTATTCAGCATGAATGGAGAATGGGGGTGCAGGATATTTAATCAAATCTAAAGAAGAGTCTCCTAGTGACAATGACTGAGCCGGCTTCTCAGCACACAGCTGAATCTGCAGTAATGCAGGTATCCCATCCTTATGCAAACCGCTGAAGATGAACTACGGCCACGTCCTGACACTTTAAGGCCAAATTCTCCTCCGCGACGTGCCCACAAATAAACTGCCGCCGCTTGTTTATGTTGCCACGGCAACAGTCGCTAAATCTGGCTGATGAGTGACGGCGGTGACGAGGGCCACCAGACGGACAGAGACAGACATTTTCCGGCGTGGTGAGGGTGGTTGCCGTGCGGCCTCTGCCCACTCGGACCTGCGCGGGGGGAAGGGCATCTGCTTGGGTAGCTGCCTTGTCTCCTCTTGCTATGAAAAACACAGATATTTTTCTCACGGGCAGAACGAGTGCGATGCCCACGACCGGCGGACCGGCGCAAAGTGTGGTGAACGCAAAGCCGCGCCTATTCCGAGTCACACGCCACCTAGGGGAGGGGGCCTGTAATCTTCACAGAGCTTCCAAGCTCTTGTCTGAAGCCCCCGAGGCACATCGGCGACCCCCATCACCCCCCACACAGTCATGCTGCATCTCTCCACCTGCAATAGACAGACTAGGCGCCTGTCCAGAGGCAGCGGGAGCACCACCCCCACAGATGAGATTCCCATAGAATGATGTCAAAGGGGACACTAGATGTGTATGTATGTGGGGGGGGGGGGTGACTCATTCATTTATATAGCATATTAAAAACGACAAGGTTGACCCAAAGTGCTTTCCAGTCTAGAAAGAATTAATTAACAACAAGTACATTCATAGTAAAATAAAAAGTAAAATATCTCAATAAAATAACAGGAAAACATGGATACAAGAAAAAAGAAAATAAAAAAGATTACAAATATCTACGTGTTTATGTATGTGAGAGTATCTACGTGTTTATGTATGTGAGAGACAAGAGCATCAACCTGCTACAGCAGTGGTGGGGGGAGGTGGATGATAATGAACCGGGAGAGAGAACGAGCTGGGGGGGGTGGGAGACACCTGTGACCCGCACAGCGCCTTGCAAGCGGCATGTGCACCTGAGCGGCACCTGACCACAATCACTGCCACAGCTGCCATCGGCCAGCGGGGGGGCGGGGGCCCCTTCTCAGGGGGAGGCGCGCGGCTAAAAGTGCAGCGAGCGGACACCTGCTCCCATAAAACTGCGTCTGTGTGATGTGGGATTTCAGGCTCAGAGACGACCCTTAAGGAGCAATTAAACACAGAAGGAGGCCAAGGAGGCGGAGGAGGTGCGTGCTGGGCCCTGGGGGGTGGGGGACAGCAGCACACGGAGACTTCAAACGTCTCCCTTTAGCAGAAAGGAAAAAAGACAGAAAGCCCGGGCTATGTACTGCTCAGCGAGCTGGGCCGTGTCCACAGGGCAGGGGCAGTGCGTGGAAGCGTAATGCAATTTCCCAAAAAACCCATTAGGACATATCAACAGAAAATAAAAAACTAAAAAGGAAAGATAGATAAAAAAAGGTATTAACAACAAGCCCATGATTGGGCTATGGAGGCCCCAGTGAGCATCTGGGGTTCTGTGAGGACCTGGGGGTGTCAGCGTTGGGAGTGCCACAGACGTCAGGGTCCCCGCATGTGCCGCCAGGGTGACCTGCCATGCTCCCCGGTGACGCAAGGCCTCAGCCACAGAAAGCGTTATAAAACCCCCAAGAACCGCTGCCATTGCGCAGAGCCGGGTATCAGCATCTCCCTGACTGCAATCCCTTTAACGACGTCATTAATTCATGAGAGGAATTAAATGTTTCACTCCAGGAGGAGAGAAGACTCCCAGCCCTGAGCTCCATGCCGCTTATCTGCGGACAGGGGGCCTCCTCCCTCTGTTCCAAGGACGCCTTCACAGCACACGAAAAGGTTCTACCGATATTTAGAAAGTTAAAGATGATTTGCACCCCAAGAAGGTTCCATTTAGGTGTCAGCTGTACCCTTAAAGCTAAACATTCAGCTCCAAGGAAATTCTTGAAATTGTTTAAATAAACTGAGATATACAAGCAAGTTTTTTGCTTCCTGCTAAAATAAATGAGTTTCCATTTCCTGAATAACGCAGAGCCTGACTTATCTAGTAATACAGAATCTAACGCAAAGTGATTTCTGAAGTGCCTTCAGATGAGGTACAGCAGAAAAAAAAAAAAAAGATGAGAGAGAAAAAGAAGATTCGAGCTTGCTCAGGAGTTCTGGAATGGGATCACGGCCCTCAAAGGGGCAGAGCTGGGAGCAGCGATATCTGGGGACCCCCAGACTCCAGGCCACAACAAGGCATCAGCCCCCTCAGCAGCTCCGGCAGGCTGCTTCCCCCGGAGAGGAAATCAGGACCGTTTTTGGACTTTTTCATGCGTGATCCTCCGCGCCATAATGAACAAAGGAGTGTGGCCGATTGGCACTAACTTGCCGCCAAGATGAGCCAAGGTAAGGCACAGGTGTCCTTTTTATAATGGGGGATGGGGGCGGGGCACAGGGCACACACACACTCACGCAACGTCTTTCATTAAGTCGCTACGGGTAAATCCTGCCTATTGAGCTCACCACAGGCAGATTACTTTAATACACAACACCGGAGGCAGGGCTCAGGAGGGGGTGTGTGTGTGCGTGCGTGTGTGTCTGTGCGTGCGTGTGTGTGTGCGCGCGTGCGTGTGCGCGCGTGTAACTGCAGGTCAGCAGAGATAAAAATACGCACCCAGCCACATGGGCCAGGTCATCGGACCTGCATTCATCTTCCCAGAGGAAGCTTTTATTAATTCGCTATAGCACGCACACACGCAGACACGCGCATGCGGACGCATGCACACACATGCATGAGTGAGCAAGCACGAGTCGCATGACGTAACGGTCAAATTATCCCATTAGGCAGAAAATTTTATGCTGCAATGGAAAAATAAAAAAAGACACAAGCAAACCAGCAGTGCTCGGCAGAGCCCGTTTACTGTCCTTTTAAGTGCACTTCCTACTGCGGCCCCACCCATCTGAGAAGGGATGTGCTGCGCTCTGAGACATGGGGGGGGCCAGGGAGCCAGAAAATGTATGGCAAAGACGCCAAACAAGATTAGATGAGGCAAACCTGACGGAGAGGAACAGGGTAACTAAGAATAACTGAAGAAAATGCACAGCCATTCCACCTGTGACAGCAAAATGCTGTGAAGAGTTATATAGTCTGTGAAGGGTACTGCTAGGCCTATGGTAAACCACAGCCCGCCCCACAGTACCCAGGTCCCGTCCCCTAGCCCCTCCCACATGTATTCAGGTCCCATTCCTAGCCCCTCCCACAGCCTCCAAATCATGCCTCCAAACCCCTCCCACAGCATCTGGATCCCGCCCACAGCCACTCCTTGATGGGCAGGCTCAGCACCCACGGCAGCGCTGCTCCCCTCCACTTCCTGCTCCAAAGTCGCACGGAACACAACAGAGGCCATTTCCTACTCCCCTTCAGTTGTTTACGAAGGCAAGATTTCTCAGGAAAATGATCTCATGCCATTAGCACATCCAGTCGCCGTCCTCCGACAAAACTCCTGACGGGGTTGAAAAAAATATGGCAGCTCAATGCAAAGAAAAAAAAGCACCTCAAGAAGCAGCAGAAACAACAAAAATCACTGGCATCATTCGTTCTACTGGCATCAAGAACAAATAAGCTGGCACCTTTTGTGACCTACAGAATACAGCTAGAAAATTCCTAATGCACTGAACCAAAAATTTTATGACAATAAAAACATTTTTGGTAATACAGTGGTACCTCGGTTCTCAAACTCACTATAACTCGAATTTCTTGAAAGTCGAACAAACTAGTTTGACCTAGAACTCGATATGAATACGATCTGAATAAACCGTATGCGCCAGGAAATGACTCGTACTACAATGCAATTCTTACTTGAATGCCTTCTTCACAGACTGGACGATTAACCAAATAAAGCAGCGCAACATTACAGTAACTAACAATAAATAAACCACTAACTTAAGTGTACTATTACAGCATTTATGTAATTTATTTAAACTTTATTTTACCAGGTAAATTAACTGAAAACCAGTTCTCAGTGCTTTATGTGATATTCAGGAGAAATAGCAGATTACGCATCGGAACGTCATACAAACGACACGTTCTTCAGCCAATAAGGGCAAAGGTGTGACGGCATGGAGGCAGTTCCAGTTTGTGCAGCCGGGTGAGAGGTCGTACTGTAATGCATTGCGTCAGGATCAGAAATTGAAAGCATTGCTTTAAGCCAGCGCTGTAACTAAGTCGAACGCACCCAATGTCCGGACTGGGGAAACAAACTGAAACGTGGATTTAATACAGAGGACTAATGACAACAACCAGAAACGGTTGATCACATGGGGATCCTATACGAGGTTAACGAGGGGGCGTGGCACATGGATGGAGCGGACAATCAGGGTAGGACAGGGGTAATGTTGGGATAAGATCTTTATCGTTTTGGAAGCCATTAAGAAAAAAAATGCTCTTGTTTTATCCTGTTCATTTTGTGTTTAAATGCTTAAAAAACATAATTAGGTGTAATTTTAGGGGGCCAGGAACCAATTCAGTGGTTTTCCATTATTTTTTATGGGAAAAATTCAGTCAGAACTCGACCTTTTTAGGATTCGATCCGGAGTCTGGAACGGATTAAGTTTGAGAACCGACGTATGACTGTACTTTACTTAAGGCCATGCTTTTAGTAATTTACAAACACATTCATAATGTATTATAATGCATTCATAAAGCATTAAAACATGGCTACAAGTATTTATAAAAAGGCTTAAGTAATTATAGGCATGTTTGAGCCTCATGACTGTTTTATGAAGCTCTCATCTATAATGCCTGCAGTATAGTGCTTATACCTACCATTATAAAGGTATCTATAATGCATCACGAGAGCTTCATAAGGCATTCATAATGCATAATAAACATGACTATAATGTGTAATGTTTTTTTAATATTTATAGCCATGTTTATAATGGTGTATGAATGCATTATTATTTATTTTGAATGAGTTTAACAATTGCTAAAAACATGGTTGTTACCACATTTTTTCTTATATATAATTGATATTAATCAATGAAAACAGCTGTATAGAGGGAGGACACACTGCACCCCGTGCCATGATAGCATAAATGTCACCGTTCTTCCCAAATATTAAAACCACTTTTATCACCAACGACTAACTCAGCCTTATCAGGCCATCAGAATCTGTCTAACTTGTAAAATGGGCATGAGCTGAGCCGGCATAAATTCCTGCCTGTTGGCAAATTCCTCTTTAATCTAAAGCTGGATTAAATTTAATCGATATCACTTAAATACAATGAATCACCGCCGTCGTCGTGGAGCATTTAAAAAGCGGCACCATACGCACTGTCCAACGTCTCACGCACCACAGCGCTCCACGTGTCGGCAGCTCACGAACCCGGGCACTGAGCACCGTGACCAGTGCTTCCAGTAAGGGGCCCGGCGGCTTGCTGGTACCGTGGGATTAGGCGGGCGACGGTGTTGAGCAGGGGCCCACGGTGCTGGGGGTGGGGTGCCCAGGTCAGTGGAAAGAGGATTGAAGGGGCGCCGTGCCACGCCGGCCAACCTGGCTGACCCTCAACCCATAGAGCCAGGAGAGCGTCCCATGTAATCCAGGCCGCCCGCCCCCTACCCGACAAAGGCATGGACGAGAATAATCATTATGAGAAACAAGAATGAGAGCGTGTGGCGGGCACCCTCGCCAAGTGCAGGAGTGGGCGTCGCCCCAATCATCGGAATGACTCATCAGCCAGCCATACGAAATATTCATAACCGTCACGCCAATTTACAGCGAAGTCCGGCGTCACGCTGAAGCCCCAGAATAAACCCCCTCTTTCATTCTGCCAAAGAGCCCCAGCGTGACCTTGGAATCGGACTGGCATCCTTCCATCTCAGCAGCACTGAATAGTAGTAAAAGCAATTAAAATATAGTGTCAAATAAGCAGCCATTACCTGCCATCTGCCAGGCTCTGGAAAACAGGAACAGGTTCATTACCACTGGGGCCCGGCAATCCGGGGTGATGCGCACACCACAGCTCGGGCCACATGAATAGCAACAAGCATCCAACAACGGTAATATAAATCACAGCGCACTTAGATTTCAGTATCTATCTATTACATTTAAAGTACGCTGTCATTTCTAATAATACTCTGAGTTGATTTAGAGCCTTTTCACCACAATGAATGGGTGTCAGACTTGTGAATGTACACAGGACAGAAATGAAAGCCCTAAATTATGACTGTCCTCTCGCTAGCTACACCCCCCCCCCCAACATACTTGATATTCACCGTAATTCCATTCCATGTAATGCTTATTTGGGTATATTTTTTCTATACATTTTCACTGCCTTAAATCTTAATTTTTTCATATTTATCTTTAACTTATTTTGTTGTATATCTGTGTGTGTGACAAAGAATCTTAAATCTTGAAACAACAAAGCCCTGAACCTGGTGCTTGTGGGCCCATGAGACAGGATCCCCACCGCGCCTCATTTGGTGGGGGGAGCTTCCTGGACATTCCCTGCATGAGCCTCCCACATCTGCGTGCTGGCCTCCCTTTTCTGCAGAAGAACATTTGGGTTGATCTAATCCGCCCAGATTACCGCGGCAGCAACGAGATCACAGAAAAAGGGGTCACCGACACAGGCACCTCCCAGATTCCCCCGGCCAATGGGAGTGCATGTAATATGCCACGATGTAACATCATGGGAGTATTCACCTCTCTCATTGGCTAGTACTGACCTTATGCTTTTAACATAACAAGGATACTCAAAAGCGCATCAAGTGACAGAAATTCACAGCATGGCCACTACCATTCCGAAGGGGAAAAAAAAAAAAAAAGCAGACCATGCAACTGCCACCTTGAAAAAGTGAGGTTGACTCGCGCTCTGCGTTGGGACAGCAAATCCCCAACGAATCACTTCAGATCTGTCACTTTAGGTGTTATTCTCACAGCAAGAAAAAATGGGGAGGGGCGATTTCATCTCAAATTAGTTTTTCTGCCGCAAAAAAACACTTGAAAAAACAGCAAGTAAATATTTCCTACATATCAGCAGAATGGTGAAAATGAGCTGAGATTTTCTAATACGTGTAATAAAGAACATATAAAGTAAACAAGCCTGAGATGGTAAGCGCTCCCAGCATATGGCCGGGTTCCCCACACCACCGCTCAGGCAGTGCACACATATGGTGACGCCTCGCGCGCCATCTACGTGTTGTTTGGAAAGCGCAAAAGTCCACGGTATTTATAGGACTAGCGAGCCGCTCGTATCAGTCCACTCCGGCGGAAGCGGCGAGTAAGTGCCAACGTTAGCGATCGAGCGCTAACACTAAAGTTATGGAGACAAAGCGGCTGTTTGTTCACGAAAAGTGAGTACTCGCTCCAGTCCATCCCACCTGCTAGAGGTTTCGCTCTTCTGTACCACACGCCAATTTAACCAGTATCCCTGACTTTCATCGGGTAACACCCTTGCGCCACTCCACCAAGGATGGCTTTGATTTTTGACCAGCAGTGGCTAATAAGGAGGCTGTCAGTGTAGGACTGCACACTGCCAGTTGCTAATGGAAGCATCAGCATGTAGCTCTCTGGCGCCACCTTTGGCCACCTTGAAAGCAGACGGGATTTCAGATGTGATGGCCGTGATGTGGAGGAGACTCTCAAATCTGACTACTGCTTTCTGACAGAGTGTAAATGCTGTGAGATGGGAACTGACTGTTACCGCTGGTTACAAGCAGCGATCGGAGCAATCAGGCTTCTCAACTCAAGATGAGTTTACCGTGAGCCAGGGTCAGATTAACGTGACCCTGGATTTAACGTGCGCTGCCCCCACCGTATAACCACCAGTTCAAAGCTTAATTTTCAATGGCTCCACTAGCAACTGCAATACTGGGGGGGGGGTAAAAAAATAATAACCTGTTAAAATAAGAAATAAAAAGCCGTACACACCTGTACATTTTCTGTAAAATTACCAGCATTACTCACTTCTGCACAACATTACCAAATGGCATCAGAAACAAACAGTGCTCAAACAGCCTGTGATTTTCACGCTAATGTTTACTTCTGAGGCAGTGGGATTCGCACATCTGCGAGCAGCTGCACTAGATTCCGGCTGCTGAATATACATGAAACGGTAGCTTTAAATGCAGAGTGCTGTCGGCACGGCCAGGGAGCCGGCTAACGACCCGCCCGTTTATACCTGTAAATAACAGATTCATTCCTGACCCGGCTGCCTGACGGCGCATTTAGCAAACTAATTAAACCGCAGCTTCTCCACATGAGCGGCTTCATCCATAATCAGATTAAAAATTTAAAGCGAAAAGTACAAAATAAAAGCAGGCCGGTCGGCTGCAGGGTGGGGCTCTGACACACGAGCTTTGTTTGGTAACCACCCCCCCAACTTCCTCCCACTAAGACATGTAGGAAGAGGGGCTTTTGTAATGCAAAGTTCTACCGCTGGGGAGACTTCCACCCGGGGAGAGGGGCAGGGAGGGGGGGGGGTCATCTTCTGAGGGGAAAGGGAGACTGGGGGCGAGAGAGGAGGGGTAAAGGAAGAGGCACCCGAAGGTTCAACAAGTTGGGCCGAGGTGGTGAGTATTACCTACTTACCCATCATGCCGGAGTTCATGAAAGGTGTCGGGGACAAGCCTTCGTGGGACACTAATCGACTGTCGCTCAAGTGATCACCATAATGAGGGCTGTCTGCAAAACCCTGGGGGAAGAAGGATCACATTATTAGGCTGCACCGCTAATCGAGTGCTATGACACTCCTCTAATTACTGAGGGAGGCGCTGCCATTGGTCAACTGTCCCCCGAAAGGGGAAAAAAAAAAAAACAAAAAGGGGAAAAGAAAAAAACTATTTTAATCTTGTTTTGTTTATAAGCGGGGAAAACGTCGCCCCGGAGAGCAGGGAACAGGGAAAGCACAGATGTTTCAGAAGACAGACGTGCCCGCAGCTGCCTTAAGGTTACCGCTGTTCCACTGCTACTCCTCACACGAAAGTGGCCGTGCAGTGGTGTGTGCTTGTGCACAGCCGCCACTTCTCTTAACACACGCACAGGCGCGCGCATGAGAGCGACACCGCTGGTATGCTAATCACAGTCACCGCAGCGACGGACCGCCGAAGCCGCGGAGATCGAGCGCACGCCGCCCCCCACTCCACTGAACGAACCCGGGTCATCAATCATCCTGGGCAAGCTGGTATCGGGCTCTGGAAGCCCCACCAGTGGTGCCGACCCGCTTACCAGGCTACAGCCCATCATTCAGCAAAACAACGTAACAATTACCGACATAGCAATAACGAGGCTTATTTCAAATACAAATTATTACGTACGCGCGATAAAAAAAAATGAAAAGCCCTCCGTATAAAAGGCACGATTTCCGGAGCTCCGGAGGTAATTTCGGCAGTGCTGCACAGAGCCTTTTTCACGACGGTTATCAGGCTGCTTGGCTTTGGTCTAAATATCAGTCACAGTTGGGTCTTTTAAGAAGCCCGGAGCTGTCGGGGTAGCGGCTGGCGGCCCTGCAGCAGCGCTAATCCCAGAGCCTGTGAAGATCTGCCTCCAGCTCGGCCCAAAACTACATTAACTGCCGGCGGCGGGGAGGCGCGCTGCCGGCCTCCATTTCTATAAGCTTTTTCACAAATTCATAGTCCTCGCTTTCCACACACGCCACAGAAATATATGTACATATCTCTGGCCGGCCGGCCTGCCAGGGAAGCCGCTAAGATTGCCCATTGTGCAGCTGTCAGAGCCGCCGTTTGCCCATCAATAACGCCATTAGCCCACTCATTATTAGTGCCCGGATGGGGCACCGCGGCCCTCCTGTCTCCAAGGGCCGTCTCACAACGGGCCCATGTCCTTCCGTTGCCATTTAGGGAGAACTGCAAAAATGCTGCTGGATCGGAACCTGTGTTCTTCACCCAGATCATAAGAGGGAGGACTGGGTGAGGCGGCGAAGGGGAGAAGCACATGGTAATAAAACAGCGGCGGCTTGTGGAGGCCGGGTGCCGCTCACCAGCTCCCCCCGGGGGACGATCACATCAGGAATCACATGACACCCATCACCGGGGAACCACGCAGGTCCCCGGCCATTCAGGTGGATGCTGATGTGCGCTGGCAGTGTGACCTGAGGACTGGCTACCGCTGGCTAAATAACCGTCAGGCCACCACTTAAGGACATGCATCACAGAACCCCAGGCCGGTCCAGGTGAGCCACTGCCTGTGCACATGACCAAGGGGGGCAGGCCAGACGGGTGGTGGTGTACGCGGCCGAAGCAACCCGGGCAGGTGGGCATCGACCAGTGGGGGGTCCCTCACGGCAGCGGGCCCTGCTGCCATGATGACGCGCCTGCGGCTGCAATCGTCCGGGATGCGCGGAGGAGCCTGGCCAAGGTCAGCCCGGCCGGCTGGAGTCTCCGTTCGCTGCCGAGCGGCCCCGCGTGTGGGCACACGGGGGGAGAGCGCGAGAGGGGAGCCGAGATGAGGCTGACAGAGACGGAAAACACACCGATTCAGAAAAAAATGAGAGAAAAATAACACAAGATGCACAAATAAATATTCACGAAAAAGTTCACGCTGAAAATGGCTATAAAAACCGCACTTGGACAATTCCTTCGGGGCTCTTCCGAGAACTGATGCTGGTAAGGCAGACAGGCGTTCTGTAAAAGTCTATCCTCACCCTAAATCTCACACCTCCAGCACCATAACAATGTAATTAGTCGGTTTCCCTCTGTAGTGGCCTTTCTATGGCGCCCCCCCGTCGGATAGCCCTTGACACATCATCTCACGCCAAGGCCGGCTGTCACCCCACGGGCCCAGCTGATGGAGTCCAGAGACACTGCTGTACATCTCCCATCATATTTAAGGGATGCAACATATGCAGAAGGCACTCTGGTTTAATGCAGAATTTCTGGCTAAAACAGGGAGGTGTAAGTTCACAGGCCGGCGAGCCGATCATGAAACACACAGCCAGGGGAGAGAGACCGATCAGCTTTGCGACAGACAGACGAATGCATCAGCCAGAAGACAACGGACAAAATCCCTTTCATGATTTCAGGTGTCGAAATAAGTGTTGAAAATGCCACTGAAACTGTGGGCAAAAACCCAACATGAGGTTCAGAGATGAATCAGGATGCGTGTGAGTGACATTCAGGCCTGTTTTGCTGACGTCAATGTGAACGATGGTGTTTACTGTGAAAAGTCTGGACTAACTAACCCTGCTTCTCAGGAGCTGACTCCCGTCTTCACTGCGCAGAGACACGAACATCTGTCTGTTTACGGATGCCTGTCCCTCACCGCGTGAGGAGGGGCTGATTTATATGCACCTGGAGCAAAAATATCAAGCGTCTCAACCCTGCAATTCAAATCAGCCTCCTGGCAGAGTCGCAGCCCGCAGACGTTGGTGCGGGAAGGACACTGGGAAGATAAACAAGGTAAGGCGGGAACGCAGGCCACGCCAAGCTGACATGCTGCTGATTTCTGATGGGAAGTGACAAGAGAGTGACATGTAATGAAATGCATACAGGGCAACAGTAACAGCCAATGTGTTAAAGAAAGGAATACATTCTCAAAACAAACAAGCAGCCGAAGCGGCCAGCGGCATCGCCGGTCAGCGAGATGGGCGGGGTAAGATCGTGTCCTGGGGCGGGGATTCGGGGAAACAGTCGCCAGCCCCGTTCCACTCAATCTCACATCGCAGATCACATGCAGAAAGGCCCAGAAGGCCAGTGGCTCCTGCCCGGGGTGACAGTGTGACACTCATTGCAGGCGGGCGCAGTGCATGCGAGGGGTGCGCACTCAACCACGAGATCTACCATTATATTTTGCCCTGGAAATAAACAGCTGCCTATTACTTCATTTTTTCCTGCACTTTGCACACTTTGACCTATAAAAAATGGCATTACAAGGCTAATAAGTAGTGCACAAAGAATCCATCCGCACTGTGTAACCGACTGTGTAGCAGGGGTTCACGGTGAGGCTAGGGGCCAGTCCAAGGCAGCGGATGGCAGACGACTCCCTAATTGGAAACCCAGTCCATAAGCGGGGAAATGCTCACACACTACGGACAACTTAATTATGGCCAGTCACCCTTCTGCTTGTGGGGAAACACTGAGAGAGCATGGGCACACAGGAAACTGGATTTAAGGCACCGACATTAGGTGCGAAAGCAGTGCTAACCACTGTGATGAAGTACAAAAATAAGCTTCTACAAAATAATATATTTGAAATTAGTAAGCAAGAACGGTGTGATAATCCCAATAAATTTCAGCTCAAATTAAAATTCCATTCAAACAAAACAAATGAATGAATGCCTTAAAATACCTTTTCAATCCAATGATACCTCTGACATTTTCAGGTTACTTCCAAAGGGAAAAAAATCATATCATTGAAAGGCTAAGAATTTACGAAAACGCAATTTTATTTTAGAAACAGGCAGCTGCATTAGCCACTTAGCGATCTGATCTTAACAGGTGTCTCAGCCCTTGTTATTAATGCAGACAAAACATTTGCACGCCACCATTACTCTCTGCAGCGGATGCTGAAAGATTTGGGCCAAAGGGCTAAAAAAATGCACGCACAGATATACTGCAGCTCCGCCGTGTCGCCTCACGGGCAGCTAAGCACTCGGACTCCTCTGTCACCACGTAACCATGGCACCACGCGCCTCCGTAAACCGTCACTCTCAGCAACCGGCTGCTCAGGCTCCATTTAGGATTTTAATGGATGGCATCTCTGGAGATTGAAGGCGGTCGGAACTGACCAATTTCTCAGAGTAATTAACTGTAAGTGATTTCCAGAATGCTCATCGAATACGATAACACCCCCCCTCCAGAAAAACCTCTTCTTCCCCAAAACAGCAACACCCTTAAATATATCCCATTTTTAAAACTAGGTGTACAACTCAGAATAACAAAACAACATGTGTTTATTCTGGCATCTACCAGTTAAGTAAAATTGCTTTTTTAAATTGAGCATTTTTTCATTGATTTACTGGTTAAATCTGTAGAATTATATATGCAAGGTGCACTGCATTTCTAAGAGACGTGCGTCGAGAAATAGGAATAAATTATTATTTTCAGAGCTATCCTACAAGCCCCACCCCATCCAGCCCTCCACCCTAGACGTCACAAGTTGCGTTTGATCCTGTGACAAACACAAACGATGAGCAGAAGAAAGAAAGAAAGAAAAAGAAAATCACAAAAGGGGAAGGAAACAAAAAAATGACATTTGGTGCGTGAAAAGTGAAACAAAAAAAAAACCAAAACAAAACAAAGTAAGCTATACTCTTATGTGTTGGTTTTAGATTTACTCAGTTCCTCTTTCCTTCGTTCTTCAGAAAAACTGAAAAGTACGATTCCGAGAAGCAAAGAGGAAAAAAAAGGAGTAAAGGAACAACAAAATCAATAAACTGATCAAGCTGCAGCAATTTAAACTAATTACAATGCTGAAATCTATATCATAATTCTCCGCAACGCAATATAGATCTGTGTCTGCATTGTAAGTAAACCACTTCACCCATTTTGTTGGTCAATAAGATTTCTGTATTTTTCTCATTTCAACTTTAATAAATAAATGATAACCATCCCAAATGTCATTAAAATATCTGTGATGGCAAATGCAACAGAACACCTTTATCAACATCCCAAGGTGTGTGGAGACCTGAGGAAGATTAAACAAGTGGAACATAAAAGTGTTGTTTAAAAAAAAAAAAAAAAAAAATCAAGCTTATTTAGCCAGGCCTGTCGGGGCAGAGAGTTATGGTCTGGGTAAGGAGGTGAATCTTACCCTGGAGGACTCGTAGGATGGACTGGGCTGGCCACCTGTGCCCCAGGAAGAATGGCTGCTCCTCTCATCCATTCCTGCCAAGAAGAGGGACACACACAATTCATTTACTAACCCAAAAACCCACCTCTCGTCAGTCGGCTCTAACGCAAACACACTGAGGAGGGTGTGCATCAGGAAACAGAAACGAAAAGGACGAGCTGGTCTGCACCGCTGCCGCTGCATTATGGTCCGGGATACAGCCACCACATAAAGGGATGATCCATTCGCAGGGGGACCAAAAAAAAAAATAATTCACTCAATCAATTCATGGAGAGTTTAAAAATAAAAAGGGGTTGCTGGAAATGGTGCCGTACAGGCGGTGCTTTTGCACATGGAGATTCGCTGCAGAAAAGCCCATCTTAAGGTCTGAGTCACCAGGGGTGTCTGCTGCAATTAATTTGAGAGAATATGGGGGGGGGGGGGAAAAACACAACCACACCAAGAACTGGTGACTAATCATTTAGTTCTGTTTTCAAAGGCTCTGCTTTCTGAGTATGCAGCCAATTAGTTGTACATAATTTATGTTGGTTCTCATAAATTGTGCAAAATTCCCAAACTTACATTAACACACTAACGTTGACTAACGGCAACTGGAACAAGGTCATCGCATTACATAAAATCTAAACCTATATAGACAAAAAAAAAAAACAAATATAAGAACAAATAAACAATTTACTCCTGTATGGTCATGGTTTTGTAATAAAGACAGTGCTTCTGACTAGCACCAAGCTAAACTGCATGGCTGAATCCAAGCCACGTTGACATTTGCATCTGCCTGTGGTACAGAGTCTTACAGGGCCATGACCAGAGTGGAAAAATCGACATCCCACCAAGCAGACGAACCTCTCCTCTGGGAAAGGAACCGCGCTCTCGCTCCATGGCTGAACCCCATGCCACCCCCCTGAGCCCCCCCCCCCACCTCCCGCAGCACCCCTGGTGTCTTTGGGGATGTTGCCGGCTACCTCATGCACCACTGACATGTGCCGCCAGACGACACAGTATAAATATTCTAACCTCTATCTAATTGACAGTGCTTGACTTTCAAAAGCAGCACATCACACTCTCGCAGGTCAGGCATTAAATTATACGCAGAGAGGAACCAGACAACAAAGTAATCTCAGAAAAGGATAATATCTATTAATTCTCCTTTAATGCAGAAATCAACCAGAAATACATTTCAGAATTGCTGTTATATATTAAGCATAACGGTTCACTATTCATACATTTTAAAAGATGCCATAAAATGTTATAAACTACTGCAGTATCACAAATGCACTTACGGACACAATTATATAGCTACAGTTCTTAAAGCCTCCCAGGTATTTTCACTTTCCTTTCTTTTAACATTGCAAGTCGGAACCCTCCATACAAACACCTACCGGATCCAAGCCGACGTTCAGCATGAGACACCACGCCCAGCAGAGGTCAGCCAATGGCATGAGGAACTTCAGAAGACAAAGAAGCAGGTTATCGGGAACTGCAGCTTCTCCTCTGGCTATGAGATCACAACTCCAAAGTAAACTAGCGAGAAGCTTCATGCCCAGAGACTGTACTTGACGGGAAAGAGGGCTCCCTCAGCGGGCACACGGCATGGAAACACAGCGAGCGGCTGTATAAACTGCAATATGCAGGGTGTCCACGCACCTGAACTCACTGGGTCAGTTTCTAAATGTACATTAACAACATTAGTCAAATAACTAATCAAGATTTGAAAGCTGACTAAAAGCCCTGCTATTTCCAGACACTCCTGTCATAAGTACAGCCTTATTAGTCACATTCCGAGTGTTTGTGAGGCAAGCGAAGGACTTGAATATAGATATTAACCTGGCAGGAGGCCACAATCTCTCTGCTTGCCTATAGTGGTTTCAAGTCTGTCAGATAAGAGGTCACACATTTGTCTTATCTCCTACGGCAGCATGCAGATATATTTATATATGTACATTCATATCTGCCACTGTATTTATCAAATCCACTATATCAGCATGTCAGAGAGAAAAAATGCAGCCAAGAAAAACAAAACAAGGCGGATGACATCAGAGTCAACCCAAAAAAACAGAGTGAGCATATAATGGCCTTGGAGAGTTGAGTGACCCGCAGATGGGCTGAGGACCACAGCGCTGAGGAATCACATCATGCCCACAGCTTTTCCTGTCACATTCTTTCCGCAGCTGCTCGACTGTTCAATTAAAAAAATATACAAACTAAGGATAATCCAAAAACCCATTTCTTTGGAAAGTCATGTTTCTCTGGGCTATACAAAAACAAACCCCAGAATCTGCATACATGCTAAAGCCAGGGAATTTAAAACAAATATTTTTAAAAAAAGAATTTGTTTAAGGGGCATTAAAGCAGGAACTGAAACCACAATGGAAAAAAAAACCCATTTGCCACAAAATCCAATGTACAGTATTATTTTCTATTTTCTGCAATGTGGCAGTCATAGTAAAACTGCCCTTTACATGCACTGATAAAACACAGGATATTACCCAGAGCTTTCCAGCCACAGACTTCACTGGAAATGGAACAGTGGCAAAGACTGAACACCAACACCGAATACCTTTCTTAGGGAGCTCATCACGTCCCCTCAAGTTTGAAGCTAAAACAGGACTGAGAGTGTGCAGGTACGATTCCTGAGAAACTAAACCTGCTTACGACAAAGGGCCAACAGCCTGATACAGAAATGCATAACTCATACAAAAATCTTCTTATTCTACAATATTTTAAATGAAAGTTAAAGTGAGGACGTCAAAACCTGAATGAATTCGAACTGCAATACTGTGTAAAGGTGTAAATTTCATAATCTACTTTGAAAATAGTTTAATAGAACAGAAAAAAGGAAAAGGGCATCTAGTCCAAAGATGGGTCCTCACACAAACTGCAAATTTCAGCCACGGCGAGCAGCAGGGGACAGACAGCCTCCTAGAGCCAGCGGAAGTAAAATATCGGCCTCCCCGCGCAATAACCGTCCGGCGTGTCAGATGTTAGCGGCCCCTCCTCCCTCCCCCAGCGATCTACGCAGCAAAAGGATGAGCCGTGAGGCTGACTGACAGGCTGTGAATAAGGGAATGGAGGAGAAGTCGTGGGCTGGGGCCCCGATAAGGCCGCGGCGGGACCCGGCGCAGTGAAGTCAGAGGTGTCGCGGCACTGGAGCGCACCTGCGCTGGCGGGAAAGCGTGAGGGGGGAGGACTTGTCAAGCCCATCCAGGCATCTTCATTAGACAGCCGCCGCGCTGCAGAACTCAGTCATCCGAGCTGCGCTGTCAGGAAGAAAGGGATCGCTGGGTAGCGCGCGGTACGGCGGTGCCGCGGTGCTCAGATTAAGGCTCCCCGTATATCTGAGCATGTCACGGAGGCTTTCCGGAAACAAAGGCAGGGCGAGACAACGGAACAAAACACATCAAAGGCCCCGTAAGGCAGGCCAGATCTGGAGCACAGCTTGCAGAAATTAACGGGTTTTTCTTTTTTTATTTCTCCAAGCTGTTCGCTTCTAGCCCTACGAGTCACACTCTCGTGATGCGTCTGCCAGTGGTGACAGACCCCCCCCCGCCACCCCACACACACACCTACAGAAGCGCTGCACGAGCAAACACCCCCGGCTAGCAGTGTCAGGCCCGTCTACAGCTTCTCACGGGGTCCTGTTCCGACCAACGGTGACACCAGCCTGTGGGTGAGCCCTCAGTGCCGGGATGCACAGTGCCCATGCCAAAGAGAAACCCAACCCCCCCACCCACCTCTCACTAACTCATTCTGTTTCTCTTACCATGAAGAAAAGGCACCCCCCATCACTGACCCAGGCCTCACGTTTCATGAAAACGTCACCCTCTGATGTCAGAGCGAGACGTCCTTCTCCTCACCTGACATCTGAAGTTAACTACACTTTGCAAATCGGGGTGTTTTTTTCCCCTCCAATTTGCGAGCATACACACTTTGCGTTGTCTTTTGCAAATGTGTGTGTTTCACTTCTAAAAATGCCACTGCGACATGCACATTTAAGGTGAGATCCATCATTTACACATTTCTGATTTCTAACACCCCTTTATCCAACAATCCTCCGGGGCTGCAAAAAGGTAAAAGGAGCCGTATGTGGTGGAAGAGCTGTACCGTGACTGTAAAAAAACAAAAAAACGGCTGTATGGAGCTACTGCCTGTGCTCCACACGCAAAGAAAAAAAAACACAGAATGCTTGTTTTCTCACAAGAAAACTAAACAAGCATTGTTATCGGGGCAACATGAAGCTATCAAATGTCAAGGGGGAAAACCCTGCATCAGGCATGATTGTAACCCCCTGAGAAGAACCTGGCACTGTGTGGTTTGGTTTAGGGGGAGTTGGGGAGGGGGGGGGGTTG
>JABFEA020000010.1:8934962-8952635 GCA_019775915.2 Cyphomyrus plagiostoma | reverse complement strand
CCCTACCCCCCCCCCCCCTCGCCCACCCCCCCCCCGCCCCCCCCCGCCCCCCCCCGGGCCCCGGTGGGGGGGGGCGGGGGGGCCGGGGGGGGGGGGGGGGGGCGGCTGGGGGCCGGGGGGGGTAGGTCACAGCTTTGGAGCTCTCCCACATTTTAATATTAAATTCATACCCTAGAAATAAAGATCAAATCTATCTCAAACATGAACCGCAACAGACCTAATCTCACCTGACACAGTGCAGATATTTAAAATCAAATCGGCGAGTTGGAAGAGGCTGATTCTTCTGCATTCTGTGGCTTGTTTACTGAACTAGAAGCCAGTGGGCGCCGGGCTAACCTCAAGGCAGGTGGACTCAGCTGAAGTTGCATGATGCCAGGTTACAGGAAGGTGAGTGAGCCAACGTAGAGTCCCCATAGACGTACCACATTAAACATGCGTGGGATCTGGCTGTGACGCTGCAATTCACAACATAACCGTGACCTTTTACGAGAAACCAGCTACCTGAGCAGACGGATGACCCAGCTAAGTGTGTCCCTGATAGCCCTTCCCAGCAAAGAGAAACCTGAGGAATAGACTTTGGTCTTTCTTTCGCTTCTGGCTTTCATCATATGTCATTGCGAGTCTTGTGAGAAGCAGTCATCACAGTCATCCCAAGCTACAGAACCGCTAACGGCTGACGGTGGGTCATTGCTACCAGCATGAGCTACAGAACCGCTAACAGCTCACGGTGGGTCATCACTACCAGCCTGAACTACAGAACCACTAAAGACACACAGTGGGTCATCGCCGCCAGCCTGAGCTACAGAACTGCTAACGGTTCACGGTGGGTCATCACCGCCAGGCAGAGCTACAGAACCGCTAACAGCTCATCGTAGGTCATCACTAGCCCATCTGTTCCCCTCGTGCACAGAGACATGGGAAATCGCTGTGATATAACCCAGGAGGGGGGGGGGAGGGGGGAGTAACAGAAATATCCATCTCTACAGAAAACACCACTGGGCTCACCTCTACACACAGCACAGTCATCTACTCCAATTACATCCGAGTCTCTATTACACACACTGTATTCAATCAGTACTACTGCACCCAAGTTTGCAAAATTCACAGCCTGCTCCAGAGTACTGCTCAACAGTCACATGCATGGAATAAAAAATGAACATCAAACACGCTGCATCTCATATTTAAGCATATATGGAAAATGCACATATGCATGTATTTTTATACATGGCCCAACAGCCAGGGGCTCCACATATGTATGTGTATTTATTTATGTTTATATATACGTATGCATGTCTGTACATATAGGTGTTTGCGAATGCATACATGTGTATGTATTTGTGTATGTCCCTGTGGGTAAATGGTTAAACACATATGCAAATTATTAAGAGCCAGCTGAAGGCAGCTTGCTCTGTAACTTGCCGCGATGACAGTTAATTACTGCAGACTTAACAGCAATAATGTAGAGAAATGGAGGCAACAATGCAAAGTCAGGGGCCCCAAAGAAAGATACTCTACAGCCTGTGACACTGAAGACAAGGCCCAACAGTCAGGGGCCACAAAGCCAGTGGCCCAACAGTCAGGGGCCACAAAGCCAGTGGCCCAACAGCCAGGGGCCCCAAAGCTAAATACTCTACAGCCTGTGACCCAGTACACAAGACCCACAAACAGGGGCCACAAAGCCAGTGGCCCAACACACAGGGGCCTCAATTTCCCTGCGGGGAATTCTGCAGTAGGCAGGCGCCTGAAATTTATTATTTTAAATCCCTTAAAAGGAAAATGATAAAGCAGGGCTAAGGCGGTGGGGACAGGCTGCCCTGTGAGCTTTCCTGGCTCAAAAAGGAAGAAGATTGAACTTAAATTTCATTGGCGTAGTGCACGAGGCAGCAGAAAGCCCACCTGAAAACCCAGTCCCAAAAATAGGCAGCAGGGTGAGTGCAAAGGCACCAGTAAACAGCTCTGCATAGGAGGGAGGCCTGGGCAGCCATGGCTGGGGATTAGGGAGGTCCACAACAATGGCTTCCCCTCATCAGCATTTTCTATATCTGAAATGCAAATCCTGATAAAAGTATCAGGCCTCCGGTCACGCTCAGCTGCACACTCTGCGTCTGCTTCGCAAACCACTGGCTGACCCTCAACCATGGTGTGTGTGTGTGTCTGTATTATGTGTAACCAAATGGCCCCCACAATGTGATAAAAACACGTTTTTTTGACATTGTGGGGACCATTTCTCAGGTCTCCACAAAGATCTGTGAATGCAATCAAAAGACTTAAAATGCCAAAAATCTTGTACTTTTGGTTAAGGTTAGGGCTGGGTAGGGGGTTATGGTTGTCATGACGGGATTGAGTTTGTCCCATAGAAATGAATGCAAGGTCCCCAGAATGGTATAATTACAAACCCATATGTGTGTGTGTCTGTGCGTGTGTGCATACATGTGTTAGTATTATGTATGTGTGCATTTGTGTGCGTATGTGTGTGCGTGTGTGTTTATGTTTGTGTGTACGCACAAATCAGCGGATGAGGGATAAGTCCGTCACATAACAGCTCTGACGCTTCCCACAGCCAAACACCGCAAAGAATTTTGTGGCCATAATTAACACAAATGTAAAGGGACTGAAGGGGGGGAGTTTAGAAATAAGCCAGCAGGAAGGTTATGAAATGGGACTTTTCAGTTTAACAATGTTTGATCAGCTGGGTTTGTTGGCAGTGTCGCGGGCAGAATGTAGGCTGCTCCCCGCCGACTCACCGCTGGCTTCCCTCACATCTGCTCAGGCGTCCCATCAGAGATTTTCAATTCTACGCTGCTTATCTCTAAAGGCAAACAAAGCATGGAAGGGAGAAAAAAAACATATAATACCAACAGCCCTGTTGGCAGAGCTTGAATTAACGGAGGGAAAACAGGAACGCCACAGCAGCTCCTGGGGGTAAAGCACGCGCTGCACGTCAGCAGCCCCTAGGGGGCGGCAGGCTGGGCCCTGCGCTCCGCCGGCGTCAGGCGTGCACGCCGCTAACATTTCCAGAACGGAGAGGAAATCACTCGGACTAGCATGAAGGAGGCTAACAGCTAACGAAGAGAAACAGACCCGGTTATATCATTGCATGGCGATTCTGCTGGAGCATCACTAGTCGCGGACTGCTGGCTGCTCTGCCACCGTCACACCACATCGTCTTACAAGGCATCATTCTTAGGGCTGGGGGAGCAGGGTTTTAATGGGGAAGTTTACCTGGGGAGGGATTCCCATGTTATCCCTCAACCTCACCAATTGGGAAGGGAGGACAGCACCCATTAGGAGGCTGGTCTAAATTACACCAGGGTCACTTAGCCATCAGGATGAATCACAATGTTATAACACTGTGGACGACCACGTGAGAAGCTCCCCAATGCTTGGGGCCCATCTGAGTACCTTCAGGTTAAATGTTAACACCGTGTGTTGACGTTAAGAGGGAAGAGAGTGACACCTCCATCAGTCTCACCGGCACCTCGGCCATCGAGCCGCCCAGGTCACTCCTGGAGGATTAATCCCAACGTGCCCATTAATTTCCTCCCTGCTATTGCAGCCGACGGGTGAGGAGGGAGCCGGGAAGGGGCAGGATGTGAAGCTCCATCCTGGGCTTCCCTCTTCACGGGTGATTCGCGGATAAATCCGCTTAGGCACAGCCTTCCAAACGGCGCCCACACTCACGGTTTGGCCGTGCGTACGCGAGATAAGCGGCGGCCCGGTGGCTCTCGCCATGAAAGGACTCTCCTCCTCTTTACAGCGGCGACTCAGGCACCATCATCTGGGGCAGGCGCTTACCAGGTGGGAGCACATATTTCCAGGGAATGGCGCAATCTGCAGCACAGGAGGCAGCGTCCGGCAGAGAAATGAACAGCGCTGGTTCACGCAGACCTGGGTCATGGGGTCATACAAAGATGCCGGCACCTGGAATTTGCCCCGTTTTCTAACAATCTATACTGGCCAGCTCCTTGCATCATAGGTCCCCTCATGACCACATGATGCTAACGGGGGGGTGCATACTGACTCACAAATTGCTCACAACACACCCTGAGTAGAGCACCATTCATTCCCATTCCACCCATGGCCTATAAGCCTCAGTGTCCCACAGCAGGGCTCTCTGTGGTATGGTGGTGGTTTCCCGCGCCTGGCTACAGCAGTGCAGTGAGGACTGACACCCCCAGCTGGGACGTCCAGTCCTGCACTCGCAACGTGCTTAGTGTCTCCGGCCTGCATTCCCTGCCTGGACGCTGTAAAGTCCAGTGAGACCCAAAGAGCTCGCCCTTCCCAAACAGCCTAAAGTCATGCCATGCGAATACAATCGGCCCTATTCATCTCCCTGACCACCTCCCCCCGGCCCCAGTGGCAGGGGTTGCCGTGGGGCCCAAACCATTCAGATGTCTGGGTATCACTCGATCCAGTCGCAGGGGATCTCAGCCAGCTCACAGCGGCAGGTGGCCTGACTCTGCCCTCCAGGACACGTTGCGGGCCCCCCTACCCCCACAGCCCACCTGAGAAAACCTCACCCCTGACCCCAATCGAGCTCCAAGTTTATAACCTCGCCAGCGGTGGTGAACGCAGATGTGGGAGCGGAGCTGAGACATGGTGTGACTGGGGGGGTGGGGGGGCGCTCGAGCAGAGACAACAGATTAAAACCGGCAACTCAGAAGCACCATCCAGCTCGCAAGGAGATGGACCTCACTGTCCACTTAGGGACCCCTCAATGCCTGTGCCCCCGACTGACCGCTTCCGCTAGCGGCTCCAGCTATGCACTACATCTACCATCACATTTATATTTTTAATTACCTGCAGAATATTTCAAATTATAATAATTAACAACTTATAAACACTTTTTTTTTTTTACCAACCGAGAAAAGCCAGTATGAGGCTGTATCACGTTCATTCGCACACTGGGGTATTTTCAAGAGTCGCTGTATATGATGCGAATTCGTACAGTAACTGTATTCCAACACACCCCTCGGTGTAACTGTGAAACACGGCAAATACAGCGCCAAGTAACCTGCCTTCAAAAGACCTCCATCGCCATAGCAACAGAAGGATTCTCTGTAACCAAGTCAGGAGGTGACCTATGATGTATACATGAAAGATGTCCGGAGTTACTGGATCCACCATGCCGAGGACAGACGGCCCCGGGTTCCGGGCCTGTGCGGTGGGAAAGGGATCGACTTCCACGTGCGCGTGCATGGCTGGTTGACGGTTCACAGAGTACGGGCTGTCTAAAAATAAACAGCCACCGTGGGTAGAAAAGCATCCAGCTTTAACGAGTGAGAGGAGGGTTATCAAACAAAGGTGCCAAATCAGATAAAAAAAAAAAAAAAACCACCAGAATAAAAAAAAACACAAGTGTGGTAACAGGTGAGGCCTTCAGCTCAATTTTTTTCCAGGAGGGTCAAAAAAAAAAACCTTTGACACGTAAAAGAATTTAAGCACTGAAAGGGATGTGAGCCGGTATTATATAAAGGCACTGGCACATATGTTTGACATGACGCGTTTCTTTTTTAAATAAATGCTTCCTTAAATGACAGTGGGACTTAGCGGGTGTTTTAAACAAAAAAGCATCATAACACAAATGTACAAATCCGAGGCAAAGGCTTTGAAGATAAGTGGCGCTCGAGCAGAGTATTGTCACCTTGCATATCTTCACCCATTGTGCCAGGTGCAACGCGGCACAAACTCCTTTTGTTCACCGCAAGAAATTATCTAAAACTGCACACAGTACCTCTCCAGCGTTCTCCCGTTTTTCGTTTGTCAAAGAAAAAAAAAAAAACAGAAACTGCCGTAGCTGAAACTCCTTAACAATTAATTCCAAATAACACTTGTATATTCTTCTCTCAGCTCGTTAATAATTGACTGGTGCCGGTTCGCTAATCCACACATTTAGATGAAATGCATACCCAGACTGAAGCCTTTGACGGCGTCGGGAAACTGTGTCCATTGTGGGGGACACAAAAGGGGCCAGGGCGGGTGAAAACTCGACAGGAAGTGTGCGCCGGCTGGGAGAGCAGACTGCGGGGTCCACTGACAGGCTGCGCTCTCGACTGCGTCTCCCATCGTCCATCTGCAGCCGGGACGGATGGCCGGGACAATCGAGAGTGAAGTGAGGAATAAGCCACCTCACCTGGCGTGTGCACTGTCTATCAAAGGCTCATTAGCATACTTTCAATAAAACCTGCAGGTGGCTGTCAAGAACGGGGACTGGACGCGACTGGCATAACGCAAACAATGAAACATTCTACTGCTAGTTCAGAAGTAACATTCCTTCAAACAGGACCACTCAATCTACAAATAAAGTTGGTTCTGGTTCTGTTTGAAGACACTGGTGTCCTGCTAAGCAACATAAAATGCAAAAACAAAACAATTAATATAGAACAATAAAGGAATCAACTGCCACAATGGATGAGGTCATCATCACGTATCAGCACCAACTTCCTAAAACTGTTCCACCACATGCAGACCTGCACCTGACCTGGAAACAGTGGGAAAAGAGGGGAGTCTGACCTGTCAGATCCCTAGCCATGAAGATGGAAAGAACAGAAATGCAAAAATAAAGCTAGCAGACACGCACCAAAGGTTGCTTGGAACCTTCTGTCAACCGGCGCTGCATGCCTGGGGAGGTCCCTCTGACAAGGCAGGAAACAGGAGTCTGTGGCAAAACCACATGCAAAAGCTGGGAGGACATGCAAACCGCGCACCTCGGAGAAACACGTGACACCGGAGCCCGGAATCACAGGCAGGTCGTCAATGTGCAGCCCTGTGCTCCTTCAGGAAGAGTCTTGCTCTCAGCGCTTAGTTTGTCTTTGGCAGGCCATACAATCAGCCGCTCGGTACCCTTTCTGACAACGCCGTCATTCCACTGTGACTTAACCGTTTGTGAGAATATGAAACATTCGCACATGATATACAAACAACAGCGATGAATTAAAAACAACTAGTGGCACACGGATTCAGAAATTTTGGCTCATACTGATTTAACTGATTTAATTTAGTCTAATTTAACTGATACCTAATACCAATACCCGAATAACCTGTAAGCTGCACGAACCTGTGATGAAACTGACATTGTTGATGGTACTACTTAAGATACCATGAATGTGGGTACCAGCAACATTATATAATGCAGGCAGGGAGACATCAGCGAACCAACACCGATTTGACAGAATGTAACAAGGTTTGTAGTGGTGAATGAGTCAAATTCTGACTAAATTCTTCGTCCTCTACTACGGAAAATGGCTGATCGTGCAATGCAATCACCTCTATTATTTCAGTGCTTATGTCTTCAGCTCAATCAACATTGGCACATTGGACTCAGGCCAGCGTTTTAATTTTCGACGAATGTCGGCCAACACTGATACGTTAACTGATACATCGTGCATCTCTAAAGACAGCTGAAAAAATGTAATACCGTCAAAGAAAAAAAAACTCCATACTTCTAAGAAAAAAAGTGTGGAGTCACAACACTGTCGAGAACCAATCCCTCACAATCTCTGCTTTGAAGAAACACAATAGCGGTGTCAGTTCACAAAGCGCACCCCCAGACAGATTTCCCTGTACGACCCTTAAAGCTGGATAAAGCTTTTACTTGATTTTCTACATGGATGGAGCCGGCTGACGGCGGCCCGGCAGCACTGCTGTAATTCTGCCCGTCTTCCCCTGCCAGCCTCTCCATAATCGCCGAATGACACAGGCCGCTGCGTTAGGGCCCATGAACGCTCGCACTGCACTCACATGCAAACTTACAAAGCGTGCACATCAATACCTGTCAGTACTAGGGAAGGAGCAGAGCTGGGCAAAACCCAATGCAAAAGGCTTAACCCTATCAACATGACTCATATAAATAAAACACACAATGTCCACTTCTGTATGAAGGGCAATAGATCAGATACAAATGAATGGTATTGAGTCATGTGATTTTAAATAAGACCCCAGACATGGTTTTCTTTTTGAAAATTAAGTATGTTTTAGATCTACACTGCAACTTCACAAAACAACCATGGAACAAATGCTGACCCAGAATGTTGTCTTGGTAAGGTCACAGCCAAGGCTGACATGCCATCTTAAGTGGATATTTTATTTTTTTGAATTTTTTTTGCAATGCTACATCCATGCACATCAATCATTCCACAGAGACATCCCCATACCGTGAGAGGCCAGTTTTAGCACTTAACCTAACTGGTGAATGGATAAATATTAACCATCAATGTCAATTTAAACAAAACAGCTTCATAGCAATATCAACATACACTCAAACACAACGGCTAATGGAGATACATGTGTAACGAGTGTGATAAGCTGGTGTGTCCCACCCCCTTGAGCCGACGTGCTCCCCTCCCCCAGCGATACCACATCATGCAGCCAAGAAGCAAAAAAAAATTAAAAATGCACAGCGCATGCTCGAGATGATGGCACAAACCTGAACAACTTCACAAACAAGGCGAGTAGAAGAATGAATCGGTTTTAGAGTCAACAGACGCCGTCCCGCGACCTGTGAGCTATCCTGGTCCTACCGCTTCACTCGTTCGCTTTTAATGGCAGAATATCTGCTCGCTATACACCACATTCCAGCCCCTTCTGGATTAGCAATTTAAGAGGGAAATAAAATACACCCACTTCTGTCAGTAAATATTCTGGCAGCATTTACCCAAGCTGACAAACAAAACAAAGACAGACTCCTCTACATGCAATTCCATACCTGACTTCGTGTCAAGGTTAATTGACAGCTGTCTGGCCCTATTTTTAAAATTTTGTTATGCTTTATATATTTCAATTTCATTATAATAATTACTATTATGTAGACTTGAATAGTTGCAAATTCAGCTTAATTTCTCATTAAGTCTGAGTCATCTGCTTGAGAAAACGTGGAAGGTGAACCGGTACAAAAAAGCGGAAAAAATAAAAATGAAATTATTCCCACTGCACGCATCACGCATCAAACTGCTAAACAAATCGTGTAACAGGATACCTGCACATGTGTGAATCATATCCGCATAAGCTAATCAGCTGTTGTCTAAACTGAGGCAGTATGCACACAAGCACACACACAGCTATGACAGCGCTTTCTCTCTGCACGATGGCAAACAGCCTCCTAAGTACGCTAAGTAAGGCAGCCTCGGCTGTTTGTGGCAGAAGGGCTCCATCGTGCCCTGACGCCCAAGATGAGGCCCTGCAGCAGTGACGTGAGCCTAGCCTCTCGGCTCAGCACTGGCGGCAGCAGAGAGAAGCGCTCGCTCCTCCGATCATGGCCGCCACGTAAAGAAAGCACCCCTCCTAGCAGAAGTAAATCATTTTCTGCAAAAAAAAAGTGTATATTCTATGCTATCATTGTTAAATTTAGATTTCAGTATAGCCCTAAAACACTGAAAGAGATATCACTGTAGACATGCCCAAGCTTAAAATTAAAAATATTTGCTCGATATTTTATATTTAATGCTAGAAGTTGGTCCCAGAAACCCTGAAAAGGCTTCCAGCTGACCCTTAGATGAAAAAAATGCAGCTGCATCATTGTTTTGAAGGACACGTGCCAAGGACCCGGTCGTGACCTCTAGAGCTTCGAAGGAGTGCGCAATTTGTGGCCACCTTTCCCGTCGCACAGCACTCGTAAATCATACCAATTACACATCTTTGGCCACAACAGCTTACCTTTGCTTATCCCATCCCAGAATTCAGTTATTCTCTAAAAAGTGTCTCCTTCACATTGCAGATAACTAGAGTACAACCAAGGCTTTGTTGCCAGGCATAAGACAAGTGGGGATGAGACATAATGCTCAATTGTTGCCTTTCTCCAAACAATAGAGCAGTTTTAGGGGTTCGGGAGCAATACCGGTTCAATAAAGACCCCTTTTATTAGGAAACGTTTAAAATTATGGTTTCTTAGAACCACTGTCGAGATCGTTGTGCCAAATGACAGCCTCCCCTTCACATCAAAATCAGTGAACAAATGAAGACGATCCACATGTGACACAGAAGAATCTCACAGAGAAGCAGAAATGTGTGAAGACCATAAAAATGGCCCCGTCACTGGGGAACTCGAACTACAGGAAACCCCCGCTTATTAATACATGACTCCCCCAAAGGAAGAACCAGAGACAGAAAAGTAGTACGCTAATAATCACATCTTAAAAAACGGAGGAAAAATGACAGCTTTGGGGGGTTTAGAAAAACCCCCTTGAACTTTTGGAAAGTTAAAAATAAATGGAAGTTAAATAAAGAACAAAATTAACTCGGTAAGTAATCTCCAAGGGCATGCATAATAATACTATGATTATGAATACATCAATCCTTTTAAACCCAATATTACAATATTATACAGAAAGCTTTGCTATAAACTGGTACAATGAGCAATTTATGGACAATTACCTTAAATTTCCAACAGATTCACTTAAGCATAAAGTACCGGGTATAATTAGCAAATTCATATGCCATGTTAAAAAAAAAGTTGCCACTCACCAAACGTAAAATTGTAACAATTTTGTTAGATAGCAGTGACTGTAACAGAGTAATACTGTAATCCACCTGCTATCATTAAAATAGCTCTCTTGGGTTTTGTTATCTGAACTTTATTTCCCTTCCAAAAACAGGCATTCTGATTCCAGGTGGATGGAGTTTGAACGCTGAACGTGACATTCACGGACTAGTACACCGAACACCCAGGTACAATAGCTGAACACTGATTCGACATACTCCACTCGCTGGCTGCATGCATAATTTAGAAGTCTTTAAAAAAAAATACATTTTTTTTTTAAATGCAACTGAATATGTTGCAAACCATCCATGCATTGAGATTAAAAAATATATCTCACTAAGCACATCACCACGATGCTGCTGGAAATACAGGAGCCACCTGACAGCGTGAGCAAGATGAACACACTGCAAGATGGAAACCAATCGATTCGGAAACATGATCCTACCTGATGTATTGAACTGGCTGCTTCCCAAGGTGGTTGGTCTGTTTCTCCCACTGTTTACCGGAGGAGAAAACATCTAGCAGGGGGAATACAGAAGACTCAATGTCCCTAGGTTCAGATTAAAAACATCAACACATACTTCACAAGAGCTGGCAAAGAGTTGCTTTATTAAATTTAAAATGCTATACAGTCATCTAATCTTACTTTATTACTAAATGTTACAGTAACTACTTAATTTTAAATAAGGCAAATTATATATATATATACACACACACACACACACACATATATATATATAACTATGGTAAAGATTCATAACAAACTTCCTTTTTAGTAAATTAAGCAGGGTATCATGCTAGGGGTTCCTGAAAAAGCAACAGAATAACATAGGGAAAGATAATAAATAATTAATCTCATTTGGGGGGAAAAACTCGTAAAGTCCTTGTATATGTGCGCATACGTGTGGACCTGTTGACCCACATCATTAAATCTGAAGATGTCTAGGTATTAAGTTCAGGTGTCATGTTTTGTTTTTTGTAAACACAGGAGCTATTCACGAGAAACAACCTTATTTTGCATATTGTAAAAAAATGTTCTTCGGCAAAAAGAACAATATATATATGTATAATTAAGAATAGCACAAATACTTAATTAACAGCGTCCTACCGCACTAAAATCCAGCAGATCACTCAATTCTTTATCAGTTCCAATAGCGGCAATCCGCTGTTGAGGGTTCATCCTGGCGGTCCTTAACTACGCCTAAAAAATAAGCATGGAAAAACGTGTGTTTGTCCTTTATCTATTTCACATTGTTAAATGTTGTCCGATCTCGACCACCGACACTGTGCTGCAAACGCGACGTCTAACAGACAAAAACTGGCCCGTTAAAGCCGCGTCGGGCAGCCGCGCATCTCATCCCCGGCGTGAAGGCGGACCGCGATGGGACCCGGTTCAGAATCAATTACCGGGCATTAAAATCAAGCCATCGGGGACGCATCAAGAAACTCTGACTTTTTTAATTGACCACATGAGAGAAGAAGAAAATATGGAACCTCCAAGACTTCACAGGACCGTAAATAAACATATACGCTATCTACATATACATGCATTCGCGCGCGCGCACACACACAGACATATATAATACACACACATACATACATACATACATGCATACATACATACATACACGTTAGAGTATGTTGTCTGTGATGTCTATATGGACATGAAACGGAAAGCCAGCAGATAGGCTACTGGGCAGCAGGGACGATCCGCAGTCAGCATGGCATCGTCGCCTGTATTTACGCGGTGTGCTCAGCACATCAATGAGGAGCATCGCGGCAGCTCCGTTACAAGTTAGTTTGAGCAGTTCGGCGGCACGTCGCGTCACTCGGACCCAGTCAACGCGGCTTACATAAGATATCACTGTGAAGTGCCCGGTGACACGGGCTAAACTGCTCAGCCAGTGTGTGGAAGATGTTAACGCACGGCCGTGTGTTACAACTATAAGACATCATTAATCCTTTACAAAAACAAAAACAAATAAAATATATTACGTGGAGAGTGTAAAAGCGCATTCCGACCCCTTCCACCAAGGCAGCTCCAGTCTTTCTTGTATCCCAACTTCTTTCACCCTCACCCTGTGCGTAACCCCCTTTCCAACTCGTTACATTATTTCTTTTACCTTTTTCTCCTTAAAAATCCAACTAGGGCGATCTGGCGTGAGAAAGGGAGCCTTGTTTTCCTTCTTCGCACCCGGCCGAGTTCGGAATCACGATACTTGCCGTATTATTTTGCAAAATATTCCCTGAATGTAACTTGCGAGTTTCCCTTAGGCAGACATTTTTGCTAAGCAAACCTCAGCACCACGCTGACGTTCGATGCGATATCCCTCCGCCAGAGGAGCCAAAATGTATTTTTAACCCCTGAAACTCCAAAATGATGTTTTCAACCACGAGCTAAATAAATGTGATGATGAAGATCGAGTGCTGTGCATGGAATGACTATCATAGTATTATATAGTCCAAGTAACTCAAACTCATATTTTACATAAGTCACCTTCTTACTTCCAGTTCCTAAATGATCTCATGATTTTAGAATCGTGAACGAATTGTTATTTGAAGTGTAGTTTCTTGAACATGCCCGTAGTTATATTACCAAACCTTTCTCTTAAATTAAAAGTTCAACAGCATCCAGAATTAAATTTACTTTAGTCTTTTTGCAATTATTGTTAGATATACTTAGATATTAATCTTCCTCTTAAGTCAAATATCTGCATTTAAAGGTTTATGCTTTTATGGAAATGCACACTTACTAATATAAATGACATATATCCCACCTTAGTTATATTAACATCTTGCAAGTATTTCATTATCGCAGATCTGTCTGAAAAATCGAACCCTTGGTGTAGATTATGCAAATTACAGAGCTATTTTTTTAAACACTGACAAGACTTTGAGTCACTGATCTCTAAATAGATGTCTTATAACCAATATTTAGACTAAGCATGCGTATTTCTTTATTTTGCTCGGGGGCATCTGGAAGGGTAGGGGCTTGGACGAGTGGGCTCAAAATTCTCGGTTAATCAAATTCACCTTTCACCTTACCAATTTGTTATAAAAAGCAAAACATATGGTGTATTTTTTTAAATGTGAAGTTTCCCAGAAATATCTTCTTGTAGGGACTTGAACGAAAATTATAATTCGGGTAAAACCTGTAAGCACTTCTATCTACATATAAAGCTTTCTTGCGTCCGTTTTTCGTACGTCTGGAAAGTTCAGACTGTAACAATTAATACATTAATATAACGACACATTATATTATAGACATTATATAATTTAATTCTATGCAGACAAACAAAGGTTAGGTCTGCTCTCAGTGTATCTGTAAAAATGAACAAAAAGGATTCTTGGGAAATATTAACAATGCGTCGGGACTACTTTTTGTTCCGCTGAAGCAAAAAAAGAAAAAAAAAAAAAGTGGCGTGCTATGTTCAATGTTTTGTTGTTGGTGACTGACAGGAGATTACTGGGGGGCTTCGTAATGCAATCGCAACCCCTCGTATGGAAAGCAGCCTACCTTTAATCGATAGATGCACAGGACGGGACATGATGCATTTTCATGGATTTTGTCGTAAAATGTATTTGAGTTATCTCACAAAGATACACACGTAGACCTTTCAAATTACGGTATGACTCATTTCGCACATTATTCTAAAATTAAGGAAAATCATCTGCCAAATAAAAAAGTTGTTATTGCGATATATGCGCCATCAATTATTGTTATTCTGGGCCTAGCGTTAATTTACGCTGTTCAAAGCATCAGGTATTTCTGAACTGCAAAAATCCTTCAGGAATTTTGGATAAACATATACGTGAAGTTGGCTTGTGCGCAAAATTTGATTTATCAATATACTCAAAGCAAAATTTGAGTTCTAATTGCATAGCGGTTTTGGCTGATTTAGTTTGATTTTACCCAATTATTAACTGTAGCGTGGATGCATATTAATTAACGCAATTCTACACTTATAACTGGAGCAATATAAATTATTCATTCTTATGTTTTCGAAAATACGTCTGTAATACAAAGAAATATTTTTAATTTCTAATTTCCTTGCACGCAATATCGTTTTAGATCATTTTTGGGACTTTTTGACAATAAATCACAGATATATTTGGGTCTAATAACTTTCCGTAAATATATTAATATCCAGTTTAATTCTTATTTGATATATTTAATTATTAAATGCTATATTGTTGCTACTTCATGTCAGAAACTAATTTTACTCTTCAGTTTCTTCCTGTTTTATAAGATCGTTCTCATTGAGATAATGTACATCAGTAAATGATCTAATGAAACAGCTATCATCTATCAATATTTTTAAACTTATAGTGCCACCTGTTGGATGAATTGCTATTACTGAACACGCTTAGCGGGAATTGTTAAAAACATTTCCAGAGGAGCGCCACCTGTTGACCTTAAGTAAATATGAAAAAATTTATGGTGCGCTATTTTAACTTCGATTTCGTGTAATGTATTTCTTTAACACTACTAGACCAATGAATGAAATAACTGCGTGAAATGATATCAATATAGAATATATATTGTATAACTTATAGAAATGTTCAATGATAAAGGTATTTTACTAAAAACTAACATGTACTGATGTCTCCTCTGCCTGCTCGGAATTTTTGGGATTCTCGAGAAATTTGGCTTCTTCACAGAAATATACTACGAGTGTGTGCGTACTAAATTTTGATCTCTACATAACTAATTGGTTACATTTTTACTTTGAACGCTTATAAGCGTTCTTCATATTATTGAGTATTCCTTATATCAGGGGTCTCCAACTCCGGTCCTGGAGAGCTACCATCCAGTAGGTTTTCTATCCTACCTGGCTTCTGATGAGCCACACCTGTTCTTAGGTAAATACCAGGACAGAAAACCTACTGGATAGTAGCTCTCCAGGACCAGAGTTGGAGACCCCTGCCTTATATCATAATAGTGAGGGATGCATAGTTTCACCGAGGACTAACACAATATTGAAGTTAACTAAACACATAGGCCTACCATTACATGTTGGGGGTTTTCAATATTAATTATATTCACAACATGCACTTGTAGTAACAGCAGTAAAATCTGAAATTGAATGGTGCACAATTAAGTGTTGATAGGGACTGATTGAGCCACATCAAGGCTGACTACAGATCTGAGAATAATTATCCACGTATACTGTTAGGTAATGTCAGGGGCTTAGTTAGAGATGAATGGATGGGGGGCTGAATCATTACTGGGGGGGCTGATGGCAAACATATATAATATAAAAAGCTATTCATAACTTAAGCCAATAAATACACAAGGAAGGAACGAGTGAGTGAGCGAGGAAGATAGTGTGAACACAAAGTGATATCAGGACACACTTGTATATTCGATGACTTACCATGCTCCACCTGTATGTATAAAGTCATCACTGAAGTAGAAGCTTTTATGCTTTGCATGCACATTACAAAAATTGAAGATTAATCTTCAGTCTCTCACACTTCACATGTGAAATGCTTCTGACATCCATGACACTTCAACATCTGGAATTCGGAGAAACTTCCAGGGTGAAGGAAAGATGGAGAGCGATGGTGGTGAAAATAAGGTTTTGGGAAGTAGTTATGGTCTAAGCATAGTCATGGTCATGGACTTGGTATAAATACTACCACAGACACATATGGTGATGGTCGGCACAAATGTACAGCAATGACATTCCATCAGACCAGGGGCCTCATTTGTCAAACTTCGTGTAAATTTCATTGTAAAAAAAAATGTGTACGCAAAAGAAATATTTGTATTTATCAAACATGGGGTCCTCACATTTCAGGTCCAGAAAGTAAAAATCCAAACCAAGATTTTGTTTCAACCAACCAGTTGAGTATAAAGAGACGCAGTCCACCTCTGGTCTGCAACAATGTTAAGGTAGGTGGTATTTGTCAAAGTAACATACACATGACTGCCAGGATCCTAGGTTTCCCCTGCAGAACATTGCCCAGAGCATCACACTGCCTCTGCTGACTTGCTTTCTTCTCATAGTGCATCATGGTGCCATCTCTCCTTTTGGTAAACAATGGGCATGCACCAGACCCTTCAGATAACAGAAAAAGTGACTCATTATACCACGGCACATTACACCACGGCTCCATGGTCCAGTTCTCTCACCTGCCCATTGTAGGTGCTTTCGGAAGTGAACAGAGGTCAGCATGAGTATTCTGACCCGTATGTGGTTATGTAGCTCCAAACACAGAAAGCTGCAATGCAATGCACACCAATTTGTGCTACAGTAGCTCTCCTGTGGGATCAGAACAGACAGGCTAGCTGTCACGCCCCATGCACATCAATGAGCCTTGGGAGCTCATGACCCCATCGCCAGTTCAACGACCGCCCTTCCGTGGACCATTTTTGGTAGGGAAACACCTCACAAGACCCACCATTTTGGAAATGTTCTGACCCACTTGTCTAGCTATCACAAAGCTGAGTGTCAAATCATTCGGATCCTTGCCCATTTTTCCTGCTTCCAGCAAATCAACTTCAAAAACTGACTGTTCACTTGCCTAAAATTTAACGGCACCCTTGACAGGTGCCATTGAAATGAGATAATCAAGGTTATTCACTTCATCTGTCAGTAGATTTAATGTTATGGCTGATTGGTTTATGCTGCACAGCTGTTTCTAGCACTTTTGCCCTATTTTATGCTTTTGGATTATGGATTAGATACTGTACCAAGCTTTGTTGTCTGCGCACTTGTACTTTGTGCAATGATAATAAGGTTAAATATGATAAAAGCAAATTCTGGCAGCAATACAAAACTCCTTGGAAAAAAAAAGTTGTCGATCTGAAGATATAGAGAGAAACAAATGCTACTAGAAGGTACTATTTTTGTCAAAAACATGTTGGCGTTAATAGCATGAAATGACTTTCGATTGACAAAAGTATCTTAATTAGCACTCATTTCATTGTCGGAACTACTATTGCTGGTTGGGCTGTCATGCATTTTCATAAATAGTGGCTTTCCCCCATCCCCTTCATGGTATGTGCATGTGTTTGGACTATGGGGGGATATGGTGGAAACTTGAAATCTGGTCCCATAGGTGTCAGACAACAGTGCTAGCCACTGCATCACCAAGCCCCCCCAGGTCAGGTTGGGTCAGGTTGGGGAGCATGTGCTGATGCAGCACATTGCCGCACAAACCACACAGCTAAACACCTCGGGATCCCAGCT
>JABFEA020000010.1:8907904-8924196 GCA_019775915.2 Cyphomyrus plagiostoma | reverse complement strand
CCCCGTCCCCCAACAACCATCTCAACCATCTCCTCACCTTCACCCCCCCCCCCCCCCCCGCCCCCCCCCCCCCCCCCCCCCCCCCCCGGCCCCGCCCCCCCCCCCCCAGCACCTACTTGTCTACTGTGACATTATTAATATCTTGTCCATGCAGCTGGACAGCAGCTGTTGCAGCCAATGGCCCCTTCTGGCCCGGTGCCAGGGGTCATCCACAGGCCTCAGGTCCAGCTCATACAGAACAACGTTGTCACCCTGACCAGCATGCAGAGTCCTCCACAGGCCAAGCAGCCAGCTGCGCAGCCGTCCACGCAGTTCACCACCAGTACCCTGCAGGCCATACACACGAACTCGGCCACGCTTCAGCCAATTCAGCTGGGCTGCTCGGCGTCACAGGCCAAACCAGGCACCTCGGCCAATCAGAAGAGCTCGCCTCTGCCGGCTCCGCATGCCGGCAGTCACTCAGGTATGACGGCACAGCCTCTATCCAATTCTCATGTGTAGGCCTACACTATTAACCGCTATTTTTCATTCATCGTTACCCCTCGGCAGCGCCCTCTGCAGGCAACGGCAGCAATACAGTGAAGCGAACTTTTCAGCCAAACTCAATGAACCCGATCAAGAAGATGAAGCTGGAAACTGGTGTGTTTCTCCTGCTCTCACCCCCCCCCCCCCTCATCTCAGAGGCCAGGTGATGGAACAGAGGCCAGCATGTGGAAATATCCTCATCTCTGTCTCCTCAGTTGTAGGGTCCCCCAATGCCACGGCTTCCACGCAGAATGGAACACCTTTCAAGAAAAAATGTCCAAAATGTAATATTCAATTCATCCTTCCGGATCCTATGAAACGCCACATGAAGGTGGGCCTGAATCCCTCCCCTTCACCAACACTGGCTAAAGGTCCAGGCGTCTCTTGGCATGTTCTGATTGTAGAATTAACATTTTCTGCTTATTTTTGGTTATACAGTCAGTAAACAGATCTGCAGGGAGGACACTGCTTCCAGAAGGATTTACTGGCTTCTCTATCTTCCCTCAGTACTGCTGCTATGATTTGATAAACAGCGTGTTCCCTACGACATCGACGCCGGACCAGCCGTCCTCGCCTCTGCACGTGAAGACCACTGGGAAGGGCAAAATCATCATGCTGGTATCCGACTTCTACTATGGGAGACATGAGGGAGACGAGGTGCGGGTGAAGGAGGAGAAGGCGCTCACCACGTTCAAGTGTAACAGCTGTCTGAAGGTGCTGAAGAGCAACATCAGGTGGGCCTTCACAGCTGTCTGCATGCTTTGTTGTATCGATTCTCAGCCTGTGGGTCACGACCCAGCAAGTTCTGAAAGAGTCACGAGGAGTTGGAAATGTAACCATTTTAAAACCAGCACGCTCTTATGCTGATCCACGGTCAGATTTCCCAGCCACAGTAGTAAACCTATACAAACCGGGTCTGCAAAAACTAGTGACTACCCGACCGATCCAAGAAGTCAAAGCACAGATGCTTAATTTAAAATTCACTGGCACATCCAATCAGATTTGTGCAGTTAGCATTGATTGGCGTAAATAGCAGGGTGCACTGTGTGCTGGATCATAGCGTTAATATAAACATATGCTTGATATAGGGTTCTGACTGAGCTGACAGAGTAATAATTTAACTTGTAGTTGCAGACCTTGTGGAGAATGCATACATGTCAGTTTTGGCATTTATTTGTATGTTGTTCAAAAAAACAATATTATTCAAACCGAGTGTGCTGGTGCCATAAAGCTGGATTTCTTGCTTAGCCGGATAACTTGTTGAATAGGGTCACGTGGTAGAAATCGGGTAGTGGTGCGAAAAAGACTGCTTTAGTGCATCAGCAGAGATGCCTAATTCAGGTCCAGAAGGTAAAAATCTAGATCAAGATTTTGTTTCAACCAACCAGTTGAGTATAAAGGGTCACAGAGTACTGTTAACCCCAGGCATTGCTTAAAGTGGCAGTTCACATCTAAACTGAAAAAGACATGTTTTAGAGGGCCTTTAGTGCTGTGTAGATTATAGGAGCACAAACACCCCGGCAATATCTTCTGGGCAGTGATGCAATTGATGTGTGGGGTTCAGTAGAAGAAAATGCTTCCTACGTTAAACTGCTCACTACAAAATCCTTGAATTATCTTCAGTTACTGGGTCTTTATTTCTTGTGAGGGTCATTGCTGTTGACTTTTTCAAATGTATTTTTTTGCTGCTTTAATCACCAGTGAAAACGCCTTTCACTCCCATTATATTTGAGAGAAGACTGGCATTTCTTTGGCCAATATCTCCAAAACTTGGCATCTTCCAGCAGAACAACCTTGATGGATAAAATGCAGTAAAGACCCTAAAATAGTTTTTTTTCCCCCCCCAATTTTGGGGTGAGCTGCCCCTTTAAAGGAGACTGCCACATTATCTTGACAAGAGTAGCTGTTCCTTTCAGTATGACTGCGACATAAATTATCAAAGCGGTCAACATGAACACCGGCTTCCATGTTTCCAGAACTGTTTCATGGTGGCCCCTCTTTTTGGTGATGTCATTAAATACATCCACTCCTCTGAATCTCATTTTCCGTGCTTGGGCTTTATGTATGTCAGGTGTATTAGAAGACATAATGATACATGTTCAGAAACAAAACATAAACACCCGTTGGTAACAAAGGCACCAGTGGACAAGAAATATCAAAAGACCGGGCTAAAAACTGTCAAGTAAATAATTGACGACTTCTGTTCATACAGACTGATTGGGGTCAAGTGAAACGACAACAGGAATTCTTATCTGTTGGCCACGTTGGACGCAGGCAGTTAAGAGCTGAAAATCCCATTTGGAGCTGGGCGGTGAAGACTGCGTAGGACCTGCATGAGCTAAACAAGCTTTGCTCTGGGTACAGCAAAAAAATAGTCTTCTGTAAGCTCTTTTAAGAGGGGACTTCTTGTATTGTGTTGCACATCTGGCAGCTGTGCAGCCATCGCCTCTGTAAGCTCTGTCAAGAGATGGCAAAATGGCAAAGTGCGGGCTGAGAAATGGAATTTTCCTTGACAATCCACGGCCCCTGGGAAGCTCCCAGAGATTTTTGGTGGCAGTGCGGGAAACACACCGTTAATTGAAAGTAGGATTTTGGTAGCTGTCTGCGTTTGTAATGGCAGATGTGTGTGTGGACAGCACAGAGCTGACAGAACCTAGTTTATCTTTTTCAGACACTGGATGTTGCTGATTAGATGCATTTTTGGATAATATCCCCACATTAACTCCATATGCTTCTGGGATATTCAGAGTGGAAAACACATATTTGGGAAAATGGCAGATGTACGGGGAGATCCCTGGTAATGGATGCTGGAGGCGTCCAGGAAAGTGTTGTGCACGCAGGATGGAGATTTGTCTGAGAAAAGACGCCAGTATAAATAAAAATAGTCTCTGAAAGTGATTGTGGTGATTTTTTTTTTTTTTTTTTTTTTTTTGTGACTCATTCTGGGATTTTCAAAAAGCCACATGAAAGCGGCGTCAGGAAACCAGCAGGCGTGCGGGTGACGGGACCTGGCCAGGCGGACCCCGGGCTGTCAAGGGTACGTCCTGATGCCTGTGGTGTTCCGCAGGTTCATGAACCACATGAAGCACCACTTGGAGCTGGAGAAGCAGAGCAACGAGAGCTGGGAGAGCCACACCACCTGTCAGCACTGTTACCGGCAGTACGCCACGCCCTTCCAGCTGCAGTGCCACATTGAGAGTGCCCACAGCCCCTACGAGTCCACCAGTACGCCAGACCCACGCACGCTCTCCCGCTAAGCCTTTTCCTGATGCTAGCATCTGCGCTACCTTTAACTTAGCATTGTGATGATGGCACCTTGCACAGGGTTGTCATACGTCTGTGCCAGGGGGTGTTTTCCAAGTTAATACTATTTTCCTGTCTTCTGCAGCAAATTGTAAGATTTGTGAGCTGGCTTTTGAAAGCGAACAGGCACTCCTGGAGCACATGAAGTTCAACCACAAGCCAGGGGAAATGCCCTATGTTTGTCAGGTAGGCAGGCAGCGGTTTGACGCGGCAAGATTATTCAAGTCGGCCACCCTGAGGCCCGTTTCATAAAGCAGGATTTCTTGCTTAGCTGTTTAACTTGGATTTAAGGTGCTTCATTTTAAATGGGCTTTATCTTCATCCCACTCACATTTAACCCAGACCACCATAAATCCAACAAGTTATCTGGCTAAACAAGAAATCCTGCTTCATGAAACCAGGGCACTTGTTTTGAACGATCTGTTTGTTTTTGATCCTCTCTTTTGAAAACATAGAAATAAATGCCAAAACTGAGCCATACACATTCTCCACCAGGTCTGCAACTACAGGTCATCGTTCTTCTCTGAAGTGGAGAGCCACTTCCGAAGTGTACATGAGAACACCAAGGACCTCCTCTGTCCCTTCTGCCTCAAAGTCCTACGGAGCGGCCATACCTACATGCAGCATTACATGCGACATCAGGTGCGAGGACGTGGCCCTCTGGCCTCGGATTGTGACGGTTGGGTCCTGTTTTGAGTCGTTGACTTGTGTCTGTGCCTCTGAATGGAGGCCTCTGAACAGCACAGTGCTGTTAGTTTAGTGCTGCTTTCTGATCTGACGGAGAGAAAACTGACGATGCAGTTTTGATCCTTGGGGATTTGAGGGCCGCTGTGCCGCATCTGAAAGTCAGCAGAGGGCTGGTAATCTGCGGAAATTAATCTCATAGATCAGCACACGACCCCATGACGCATAAGCTTGTCGTTGCAACTTTTCACATACAGTACTGTGCAGAAGTCTTAGGCAGTCAAAGTGTTTAGAACTGTGTATCTGAGTAGTAAATGTAGATTTGCTCAGAAAAAATACAGATTAACATTAGAACAAATTAACAGTAACACAATAAAAACCAACAAGACTTTCTTCCATTCTTCAAAAAGTTACTGATATCTCGTTAGATAGGTAGATGAATACTGCATCACCTCCCCAGCCTCTTCGGGGCCCACAGCCAATCCACATATTAGTTAATTGGGCTAGAGGTGAAATTTACTTAATGAAATTGGCTGGCACTGTTGCCTCCCACCTCTGAGACCATGGTACAAGTCGCTACCCTCAGTCTGCATGCGTGGAGTTCGCGTGTCCTTCCCATGTCGTTTGTGGGGTTTCCAGTTTTCTCCTACAGTCCAAAGACATGCTGAGGCTAATTGGAGTTAGCAAATCGCCGTGAGTGGTGTGTGTGTGAGTGGTGTGTGTGTGCGTGAATGGTGTGTGTGAATGGTGTGTGAGTGTGAATGATGTGTGAGTGTGCCCTGCGCTGGGTTGGCACCTCATGCTGTGGTGACTTCAGGAGTGAAACTGGCACTCCTTGACAAACACCAGCTTGACTGTCATTTATACATTTCCTTTGTCTAAGATTTTTGCACAGTGCTGTATATTTTCTGTGTGTGATGTGCATGAGCTGTTATTTCTTATTCAGACATGGTTGCTTTCCCCTCCCCCCCAGAAAAAGGGAATTCATCGATGTGGTAAATGCCGGTTAAATTTCCTCACGTACAAGGAGAGATCGGACCACAGGGCACATCTACATCGGACCTTCAAGAAACCGAGGACCCTGGAAGGTCTTCCTCCTGGGACTAAGGTTTATCCTCTTACAAACAAACATGCGTTTCCGGGCCCCTGTCATGAAAATCGCAGTATTTATTTGTTTGGATTTGTTCTCCTCGCCCTTCAAGGTGACGATCCGAGCGTCACTGTCTGGCGGCTCCTCCACTTGCCCCAAAACTCCCGAAAAGTCTATCGTCAGCCTGGACCCCAGCAGTCCAACCCCCAGAAGACTGGGGAAGTCTCCAGTCGGCACGGTGAAGTCCAAGTCCCCGCAGGCAGCCAAGTCCCGAACCTTCCAGAGCCGACGGCAGGAGCGTCTGTCCAGTTCCAGACAGCTGGAGCGCAGTAACCAGGCCCTGAAGAGCCTCCAGTGAGTCCACCATCTTGTCTTAATGCAAAAATGCGTAGAGAAAAGTGGTGAATATTTATTTGCTGATTTTTTTTCTTTGCCCTTTCTCTTGTCAGAAATGAATTTGGGACACAGTTGTGTGTTGAATGTTATACGGAAGTGAAGGACTTCTACGTACATTATCCCCTGGTCATGAAATGCAGTGCGTGCAAGTACCAAACCAGCTGCAAGAAGTCGTTCGAGAACCACATGATCAGGTAGCTCCGGAAAAGTGCCGAGTTTGCGCCTCACTTTGAGTGTCCTGTGAGGGCTGTGTGACCGAGGCTGTTGTCTCTCTCTAGGTTTCACAGCGCCATCTCCAGGGACCGCTTTCGGAAGATGCGGAAGCCGACAGGGAAGCTGCGGTATGGGAAGCTGGCTGCATTTGTCGCTGACATGACCTTTCGGAATGTAGCGAAGCAGGAAGTGGCTGGCAAATCGGAGATGACTGATGCTTTTCACCATTAATGCTGTGATTGGTGTAATTACAGCATTAATGGTGTAAATACTCCCTTGTCTATTTTGACTAAAATAAACCAGCTAAAACGCAAAATATTTATATGGGATATTTGTGAAAATGTCTCTTTATACCAGTGTTGTTGTAATTGTTGTTTTGGGTGGTTGCTCTGCTGAGAATTCCGACCCTGCCGCTGTTTTAAGTAGTTTTATTCTGAAAAGCTCAGATTTCGAGCTGCTACACATTGCAGGAGCTTAACGCTGGTGTGTCTCAACTGCGATTTCCTGGAAGATGCCTCTGGCAGCGACCTCATGAGCAAACACCTGATCGACAGGCCACACCACACATGCCAGGTCATCATTGAGAAAGGTCAGCTCTGGTCGCACCCTGACCTGAGTCTTGTGCTCCTGTGTGGTTTTGTCAGCAACCAGTAACTTCTAAATGTCCCGTATTTGTTTTCACAGGAACTTCTATTGCTGAACCCAAAAAAATAGAGTGAGTATTTCCAGCTTCGTATTATGGGATTTGTAATCTGCCATTGTGGTAAATCACCCCCAACATTGCGTGAGAATTAATGTGTGGTTATTTTGCCATTACACTGATTCAACACAACTATTTGTGTTTAACACAAGTGAAAGCTTAGGGTTGGCCAGCAAGGTCAGCCAGTACCGCTGGTGCACTTGCGACCTTCACTCGAAGAGTCCTAAATCCATGATATGATTTGGGGGCTACGTGTGCCTCAGGGGCCTGTATGCCTGTAATCACAAGGTTGCCGGTTCAAACCCAGCCTCAGCACGTCTGTGGATCCTTGAGCAAGGCCCTTAACCCCCAGCTCCCTGGGTGCCCCATAAGGTGGCTGCCCTTTGTGGACAGCTTACTCTACAAAGAGCAAGTTGAGGGAGGCATAAAGACAATTTTCTCACAGGGATTAATAAAGTGATGATGATTACTCTGCTGAACCCACAACCTTCTGGACACGGGTACAAACCCCTAATCCACTGAGTTACACACCGTCCCATGTAATATGATCATGCTGTGAAATTACTGCCGTTTTTTGTTTGAAAATGGTTCCATCTTTCATTACATCACCAAGCACCAAGACTGTAGCAGTATGGGCGTGAGTTTGTGGGTGACCTTGGGAAGGTTAGGGAACTGCACCTATAATCGAAAGATTGCTGGTTCGAATCCCCAACCAGCAAAGTACCACTGAGGTACCGCCCCCAAGCACTGCTCCCTAAGTGCTAAGTTAGCTGCCCCTTACTATGTCACAGTGGTGCATATTGGTTAATCTCATTTTGTTATTGCGTAACGTGTGCTGTGGTGTGTCACCAATGACAATTAATCACTATTCACTCCACAGATCTGAGCCTGATGTTAAGTCCGGTCAGGACCTCAGTGACTCCAAGGTTTGTCTGATGAACCTTCACGAAAAATATAAAGACCCCAGTCCTTAAAATGTAAACGATGTTAGTAATGTGGCTTGTTGTTCCTGCCTGTAGGATAATGAAGTTGCTAGTAATGGCTGTGGGAGTGAGCAGTCCTCCACCGAGACAAATGGGTAGGGGTGCTTTCCAAAAGGGTCTACCTGTGTGTGTCACTTAACTTCGTTAGTGTCCTGATTTTCTTTCTGCTTTTTGTTTTCAATTTGGAAGTAGGGCCAAACTCGAGGTCCAGGACCCATTGCCTGTCTCAAGGCCGAAGGATGCTTCTGGAAGCGGGGTTTCTGAAACGCCGAACAGAGGGCAAGAGCAGCCCGACACCCCACAGCCCAAAGACGGCAAGCAGAGCGAGACCCAGGGGGCTCCCGCAGAACCCGGCCTGAGCGAGACCCAGGGGGCTCCCGCAGAACCCGGCCTGGCCGAGACCCAGGGGGCTCCCGCAGAACCCGGCCTGGCCGAGACCCAGGGGGCTCCCGCAGAACCCGGCCTGGCCGAGGCCCAGGAGGCTCCCGCAGAACCCGGCCTGGCCGAGACCCAGGGGGCTCCCGCAGTCCCCGGCCTGGCCGAGACCCAGGGGGCTCCCGCAGAACCCGGCCTGGCCGAGACCCAGGACGAGGGCGGTGGCCTGAGAGAGGCGTCCTCTCCCGACGCCGAACGCGGCGACTGCTCTCCTGTCAGGGATGATGGCAGGCAGGTCAGGGACGGCGTCCCCTTTGAGGAGTTTCTGAGGAAAGAGGACCAACGGGAGAGTGCGAGCCCTAGCCGCTCAGAGCACAGCTTAGTTAGCCTGGAGCCTCTCACGCCCTCCAAGGTGCTGGAACACGAGGCCACGGAGATCCTTCAGCAGGGAAATGGCCCCCCCTCCAAGACACAAGAGGCTGCGGCTGAATGTCCGGATGGGAGCGGACGTGTCACTCCAGAAACGGAAGCAGGAGGAAAATAACTCTAAAGGACTCTTTTTTTAAAAAAAAAAAAAAAAAAAAAAAAACATTATGTTAATGGGAACATGTTCATCTTGTTTTTGGGCAAGGGGCAGGGGTCAGGAGAAATGGGTGAGAGGAACTTATTTAAAAAAAAATTCGTACTTGCCTATAGACTTCTCCACTCGAGTCAACTTTCAACGAAAGTTATATCACTAATATGTGTGAATATCTGTGTTGTGAATTTGTTTGGAGTCGTCTTGTAGAGAATTTGCTGCTTTTTTAAGTTCAAAGTATAAATTGAATTGAGACAGTGAGCTGTATTTCTGAGTCACTGCCTTTTTAGAAATGGTTACTTACATGGTTCTTCCTTTGCCTGGCATGTTTAAACTGTATGGACTCTTTGCCTTGTGAAAGGTTGCATTAATGTGGCTTATGGGCATGTATGAGGGGGTGCTTAGTCCAAACCAAGGGCTCCATACACAGACCCATATTGCAAAACTGAGAAAAGTTGATCCTGGTATTTTTACTGCTCTCTTCTATGGTTAGATTTTAGGATTTTTTTTAAATCCATATATTGCATCACCTGCTCTGCATTTCAGTACCATGGTATACATGGTATCTCCAGTGCTACTAAATTCTTTGTGTCCAGCTACATGCTAATGAGAAGGATGTGAAAGGTGTCTGACGTAGACATTGTTGGCTGATATTATGGAAACTGTAAATAAAAGCCATCATTAATATTCACCTCTTTAATCTCATCGCTTTTGTTTAGCAGGAGCTTGATTTGGGTATAACAACCAATTTCTGTGGTGTAGTTTTGTTAGGTTTGCACCATTTCATTGTTACAGGAAATAGCAGAATTGCTGCCCATCTTGTCACCCTCAGTTAACTTCCTTGCTGAAGTGAAACATTTTTCGCTGAAGGTTGCACATGATGGTAGGATTGTGTGGAGCTGGAGTTTGTAAGTAGAATCCAGTTAGTCTGCTGGACAGTTTTGGCATTGATCTCTGCAAGGGGCTGGTGTGAATGCCATTGCATTGATTGACACTGAAAGGAGTTTCTGCCTACAAAGGGTAATTTGGGTATTTTTTAATGAAATCGATTTTGTAGCGATTACGATTTATTTTGGAACCATGTAAATTACTGAGGTGCAAAACTGGCTAGGTTCATACTCAGAAGGATACTTTGCTTTTTTGATTGCAAGCGTGTGACAATAGTTTGAGGGGAGGGATTTGTACTTTTGTTCTGTATATTATCCATTAAAATGCTGTCTCCCCCATGACATTCATGAAATGCATTCTGTCCCCATCACCAGGTCATTTTCCAATGTACCTCTCCCCAGTCAGTATTCAGACTTTGTAGACACATGATATGGATGGCATACTCAAAGGGATCACATTTTGAGATTTATCAAATAGCAAAATAGCACTGCATAGTAATACCAAAAAGGTAGTTTCAGATACAGTGGTATCTCTGTTTTCGAACTCGCTAGAACTCAAATTTCTTGAAAGTCGAACAAACCAGTTTCACCTAGAATTCGATCTGAATATCAGAAGTCAAACCGTGAATGCTGATCTAATATAAATTGTACGCGCCAGGAAATTCTACAATGCAATTCTTACTTGAATGCTGCAACATTACTAACAATAATAACAATACAGTAACTAACAATAAACCACTAACTAACGTGTACTATTTGATCATTTATGTAATTTATTTAAACTTTGTTTTACCAGGTAAATTAACTGAAAATCAGTTCTCAATAGCAGATTACGCATCGGAACTGCCTGGGATACAAACATCACGCGTGTAACTAAACTCTTCAGCCAATAAGGGCAAAGGTGTGTCGTCATGGAGGTGGTTCCAGTTTGTGCAGCCGGGTGAGAGGTCGCAATGCATCCATAATGCATTGCGTCAGGATCAGAATGCGTTGCTTTAAGCCAGCGCTGTAAAAATTCGAACGCACCCAATGACCAAACTGAGGAAACAAACTGAAACGTGGACTTAATACAGAGGACTAATGACAACAACCAGAAACATGGAGATCCCACATGAGGTAACGAGGGGGCGTGGCACACAGAAGGAGCGGATGATCGGGGCAGGACAGGGGTAATGTTGGGACAAGATCTTTATTGTTTTGGAAGCCATTAATAAAAAAATGCTCTTCTTGTTTTATCCTGTTCATTTTGTGTTTAAATGCTTAAAAAAAACATATTTAGGTGTAATTTTGGGGGGTCGGGAACCAATTAATTAGTTTTCCATTATTTGTTATGGGAAAAATTTCATCAGAGCTCGAACTTTTTAGGATTCGATCTAGAGTCCAGAACGGATTAAGTTCGAGAACCGAGGTACCACTGTATTTGATCCTGTTCAAGCTATAACTCAAGAAGTATTTGACTGATATTTTTCAGCCTTTGCAGACATGTTGCATAGGTGAAGATATGGATCTGTTGGAATTGTGAGAGAAAAACTTAAAGCTACAGCAGTTTGTGAACTCAGATGAGTGCTGCAGAGAAGTTGCTTGACCTTGTTAATTGTGTGGTCATAGGGACAGCAGAGAGCCCAGAGCTGGGATACATTTGTGACAAAACACCAGCCCTATGCAGTCAACATACTGTACATACAGCATTCATTTGTAGCACTTCTGGTAATATACTCCGAGCTCTTTTTCCTTTTTCCTTTATTTTAAAAAAAAAAAACCCTGCACTTTCCAAAGAGTTTGATTGGTATTCATAGACTTGGTTTATCTAGCTAGTATCGGGAAAATTCATTGTAAGAAAGTAAGCAGAAATTAAAAATAAGCAGGAAAAATGGCTTACTGTCTGAAGTCGTGGCTGAGTTGCCTGGATTTTCTCATGGCACAAAGGGCAATAAGGCATTGACCATAAAGGTAGGGACTTAAATACAGCCAGAAGAGCACTCTGTTAACTCACTTTGCCTATTGGATGCCAGTAACCCCATTGTTCAATTTGTGGAATCTTTTACACTGTTTAAAGACACATTCACCTTGGTTTGTGCATAAACCTTTGACCCACTGAAATTTTGATAAAGCAAATAAAGGTAAATCTTTTTTTGACAGTTTACCTCTTTTGGAAAGCAGATACCGAGATTAACTTCACAGAGGAAAGGTTTGGTAGCCCTGGTAATGTATGCAGCTGTGAAGCATCAAGTTTGATCAAGTCTTCAGTCTCGCTGCATGTAAACAGGAGACTCTGCACTGGCCTGATCGTTTTTTTCTCCCTCAGATCTGTCAGGTAAACCAATGAAAGCAGAGAAATGGCTGCTATCTAAGGAGGGTGAGCTGGTCCTGGGGCCTTTTGCTCAAACATTTGTTGCAACGTTGGTTGCCACCTATTGCAACTTCAACTTGGATTTTCAGGATGGAGTTCAATGCACATTGAGATTCCTCAAGGGTTAGCCAAAGCATAGTGTAAACTCCACTGTAATGAGTAATTGGTAGGTTTAAATAATAGTAAATACTGAACAGGCACTTTGCAGTGCCAAACAATGTACATATTATGATGTACTTGATGATTAATTCAATTACAACCCCAGATCAGGAAAAAGTTGGGACAGGGTGGAAAATGTGAATAAAAAAAGAAAAAGCAACTTATACATTTTCCTCAAATTTTATTTCATTGCAGACAGCATGAGCACAAAATAATTAATGTTTTTTCTTGTCAAAATCATTTGATTTGTAAATAAATGTCCATTCTTGCCATTCAGGCTTGCAACACATTCCAAAAATAGTTGGGACAGTACAGCATTTACCACTTTGTACAGTTCCCCTGTCTTTTAACAACACTTAAAAAATCAAGTGACTAAGTGTTGCAGGTGTTAGTTTGTCCCATTCTTCCTGCAAACAACATTTTAGATGTGCATTTTTACTTTTATGAGTAATTTCTGTAAGTGTAAAGTATTTTCTGTAAAGCATTTAAACAAACTGTCTGTCTATCTTTGTGTTTGTCTCTGTTGGTCTGTCTGTTTCTGTTTTGGTTTGTCTGTCTGCCTGCCTCTCTGTGTCTGCCTGTCTTTCTGTATTGGCCTGTCTGTCTCTCTGAGTTGGTCTGTCTGTCTTTCTTTGTATTGGCCTGTCTGTCTATCTCTCTGTTGATCTGTCTGTCTCTTTCTTTGTGTTGTTCTGTCTGCCTGTGCATCTACACCTGTCATTTTCTTTATTTCTTTCAATTCCCGCATTATTTTTTAGCAGTTATCACATTTTTCCTCTGATACTTTAATAATCATCCCACCTGGTTTACTACAGCTCAGACAACCCACAGACATCACTCACACACGTATCACTCACCTCACATTACGCGCAGCACATTAACACCCATTGAAAACAAACTATATACACCATACACATAGGTATCAAAATTACACTCAGTGATGATGTACAGCCTCCGCCCTCCAAACGCACATATCCTGCAAACATCGCTCACATAAAACACACACTTCACATAAACAAAGAACTTTGTATCACAGAACAATGATGAGGCTTGCAGGTGAAAACACAAAGAACTTCTACCAAACATCCATTAAAGTAGAAGACTGTTGATAACTTGTTTGTTTTGTGTCTCATGGGTATTAACCCAGAAGCACCCATATGAAAAACAAACCACATGGTTAATGTACATCTATCAAGAATTTTTTTTATTTCAATTATATATATATGACAATGCATGATTTTTTTTATACGTTCACTACAATTAAATGTTTTTTTTCTTGTATGATTATGGCCACATTCGTACCAAAAAAACAACTTGACATGTGAAGACACTCAAGGGAAAAACCTATAGGAAATATATAAAACTTACATGAACTTTGTATTTTACCATATGTGATTTTACATATGGCTTTGGTAGGAAATACAGTTATTGTTTATTATTTCGGAATAAAAATGTGTACTACTTTTATATTATTCTAAGGAAAGACACGTATCTCTCCACATTCAGTTGGTTAAATTATACATGAGAAAATTGCATGTTATGTTTTCAGAACACAAAGTGAATGCATCAACTGAAAAATGTTTCCTTATCAAATTTTTCGTTCTAGTTGTGTGGAACCACTGTCTATGATTCAACCGAGTTCATTCAAAGAATTATGCATAAAAACTAATACTGACAAAACATTCATTTATTATACATTGCGCATTAATGTATAACTTAATATATATTTTACATGAATAAAGGACATACATGACTAATGATACATATACAGTGGTACTTCAGAACTCAATCTGGAATAAATCCACAGACACTATATGAACAAAAGTATTGGGACACACCTCTTACTCACTGCATTCAAGTGTTACATTCAGACCCTTTGCCACGGGTGTATAAAAATCAATCACCGAGCCCTGCATCAGGTTTACAATCATTTGTGAAAGAACGGGTCATTTGAAGAGCTCAGTGAATTCAAGTGTGGTACTGGGGTTTGGGTTCCATGGTCATAGGACACCCCCTTTCCAATAAGTAAATTTGTGAAACTTCTTCCCTGCTAGATTCCATGGTGAACTGTAAGTAATATTATTGCAAAGTGGAATTGTCAAGGAACAACAGAAACTCAGCTGTGAAGGGAGTTTCTGTAAGTAAGAGAGCGGGGTGGCACGTAATGTGTAAAAGTTGCCCAACACTCTCTTGACTCATTAACTGCAGAGTTCCAAACTTCCTCTAGCATTAACTCCAGTTCAACAACTGTGCGCAGGGAGCTTCATGGATTGTATGGCCAAGCAGCTGCATGCAAGCCTCACATCACCAAGCACGATGCCAATGTTGAATGGAGTGATGTAAAACATTGTGTCAACTGTAAAGTTTGGTGGAGGCGGAATAATGGTAAGGGGTTGTTTTTCAGGGGTTGGGCTGGGCCCCTTAGTTCCAGGAAAGGGAACTCTTAATGCTTCAGCATGCCAACACATTCTGGACAATTCTGTGCTTCCAACTCTGTGGGAACAGTTTGAGGAAGGCCCTTTTCTGTTCCAGTGTACAAAACAAGGTCCATAAAGACATAACTGGGTGAGTTTGGTGTGGAAGAACTTGACTGGCCCGCACAGAGTCCTGACCTCAACCCCATCGAACACCTTTTAAATGAACTGGAACGGAGATTGTGAGCCAGACCGTCTTGTCCAACATCAGTGCCTGACCTCACAAATGCTCTTCTGGATGAATGGGCAACAATTCCCACAGACACACCCCAAAATCTTGTGAAATGCCTCCCCAGAAGAGTGTCAGCTGTTATAGCGCCTATGGGGGGACCAGCTCCATATTGATGCCTATGGATGTAGAATGGGATGTCTTAAAAGTTCTTGTAGGTGTAATGGCCAGGTGTCTCAATACATCAATCAGATTAAATATTTTTTCTTTCTTTCTCTCTCCCAGTCTATCATTTTGGGGGAAAAACATTTTCAGTAGTATTTACTGTTTTGACTTTGATATATCTTTGTCATATGCTGGTACAGTAAATGAGGGATATTATGAAATGGTTTATGTAAAATCAACCATAGGTTCAGTTCAGTAAATGGTTTATATAAGTATAGTATTGTAGTTTCTTGATAACTGGAAACACCATCTACAGCTGCTTACAGTAAAGACTCTTAGCAACTGAATTCATTTCCAGACCACTTGCTATAAAAACAGGAAGTTAATAATATAATTTAATGACGTCTCCATTCCTGTGTCTTTATTTCAGTTAAACATCTTCAGTGGATTTACAGTAGATTCACAGTGATATCACTGTTGTTCTTTTTTCCTGTAAGTATACAGGAATATGCTGTATATTTACATTAGTTAATCTTTAAAATTACAGTAAAATGTGTTACAGTTCCAAAGACTCCCACACAAACAAGAAAAGTAACAAACCAAGTACATAAGTGTTGTGAGCGTCGGTAGTGCGATCGGCGAAAAAAGGGAAATCCAGTCAGGGGCACGGGTAGACAGTGTTTAATGACGAGCACACACCAACACATTGAAACTTCAATGCCACGTCTGCCGGAATAGACGCAGACGCAGACCTAAATACACAAGACAGGCACAGGACAGGTATGCGGCAATGCCAAACAGGTAGGAATAATCGGAGATCACAAGAGGTAACGAGGTGGGCGTGGCACACAGGAGGAGCGGACGGAGCTGGCACGCAACAATAAGCTGTGTGTTACGTACCGCGTCGTCCGTCCTGTTCCAGCCTTTCGTCTGACACGCCCTCCTTGTTACCTCGTGTGATTACCCAGTGTTTACAGCTGTGTGGCGTTGCCGCTCGCCTGTCGTGTGCTTTGTTTTGTATTTAAGTCTGCGCCAGCGTCTGTTCCAGCAGACGCGGCATAAGATGTATTCTAGTCCGAGTGAAAGTAAAGCCCTGTCTGTTTCCCTTACCTCTGGCTCCAGTCTCGCTATGTCCTCACCGCTCGCACACTCGGACCGTTACAGTATGCCGCGTCTCCCCGAGAAGGACTCTTCGCTACCCGAGAGGGAATACCTCCGGTTAGTGGAGGAGGTCCTCTTCTG
>JABFEA020000010.1:8892334-8907804 GCA_019775915.2 Cyphomyrus plagiostoma | reverse complement strand
TAAAGCCCTGTCTGTTTCCCTTACCTCTGGCTCCAGTCTCGCTATGTCCTCACCGCTCGCACACTCGGACCGTTACACTGTGTAGCAACAATGTTTTTACCCTAAACCTGAGTTTGGAATCTCTAACTTGCTAGTTTTAAGTGTACAATGAACTAATCATTCAAGTGTTTCCTTACTTAAAATCACTTAATTTCTCACCTAAATCAATTTTTAAGGGACATCTTAGACCAGGCATGGAAACTACAGTCCTGTACAAATTTCAATCAGTGACTGATTTACACCTTTAAAGTGACTTTAGAGTAGAGGTCACACTGGGGCCAATCACCCCGCAGCACGTTGCAGACAGCAGGCTGGGATCGATTGCCCCGCAGCATTCTGCAGACGGCACACCAGGGCCGATCAACCTGCTTGGAAGAGACAGTTTGCTGTAAAAGGAGCAGGAACACATTGCATATGGACCTGTACAGCAGGAACAGCTGTGCAATTTTAGACCTTAATCTCTTTCATTCAGCAGTAATGAAGTTTCATTAACAGCGGTAACACATTCTCCCACCATTCCAAAAATATCCATGACTACATGGCACTCCAGAAAGTTGGTCACCAAGGGCAAAAGTGACAAAAGAGTTATTACTGCTGTGCGATACTAGGTCTGCAGAGGAATGCTGGCATCAGCTCTAAATTGGCATAAATCACTTAGCTCTGTGTTGAGCAGTTAATCATTACCAAGTTATATTTAAAAACACAAATATCCATAATAACTTGGCCAGTTACTCTTCAATACAGGAGGCTACAGTAGGGTCACATCCAAGTCAATTGTTCAAGCTCAGTCTGTTTTTCTTTCTTATGTGGTTTTAAATTCTCTGCCCCCCCCCCCCCCTCAGCCCCATCACACATACACTGTACTGTACGTGATTAGTTAGATCATTATGAAACCCATGATTATTCGGTTCAAATAATGAAACAGAAACAAAAGGAGGACTGAGAAAGGAACGGTGTCGCAAACCTGGCCGAATCTACAGGGGAAAAAATGCATCCCCCATAAAAAACACAATCTGTTGATTGATAGAACACATTTTTTTTTCTCAAGCTGGCAGTTGATCCATAGAGTAATTGATTGTAATAAACCTCTTGTTAATGTTGTTAATGCTTCAGAGAAAGATGATTCTCAGCCAATCCAGTGGAGAAGGGAGCTTATAAATGACAATGATGCATTATTAATGACAGCAGCCTTTCAGCTTTCAAGGATACCTGTAGAACTTACCCATCTGAACTGAAACTCTCACCTCGCTAAGACCTTTGGTAAATGTAAGGGGCTACAATAGTATTCCCAAAATAGCCTCTGAAAAAGCAGCTGTTTGATCACAATCATTTTGGGACAAGGTTTAAAATACAGACCCCAGAAGTAAAGCCTTTAAATTAATCATTCTGTGAACCATATGCTGAGATTTTGACCCACTTCAATGCAATAGACCAGTGATTCTGAACCCATGGGTCTCAACCCAAATCGTGAGTTCTGAAGGGGTCGTGAGGCAGAGTTGGAAATGCAAGCATTTTAAAACCAACCAGCTCCTATGCTGACCTACGACCAGATTTCCTAGTCCCAGTGCTAGAATTTACCTATATAAACGGTTTTTGGGTCTGCAAATGCTTAGCGCAATATTAGTGAACACTCAACCAATACAAGAAGCCAAGCCACAGATGCTTAATTTAAAATTCACTATCACATCTAATCAGATTTGTGTGATTCTCATTGACTGGCATAAACTGCAGAGTGCACTGCATGCTTGATCATAGCATTAACTTAAACCTATACTTGATATTGGGTTGCGACTGAGCTGGCTGGGTAAATATGGGTTGCAGTGCAAAAAAGTTTGAGAACCACTACAATGGACAATAGAATGTGGCTGATTTAGGGTTAGCCTAACAAAGTCTGGGTATGCAGACAAACGCTGACCAGTATGGTTTCCTGCTTATCTATAAAACATAATGTTATATTTTATTAGTGAACAAAGAACACCTGTGTAAATACGGATATTTGAGTGAGAGAACCTGATACGCTCAGTGACACTACAGGTCCTGCCTTTCTGTTTCACCCATTTCATTCGTTGTACAGAATATGTGATATACATGCTATACCAAAATAAAGGGGGAAGACACATTGATAATAATAAGCATGTTAGACCAGTTTAACTAGTACGGTAAGTTCAATGGAATGATCCACACCGCTGGGATTACAGTGGGATGTTTCAAGATCATTTAACATTGCCAGCTGTGCTCTCTCTGTGCAGGAAAGGTAGGACTGCAGCACCTGGGTACAGATATAAACACCTTGGGGTGCAAGGAGACAAAATGTAGCATTGAATCAGCAAGGAGAGAAACACCTGCCTCTTCAATGAACTTCGGTGGAAAGCTTCATAAGGGCAATTTATTCTGCGCTATAGAATACACGTATTTACTGTTCACACAGTATCCACCATGACTAATTTCCGCTAGCAAGTCTGTCAGAATCACCGTGTTTTATTAGGATCAAACTCTAGCAGAACTGGCATTCTCTTGCGTAAATTTGCATTACACATCCATTCCATTCAGCTGTTCTGTAGTACTTTTTAAGTAGGTGATTGGAAATGTTCAAGTTCCAAGTTATCAGGAATCCGTCAATACATCACGATGCGCTATACTAAATATCAACACAGATCATTGGTATCTCCTTGCATTTCGACCAGATGGTGGGCCAGTATATTTGTTTTGTAAAAAGGCATTCTCGTTATTTTATTTAAATTAAATCTTTTGTTTGTCTAGACCCAGCTGTCCTGTGCATTTTCCCTGACCTGTGGCAGCCCTCCACACACTACCCAAAATAAAAATAATTACTCTTTTCCCAACAGCTGTAATTCATCAAGTAATTCAGGCCATTCCTACCTTATCTAGGAAGGTAGCTTAGAGGGCAGTTTATAAAAATAATAATTTGTCTGGCCCTTATAGACTTTATGTCATGCTGCCACCACCCCCCCCCCCCCCAACCCAAAAAGGCAACACTCGACTGGACTAGAACCACTGGCCTTATGTGAGCTTTCTCCAAGGACTGTTATCTCAATATAAATCTAGAACATTCCAAATGCCATGTGGCTAAGATGAAAGAAAAAACATGACGCCATTAGGATAAAAGTACAAGATTTACGGCACCATCTTTGTTTCTTTCCCAGAGCTGCAGCTAAACCTGTTGTCAAGCTCTGTTGCCCTGGGCAACAAGCGCTCGCTGCTCTTCCTGCGAGCTGGAGAAGGTGTCACGCTCCTGTCATGTGTCCGCCGACGAAACCCCGGCGGGAAGACGCACTCCTGTCAGGCAGGTCCCAGGCACTTGAGGAGGAGCGGGGGGCTTTGCCGTGGGGACCTCCAACTCGGGGCTGAACCTGGCAGCACCGCCTAACCCTTCCCCCACACTTTTTCTGGAAGCAGCCCAAACGGCAGCTAATGATGCACAGAGGGAGCAGGTTTCTCACAGCCAGTGCCAGCGACGGCTGTCAGAAAGCGTGACGCCCCAGGAGCGAGGGGGGGGGCTTCCGACAGCAGCTGGGAGTGGGGGTCCGGCTGCCCTCTGACGCTGCCGCAAAGCTTTCCTGCTATATACGCCTTACAAAGTGCTCTCACACATAAAAGTTAACTTTCCCTTCAGGTGTCTCCCATCACCTGAATCCAGGTGGCATAATGCTGACACATAGAATCTTAAAAGGTTTGGAAACATACCAGTTATATAAAGTCCAATGGGGTCGTGTCCCCCTGTTAAATTCCACAAACAAAGGCCGTCCATTGTCTTTTTAAAAACCATTTCTTTTCCTGTAAATTTAAAGCAGCAGTGACCTATGTCTCGGCATAATCAGAAATCAAAGATTACAGCTATTTAAGATTTCCATTTGGTGTCATGAAGTCCTATGCCTGTCCATGGTAATAATAGTCTGTAAGCACTGGTTTTAAAAAAGATTTCCCTTTTAATAAGCCATCCATCTTCCAACCAGTTACATTTTAATTATGACTTCTCAAAATGTTATGTCAATAAAATATATATATTTCTTGGAATGTTTCAAAAGTTTATTGCACATATTAGGGTGGACAATTATTGTTTTATCTGTTATTATTAACATTTTGACTAAGATCCAGAGACCAGATTATATAAACAATGCTGATGGAACCACCAGAGAAGCTTGCCTGGGATGGGAAAGGTGAGCCCTCGGTGGGTGAGGCTACTCTGCACTGTCAATCATTGCTTGAATTTGCTTCCCATTGGCCACCTTGTTTGTCCCTTTTGACTTAGTCTCCCTGCACGGTAAAGTAGCATCAGCACTTCTGGCCCGCAGTGAGTGGCGCTAACCAGTGGGACAAGTTCGGCCCGGCGAAACGCAGACATGCTGGAGAAACGCTCTGGAGGGCGCCTGAAATGCGAAGTCTGCAATGCTCCCCGTAATTAATTTGGTGAAATCGTTAAGACTTATTAGCATAATTATTCCCAAAAGACCTGTCGTTCACTGTAATTAAAAACGTAGCATTATCAGTTACTGAACGAGTGACAGATAAAAATTATACAATTATACCTGATCTTCACTCTGTTGGTGCTGCCCAGATGTAGTGAGGGTGTAATTCGAACATCCATTCATCCATTCTCAGTAACTCTTCAGTCCAAGTATGTATTAGGCTCCATCTGGTGACTGATAAATGATTTTTGAAATAATATGAAAATTAAAATTTTGCACATGGCTTTTAAAAGGGTAGAATTTATTATCAGGTTGACATCTAGACACAAACACATTAAATAAGATGCTAATTCTAGATATGCAAAAATGGACAGAAGCGTTCTAATATATTTGGATACAGTTACTAAATATGCACACTGGCTATTCAAAATCCGAATAATTAATTTAGGCATAAAATTATATTTAGACATAAAAACTATCGATAAAAGTGCTTGATCAAAAGGTGAAAAACGTACGCATATTAGAAGCTTTCTACTGATTTGCGCGATTTCTTGATCATTCTTAATTAGGGCGGTATATGTATGTGCATTTTCCCTTTCGCGGTCACTTCTCCATATTCTCCATTTTTAAATCTTTTAAAGTTCAACGGTTTTACAAAAGTTATATAAAACTGAATTAAGAGAGAGCCGTGCAGCCGCCTTTATAGTATAAAAATGATAGTGTGTTATTACATTACACCACTAGATGGCAATCCTCTGCCAGTATGATTCAGTAGCATTTCATTTCTGGGCTTGCCGAAATATTATTTTAAAAACGCATCAGTGTGATATTTTTTGTTATTGGACTATTATTTCAAATCAAATATTAATCACCAAGATGACAAGTTACCAAAACCAATGCTGTACCCTCAGGAAAAACGTTGAAAGGCAAAACAACACTTATAGTACTGTTCTCCCTGTGCTCTGAGGTTGTTGAACTCTGACTCTTCCTGAATAACGATGTGCCATATGACGTAAGACCTATTGCTGCCTTCAAATACTTGTGCTCATTGTATTACAATTTTGCACACACATAACACTAATTGCCAATTGCACTATTTGTCTACTCACTGCTGCAATATTCATGGACTCATATTGTGCACTATGTACATCTTTCGCTTTGTACATTTTTTGCGTCCTTTTATTTATTGTTTTATAACTTGCAGTTGAACCCTATACCCCCATGTGTACCAGACGTCCAGAGAAACTTTTTGTTTTTATTACCTTCTGTTCAGTAGAATGAAAATCTTATCTTTTCTGGTGAAGCTGCTCACAATATTATAAAGTGAGCAATTATGTAATTGTGCTGTAATTACACTCGTACTGATTTTTTATGCCAGTATTTTATGCCAGAAATAAATTTTATTAGGACTTGTCATAATATAAAACATTCCATTTAAGAAAGTAAGAAACATGCAGAGTCTGCAGTTGCTTTATCACAGTGCTTGTTTTCATGGGTTATCAGAAAATGATCAGTGGGATCCGCTCACAGTTGGACCCGAATCATAAAAACAATACATTTTACATTTTACTCAATTGCATTCTTCTGTCTTGCTCTATGACGTCTCCCAATCCAGAGCTTTCACAAACTCCTCTTCAGTAAAGGACAGCATCTTTGCAGCTTCAAAGTGCATCTGTGAAGTTTCATCACACAGACTGTTAAAAGGGGTGCAGTGCATCTGAGGCCCAGAGTGCTGTTTAAACACTGAGCCAGGACCTCACCTTTTGTCTTTTTAATATGTCTATCAGTCTGAGCTGTTTCTTAAAGCCCGCTATAAGTTCTGCTTTCTGTTTTTCTAACTTCCTGTTCTCGCCCTGAAGAACTTCCATTTTCTGATGCTCCTGGTTGGCAGAATTCTTTCAGGAAAAAAGACATGATGTTACAGCCTCTACCCAGGCAACAGGAATAGCAAATGGTGTTTCAAAATTATGATCAAAAGCTTGACAATATACAGTTGCCCGAAACATGCATAAAACTCTGTACTTTTCCTTCCTTGTCAGGTTTAATGGGTTTTAATTTTATTACACACAGGCTGTCTTATTAACTTTTCACTTATTTTTAAGATAATCTGGCACTAACAAACTATTTTCACTACCATAAAGTCATACATAATATTTCAACATTGACACTGGGACTTCAATCAATGCCTGATCCAAGGGCAGGCCTTCAACTGCCCAATGACCCTATTCCCAGACTGGTTTTTTAATTAAACTAGTTTTATCCTGTTCCAGTCAGTCCCAAAGGCTTTATGTAATATAAAATTTTTGATTGCATGGCAGTAATTGAGGACGTGCCTGTATGCGCCTGGCACACCTAGCCAGCCCGTTGCCGCTCACCTTGCCACTCTGCTTTATCTTACACAGCTGCGCCCTGCATCTCTCCACTTCCTCCAGGGCCCGGTTCAGCCTGACCTCCGTGGCGCTGTGTGTGCTTGCTGCCTGTTTCTGTGCTCTTTTCAAGCTCTCTATTTCCTACACATCAATGTAAGTCATGTGAAAGAAGACACCCCTTTGCAATATTTCTCTTTGCAAGGGGGAAAACACAGCACTTCAGTTTAAGGACTTCTGCTTTAAGTGCCCCCCACCCCATAAATCCTCTGAATCAGAGGATGCACATTTATACAGTCGATCAGCTAACACCATCATTCAAAGTGACTTACAATTGTTATACAGCGGTATTTAAGTCGGCATTAGTTGGTAGTTGGACATGTTCCTTCCTGAACGACACTTAATTCTGAGCCCTTCCCAGCACCAGCAACCAGCACCAGCAACTGTGTTATGTATCTGTGTCCCAAAACACTGCACTGCACTGCTTGCTGTCCGTTTAAACTACAGACATGTATATGTGGTAGATGATCTCCTGTAGAAGAAAAATCATTCAAATCATTTTTGACTTCCCAAAAGCATGGTAAGCTACTGCTTCAATGTAATTGGTATGGTAAAAATTCCAAGAACCCTAAAATATTAGGCATGGAGAGAGAATAACTGGGTTTTTATTAATCTTTGTCACACAGTTGTTGACTTTAGCTGAAGTTATTTATGATTCATATATCATCATTGATGTAATTCAGGTAAAGTGCCATAAAAATGCTGCAGCAGAGCAGCCCCGGAGACTCAATCCAGCAGCTTTTGGGTTCCAAGCCCAGTGCCTGAACCATTAAAATACTTGCTTTCTCAATGATAGTGTCAGCATTCATTCACCGAAAAGAACGAGAGGTGATGAATGCCCGTTTAGAATAATTTTGTAGAGCTGGAAACCACATTTTCTTCTTGCTGGGATTAGATTTCAGAAGCAGATCCTGAGTTTATCTGCAACATTTTTTGTCCACAGTTGCTGGAACAAAGGCCACTGTGTTTTGTGTACCCCTGGGAAATGTCATTTCTCTCTGACCTCAGGTGTCTTAATGTACCCTCAGCTGACCCTTAGTGGTGAGTGGTCGATACATTGGGGAAAGGGGTGCTGGCATTTTCTTGTTTCCGGAAGTCATCTGTGACGCAAGTTACGTGCCATCGCCACCTGCAGGCGGGATACTGTTACACGGGTGGGATTTTGTGTTGCACTTCGTCAGCAATCTCGTTGGAAGCAAAGAGCTTCCTTCTCTAAAAGCAGGGCCTTCACAGACAACCCCAGGTCACAGACAAAACAAAGTGAAACCCAAGCTTGCCTATCCTACGTTTTGCCTACGTTTGGCCATCCTTCTGCAATGTTTGTGTAGACGCCAAATGCACATTTGGCTTTTAAAAGGTTCATATAATATCTAGAATGAAAAAGCACCCTTTAAAAAGTTTTTGTGCAAAAATGCTGAAGTATGTCTGGGGCCGCTTCACGACACCGATCTGCTGTGTAACAGGACCGGCGAGAGCGACAGGGGAGATGGTAAAGGCCTGTTGCTGCATTTTACTGTCACATACTTTCCATCCACACACCAACCTTCTTTAGGGCCTCCACTTCTTGCTGCAGCCCCTCACTCTTCCTACCGGAGTCTTCCGCTAATGCCTTGTATTTCTCCATCTGCGCTTGTTGGACACCGGTCATCCTCTGCAGCCTGCTTCGCCCTGCCTCGGACTCCTTATTTTTGGCCGTCAAGCTGCAGACTTCATCATCCTCCAAGCAGCAAGCAGAAAAAGACACACTACTACTAGCCAGAAGCGGCTGACCTCCTCTTCCTGTGCCAGCGCTGGCCTTACCTTTTTGTTGCACTCCTGACACAACCTGTTCACTTCTTCCTGCATCACCCGAAGTTTGGCCTTAAGATATCGAATCTGTGCCTCTGGAAATAAAGAAAATCTGCAGATAAATATTCAAAATCCCCTTGGAATTTGCAACAAAACATTTTAACCACTGTTTGATTGAAACTAGAAACAGTAATTAACAGCAAGTGCAAGGAGACACCTGTTGTATTTTTGAGAGTAAAAGTGACGTTGAAATAAGTAATTATTGAAATTTTATTGTCATTTAAAAACACATTTTCTCCCTTCTTTGGAAAATTTCATTATTGTAATATTGTAAAATGTGTGTGTGTGTGTGTGTGTGCATGCGTGCGTGCGTGTGCATGCACACACTCACACGCACAGGTTTGTAATTATATCTTTGTGGGGACTCTCCATTCATTTATATGGGCATAACCCCAAGTCCAACAATAACAACCTTACCCCTAACTAGCCCTAAGCTTAACCATAAGTAACCAAGCAATATACAAGACTTATGCATTATCAATTGTTTGATTGCAATCACAGATTTTTATAAAACTTTATTTCCCCTTGTGAGGCCAGGAAAAATGTCCCCAAAAGGTCAAAATAACAAGGTTTATCATATTGTGGGGGGCATTTGGTCCCGACAATGTAATGTATACATGCCCAACCCCCACACACACATACACTAGTTATTATGGCAACATATCCACACATAGAACCCACGATGAAAGATTGGAAATAGACCCACCAGATCCCATTTCTTCCCCAGCACTGGGCATCACATCACCCATTACATCTTCAGGTGTTGCACCTTCCTCCAGTTTGCCCTGGATGCTGCTTATGGTCTTCGCCAGGGAGAAGTCCACAAAGTCCTCAACTATTGCGACATTATCTGCTGCAGAGGCTGCCAATGCTCTTTAACAAGACAGATCAACACGCTAGACACACACAAACTTAAAGCCTATAGCTACTGGAGCTTCCATCAATGACATCATGTCTACAGTTCTCCATATATTTATATAACTTGGAAGTTCATAAAAAGTCAATAAAAGTGTTATTACCCAGTATATTTCCAGAGTGAATATTTAATTGAACTTATAAAATTATGTTTGCAAATAAAAGTGCATAGATGCTTATGCAATAAAAAAAAGCCTTGTCATTTATTTTATATGTTGCATATTAGTATTTAAGTACAATGTGAATAAGCAATTTATAAAATCTGCTGTTAGATCTGGTTTACTCTAAAATGTGTGAATATCAGTCTTGTTCATAACATTTGACAAAGAAATATCAAAATCATTTGACTTTCACCAATATCCGCTTTATATCGCATAAAATGTATACATATCTTTAAACCATTCATATTAGCTGAAAATGAATTCATGGTTGAGTGCTTTGTTGAAAAAACAAAGTTTATTGTCAGTTTGATATCCATTATAGAAGGACGACATAAGACACAGAACATCAAGAACTGCCTTAATGAGAAAAGTGGAAATTTGGTGAAATGTTAAATAGTCATATGTTAACATTCTACTAAAACCAATATTATGCAACTGGTACATGCTAAAAACACTGAAAATAACTGCAATTGACTTACTTTGACTTAATATGCTGTCCTGATGGAGGTCTGCTTTGTACAGCAGGTTTTTTAGACATATTCTTCCTTTTGTTCACTGCCTTTTATCAACAGAAAAAGCCAGTTTCAGCTTGGCCTATTTAAACACCATTTCCTGAAGCATCCAGCATCAGTCTTATAAAATAAACACAGACTAGTCAGGAATACTTAACATTGGTGTGGTGCCAAGCATCATTACATGAATTATACATGTTTGCTAAATGAATAGTTGGTTAATCTCACAGTGTTACACTCTTATTTTGAAGCTAAAGGAAACACTACATCATGGTAGCATACCTTTAGAGATGGCTTCTTGTCAGTAGGTGATGTGAGACTGAAGTTCCTGACATAAGTAGACAAACAAATACCATGTCATACAAACAGTTAAACTAAATAATATGTACTTTTATACTACAATAAATTGACTATGTGTATCACCGTAATGACAGTGCTGATATAAGACTTTTCCTTACAGCAAATGAAAGGCTATGCTGCTTACCTGTAATCCTTCTCATCACCCTCAATGTCTAAGTTGATGCCAATGTGAGAAGGGATTGGCTTTGCCAAGACTTCATTTTGTTCTCTCTAAAAAAAATAATTAAAAAAACCAAAAACAGATATAATTTTTCAAATGCGAGGAGAGACACTAACCAGTTCAATTTAAGATGAATTAGTCAGATGAAGTAGTTTCTGTTGTACCTTTGTTCTTAAACATGGGGTTTGCAACATTATTATATTACTATGTGAATCTGAAATGACAAAAAATCTATCCTACCATAAGTTCTTCTGCCTGCTGAACAAGTTCAGCAGTTTTCGCTTCCAGCTCTGCATTCAGACGCCTAGAAAAAACATAATTCTTAAAGAGCATTCTTAAGTTGTGTACGTATGTGTATGCTAAAAAGAATAATGTCAACTGTTTATAATCTAAGCAATCTCAAGAAATCTTAGGACTTTTAACCTTTTGAAACCACGAGACAAATATTCTTACTTGTATTCTTCCTCCTTGAGTAGCAGGTCCATCTGAGGTGCTTTGACCTGAGGGACGGTGGAAGGCCTATTAAAAGTTCTGCCACCTTGAGACTTAGTAGTCCTTGACGATGAAGCTCTCCTTATCTGATGGAACATCGGTCATAATTATATAATCAGACAGTGCTGAAAACTGAGCTAGCAAATTACGACAAATTGAGGCCCTGACAAGTGAAATTTGTGGAAAAAAACAACTAAATTATTAATGAACTTCAAAATCTAAAGTTCCTGTGGTAACCTGAGCCCCGAAAAATGTGGAACATAATTGGATTGGTCCGGCTAAGGGACCAATATAATATGCTTTCACTGGGTTCAAAATCCCTAGCAGCACCCATGCCTAGAATACAGTAACTGCATACATCTCGATCTTCACATTATCTTTAGATATAAAGCAGTTTTTGAGATAAATACTAGGACACTATTTTAGTAAAATGCTAAACATAATTGGTAAAATACTTCGGGATAATTACTGAAGAGGTGCTTACTTTGATTGTGGTTTATTTGGTAGTTACGGCAGTAGAACATTGGTGTTTAATAATTATCTATTCTGCTACAGTACTCAGAGAAATCCGATAGTTAAGGAAAAACTAACTAAAAAGTACAAGGTCACCGAACAAAGTTAGAAACTGTATCATGATCCGATACACAATTATTTTGAAAACAAATTCTTTTTATAAAGTGTAAACTTATATCACAATGAAACGATGGAAATTTTACTCAGTTCCAGCTGCGAGAAAGAGAAACAAACAAGCACCAAATGAAGAAGTCGGTCGGTATAGTATGTAGAACATATGTTTTAAAAAATAACCGATGCATCTGCAGGCTCGTCACGTACGAAAATGGGAAGGTGTTCGGATTATTAAAAACGCCCTACCTCCTGAGAGGAAGAAGTACTCCTCGCTTCGGCCATCTTTCCTGCTGCGCTGAAGCAGGCGTCCCTGTCGCCTAGCAACAAGGTACTGCGGTCAGCCCGGCTTCGCGACATGGCGATGTACCGATTTAAAGGTTAAAGTATTTGGTTTACATTGCATTTATTAACGTTACAAAATGCGTCCAGGTGGCTTCCGATGACATTCTTTATATTTTACGTGTTTGTGTGGTATATTTTGGTCCATTACTTGCGTAGACGTATTATTGGGGCACAGGTCTTTTCCCGAAAATGGCATGTTTTCAAGTTGAGTCAGAGGACCACTTTTATTTTACACGGAGTGGAAACATTGCCGTGCCGTAAAGACAAATAGACTGGAATTTCGTTCTCTTAACGTCTCCTTCGTGATGAATATCAGATTTTATACACGATCACCACCACTACCACTACAATTTATTATTGATTTTCTTCCTTATGCGAATAACGACAGCATTGGTGATCGCCAGAGTGTATCGATACGCCTTAAGCAACCTGTCATTGAGACCAACTCCCCTCTCCCCCGGCTCGCTGGTGCAGTGCTGGGACATTGAGCCTCTTTGTAACGTCGCCCTCCCCGTCCGCCTCCTTGTGCGCGCAATGCGCATGCGCCACCACTGCCTGGCAGCAGTCGCACCGACAGCGGTCGCAGGCGTGCACGTCGTGTCTCTTGGCTGCAGCAGAATCGGATCGACGCGTGTTTTCCCTCCCCCTCCCCTCCCGTTTTTATTTATTTATTAATGTTTTACATACGTGCGGCGCGCTTGTGTGTTTGCAGTCTAGCTATGGCTTCCTGCCGTTTCATGTAGGTGGATTCCGAGGTTAAAGAAAAGGCGCTCGGCGGTCGGGCTGGGTTAGTGATGAACCATAGCCGGAGAAGGACTGTTTTCTCTAGGTCCAGGTCGAGGCCTACTTGTTAAAGACCACCCCTACCCTTTCCTCCCCTCCTGAATCTCGTCGTGATGGCTGAGAATCAACAACAACCTGGTCAGCACCAAAAGCCTAATTCGGGAATAGGCTCTTTACCAGCCCTCGTTCCGGGACTGCAGGGGACAGAGGCCAGTGTGCTGCAGCACAAAATAAAGAACTCTATCTGGTAAGAGCACAGTAAACACGTCCAGCATGTGCCTTATACCACATTTCATTTTTTTGCACGTTCAACGCATATTGATTTCGTGGAGGGAAAAAAAGATTCTTGTTTTTAGTTGACCACTGGTTTGTTGGTAGGTAGCCGCCTGTATACTTTACAGTATAATTGCATGGGTGACAGTCGCCGTTGAATTCATGTTTTCCTGCACCGAAATTTGAGAGAACCAGATATCGTGGTTATTTTGCTATTTACACTGCTCGTCTCTTTTTAAATTCTCGACTAGATGGCCGATCTGAGTTCATTTACGAGATCAACAGTGCAGAATTGTAGTTGGATGTCGCCGGCTGTTTATGAGATTAATGACAGCGGATGCATTTTGGCTTTAACGGTTCGTGAATCGTGTCCTTACTGTAAGTTGGTGACTAGCAAGATTTAAAATTCAAGGCACTTAATGCGATGATGCGCATTTAAGCGAGAGTGAATCTGGTCATTCATGAAAGGCGAGCGTGGACATCGTGGCTAAACATCACGCTGTCACCGTCGAGGGTGGCACACCGGTGCTGTGTAATGCAAACGGACGTCCGCTAATATAATGCAGACAGATTCAGATTGTGCTTGAATCGTTCTACTGCGAATGTGTATTAATCGATAGCACAGGGCATAGATTTGTTGCATCGCAACCGGTTGCATTTGGGTGACACGTTACGTTTGGTGATGTTGCTATATTGCAGTAAGACTAATATTGCATTGCAACATGACTGTGGGAAAGAAACCAAGCAACGGCCGATGATATGTATTCACTGGAGGAAAATAATTGAATTGGGATTGCCTAGCTGAACGGGATGCGACGAACAGGTTCCATCTGCAAGTGTATGTATACCGGTAACGCTGGCTGGTGGTGGATTCATCGGTATTCCGGTGGTGGAAACGCTGACTCGATTTTTTTAACCCCCTCCCGACTCATCCACCCCACCCTGTTTTTTGCGTGCTGTTCATACAGAAACGAAAAGCCAACCATGTACCTATAGGTCAAATTAACGGACAGTGTCAGTGGTGATTGCAACGATTTTTTTTTTCGACGTTATATTCTGTGAAGAAATATAAAACACGGACATTTATTGTATTCGCACTGACATATCTCTTAAAAAAAACACAGCAGATGATTAATGAGGACAGCCTTTTATTTTTTTGCAGTGTTTCTGACGGCTTAAGGCAGCCGTGAATAGCGGCATCGCCTGCATGTTACTTACGTGGGAAGTAGCGTGTCTGCTGTGTGCAGCCGCAGCCCCATGTGACCATAGCGTAAAAATGCTCGTCACATGCATTGTTCTGTTAAATAAGGTTTTTAAATCAACGTTGGCATATTTTTACGATTCTTCTCTCTATATCACCTCGGGAATGTATGTTTCTCAGTATATGCCGCTTAAATAGTTTTTAAAAGCTCAGTAATGTCAAGTGGATGTTGGACCTTGTTTTTCAGGATAGCATGGCGGTAGACTGAAATTTAACGTCTAAGCATGTTTTATTTTATTTTATATATATTACACAGTCTTAGGTTGGTCAGCAGTTATAGAACACCAGCATTATCATTAGTCTCTGTCATTAGGCACACATCTGTATTTCTCTTGGATTGGGTCTTATACCTGTTGGTATAAAACCTTAGAAGATTGTCATATTCTTACAGAATGTATTTTGGGAAAGTAAATTAATGTCTCATATTCCCCTGCTCCAAAGATGGGACAGAAGCAGACAGCAGGATCTCAGTGATGAAATAGTATTTTAAAAAAGAAAAGAAAAATTTAAAAGGAAAGAAAATGTATAAAGTGAAAATACACTAACAGGAATGAAATATGTACAGCTAACACTGCTTGTATGCTATCCATGAACACAGTAGCTCATGAGAGCATCCGTCATACCACATCCAACTGACCATATTAAAACCTTAATAAGGTCCATATGTTGATTAGGGTTAGCTGGGACGCTTTATGTGTTGAATCAAACACATTCTGCTCAGTTAAGCCCAGTACCTTGCCATTGTCCATGTTCTCTTTGGTCTGCATATTATTTATATTAAAATGCAATAATGGTTGGGGGGGGGGGGGGGGTGCAAAGCTAAGCACTGTTGCCTCCTGCCACT
>JABFEA020000010.1:8872108-8887786 GCA_019775915.2 Cyphomyrus plagiostoma | reverse complement strand
TTTGGAATCAAGGTCCAGATTTGAAGAACCCTGGTGTAGAAGAACCAGCAGGGGCCCTTGATTGGCAGGGAATCTCCTCACTCTGTGCACAGGAAGCCATGCTTCAGGGATGCTTAAACGGGCTGTAGAGGGAGTGCTGGCACTTAGTGAGTACTGTGAAAATGTAAGAAGAAACCGCAATTAAAAAGGAAGCGTGGAACTGTGCTATAGTGCACAGGAGAAAACGTTCAGTAAGCAAAAGTGAGCCATTAATCAGATGGGATGACTGATTGTTACATGTGAGATTAAGCATCCAGATTCTGTGTGAGGGAAAAATAAATAGCTTCAGTAAAATAGCACATGCAAAGAGGTAAAAATGGCTTTGCCGGAAAGGTAATACTGGGGAGAGTTAATTGGTTTTGAAAGTGTAATATTGGGTTAGTTAAGGTTGGATAATAGTTTCTGCAGCTGGATTTCATTCGCCGGGCTGGCACACATGCAGATGCTTTGGGGATTACAGATTTGGCGATGGTGCTTAAACGGCTAGTGTTTGTTTTCTGAAAGCTAAGAATAACCGTCCTGCTTGTCTGAGACTAGAAATGGGAGTTCTCTTGGCGTCCAGTGATATGCCCGTCACGGCATGCTCAGGTCAATGGTGCCTGTGTTAAGGACCTAAACATACACCTAATTTAACCTGTATGTCCCTTATAGGCTCTGTTGTTAGTTATTGTAATAATTGACCACAAAAACATTAAGCTGCACGTTTCAAGGCTTGTATTTTTTTATATGAAAATGCTTCTAAATGGCTGAAGTGGTTGAGGAATGTTTTAACGTGAGCTGATACGTACACATATATTTTGACACATATATAAGGGCTTTGTACTGTGATTTGAGGCTTCTGATGCCTGCTTGTGCAGACGGATGGTTGGCTTGGTTATTTGGGTCCTCTTCCTTGCTCAGAGGTACGACAGAGAGGCCTTTTTCACTAGCCATCCTGAGGTCGCAAGGCTACGTCCCTGAGCAGCAGGCTATCTGCCATCCTAAATGGGTTAATGTCATACACAGTCATATTTATCATTTTGAATTTGGGATTTGCTTCAATGGCCGCTGTTCCCTTGTATTTAGTTGGCCCCTTAATCCCTTTTATGTTTCACGAAATGGCAGACAGTTTAAGTGTTCTGTACTGAGCTGTTTAAATAGATTTAAGTGAAAATTATTTAATATAGGTTGTTTTATTTGGTCGTTTTTCGTTCATGCAGATTATGCTTGTATTTTGTTTTCGCCATTGCCGTGTAATCTGCGATTTAAGATGCAGCTGACTTCGCATTTGTGGAAATGGTGGATTAGTTTGCTATGCTGTCATGTCCGTCCTTGTAGGTGATTCCTCTTGTCGAATTAAAATGGAGGCTTTTATCGCTTCTGGTTTTTATCTGTGAAGCCTGAAGTGGAAACTCATTTTGTGTGTGTGTGCATGTGAGAGTGAACCGAAGGGAGGCAAGTAAATCCCAGCACAATGTGGATGAATGTCTTCAAAGAGAATTCGAAATGAGCTTTTCCAATCGCAAACATGGAAGCGGAGCGTGTTTCTCCTGTGCAGCTCTCCTGTTGCCAGGGCAGACATTTTCTTTCCTTGTTTGTTGTTCTTTTTCTGTGAATGAACAGTAGAATTCATTCACGGGTGGGGGGCAGAATGGACAATCAGACAAGCGGCGATGTTAAGTGGTAGCTTATTGTATGGCACTTTCACTTCTGTCTTTATGAACAGCGGTAGTGTTTCCATCATTCTGTAATGGGGGAGATTTGGACCCGAACGCCTGGATACACTAGCCTCTCGCCAGGGCGTGCTGAATGGGAATGATGTGCGAGACCCATTCAAATCCAGTCAGGATTCTTCCCAGCCCTCAGTTCAGTTCAGCCCTCTTCCTGGAAGCCTTATAGATGAAAGTGAAGGGGGCAGCGAGTCTCATTTCGATTGCGTCGCTGCTGTGACCTGGCTGACGGGGGGGGCATCGATGCTTCTCCTATCTGGCCCAGGTGTCCAGCCAGGAGGTGAGCACTAAATGTGCCCTTTGTGAGCCTCTCCTAGAAGGAAGAAATAAAATCATCAGTGTGTGTTATGTGGCTGATAATCACCAATAAAAAATCCCTCATTCTGTGGTGCAGATGAAAATAAGAGTTTCCATCTTTCTTATTATTCCCTGTTCCATTAATGGATTTTTTTTTCTGCTGCCATATTAATAAAAATGTTTCATTAAAGATGGATGCAGTTTCCCTTATAAACAGTCAAAGTAAACATCACAAAGCTGATGTTCTGGAGCATTTATCTGATTTATTGTAGATATGTTGTCCATCTTAATGGGGAATCACACCCATTTTTTCTTATAAGGTTTTGTATCCTTTTACTAGGATACAAACTATTCTGACGAGGCTTTTACTAGGATACAGATTTTATTAGGTAAGATGTAACTTCTAAGCAGATTACAAGACAGTCATGATATATGATTAAAATGCAAAAATATATCATGATATATATTTTACTGGAAGATCACAGTGTGTCAAATTTATCTGATCACTGCTTTTCTCCTAATGCAGTAGGTAGCTGCCGATTGTGTTTCTTGCTGTCTGATGCTGGCTGATATGATCAGTACTTTAAAACATTCTCACATTGCGTCCACTTTTTTTAATCCTCATTTTTCAAAGAGTTTCTCTTGTACATTGAAAGGCAGCCGTGTAGTTGCCCAAGAAATGCATATAGGAAATGGTATGAAATTACTAACTGTGACCCACATGCCAGAGGAGGAACACATGAAAAGAAAATCTTATGTTTATACTTCCAGGGAAACAAAACTTTAGTGCGGAGTCCAGCCAGCACCAAAGATGGTTATTTCTTTATGGGTAAACCCTAGAAAATAAATGAGGGTAGGCAAAACTGAAAATGGCTTATCCCTGCTGCCTTGTGAGGGGGCGGTCATACTCCAGTGAAATCTTAACCTCCCCATTTATGTTAATTAGACGTATCCTCCCCCTGCCCCCAGCCAGCCTTGTGGAATCAGTCTTCTTCCTGTTGCTGTGTATCACAACCTGGTGTGGCTCTACATTAGTTCTGCTTGATAGGCCTACAGGAAACCGAGACCAGCGTGAGAACATCACAGCCGTGGACCGGTGCATCTTAGGCGAAGATCTTTTCCATCCAGTTCCATTTTCTCGGCGGGGGGGGGAACTCATTTCTGTTTTATTACAGGCCACAGCGGAGATGGTTGTGCAAAGCCCCTTTGGGAGACGCTGCCTGTGTGGAGTTTGTGCGGACTCTGTTTTTAGGGTTCTGTGCTGTAAATGTTCCCAATATCGGATTTATTGTGGCGGTGGCTCTCTGGACCTTCTAACTGAGATGGAGAGTGAGACGGCAGCGACTCTGGAAAGGTGGCGGCTTCCAGGATCATCTTTAGGGGGTTTTACTGTTTAGTCATGAGATGTTTAATTGGTTTAAATGCTGATGGTGTGCTCTGAATGTGGCTAGGAAGCACAGGCTTCTGAAGCTTCTCCCCTTGGTAAGATATTTTGGATACGGGCACCAGAATCCATTTAGACTTTAATAAAGTTCTACTAAACCAGTTCTTCCTGGTCTCCCACCCCATGTCCGAATGCCCACACTGCTTTTGACCTGCCGCATTCGTAGTAGCCTATTAAGGACCAAGTAAGCTTGATTAAGCTGGGGTTGGGGGGATTGAGAACCACTGTACTAAACGACCTGACATGGCTGCTTCACTGTCTGCCCTGTATCCTTGAAGGCAGCTTTTCCCAAGATGTATCTTGTATAATATCTGTAAGCATAATACAGGAAACTCACGGTGGATTTTGAGTTTCCAAAGCGATACGGTCATTTGCGCTACTGCTTTCTCATCTTTGGGATAGTCAAAAAGCAGTGATGTTTCTAAATGTGTGGTTTAGCACTCTGGAGTTTAGCTGAGGGCTTGCTATGCTTTGGAAGGATCTCACCTTAAGTAACTGTGATCTCCTGCCTTCAGAAAAGCTATTATTCAGCAAAGACAAAAATCCCTGATCTCAGGCCGTTCCCACAGAAGAGCTATGAGCGCTGCATTTCTTCAGGTGACGGAGAGAGGCACAGTTTAAGTTTACAGAAACCCAAATGGGCCACAGACAAGGTCAGCCTTGAGGGATGCTTTAATATTAGTTACTGATTTGACAAAACAAGGCTTTACATAGAAACTAGTTGTGGACCGTTTTACATCAGAACACAGAGAACATTTTCACAAAGGCTGCTCATCGGTAGAGTAGTGGACGAACTGTCCTGAGACTCATGCCAGGATTTTAAATATCGACACATTGTGTCAGTAATTTTATTCAGCCCAGTTACGTGATTATTAAAACCTTTTCTTTTTGAGTCATCCCTCATAAAAAACCCTCAATCCTGTTGAAATGGCAAGCAGGTCAGTGTGATATACAGGGGTGTGACGGGCACATGACGGGCACTTTATTAGGGTACTGGGGTTTTAACCAACACACTCGAATGACGGCTGTTTCAGATTTAGCAAAGCGGGAACTCTGTCCTTGAAGCTTAATGGAGCTTGTGGTCTGCACAGGAGACTGCTTCATACTGCGGAGTACAGGTGAAGCGCACCTCCATGAGGAACCAACAGTTGTACTCCATGTAACCAAGGAGACGATTGTGCTTCGATTCCTGTTTTGCGAAGTGTTCTTTATCGATAGCACCGTTTTATTAGTGTTTGTGACCATTCTAACCTGTCCTTTGCGTGTAAGGGTGCCATCAAGGGTGTGACAGTGGCGGGATGAAGGCAGCTGGCGGTGCGGGAGTGCCCTTGGGTTGAGTGGGGCCAGGTCTTCCCCTGACTGCAGAAGGCGATGGCGGATAAGGGTGCTTGTACGGCGAGGTTGGGCTTCGAGGCTGCCTCCGCACGCCTCTGTAGCCAGTTGCTAGGGTTTAGCAGCAGCAGTCAGACCCCCCACCCCCACCGCTGTCGCCCCCGCCTGCCCGCCCCTGCCTTTGTGTGGCAGCCATATTGAAGCAGCAGGCAGTCAGCCTGGGCAGCACCCTCACTGCTTCACTGTTTACATGCTGGATAAATGATGCAGGAGGAGCAGCTGGGCTGGTTTCTGGGGCATGGCGGCCCTGGCCCGGCCCGGCCCGACCCACTCTGCTGTTTCAGAAATCAGGCCATTCCGGAAGTGGGTCGAGTGGCGCGCTTTGCAGGCAGGCAGGCGGGCGGGCGGGCAGGCAGGCGGGCGGGTTTCCCTGTTCGAACTCCGGATCGAGACCGTCGGTGCTGTGGACCATCGTTACCCAGGTCCTGTCAAGAGCCAGCCCGTCCGCTTCTTTTGGCAAGACCCACAGTTTAAAGGCTGCTTCAGCCTGGGCCTCTGCTCTGTGTGTGGAGTTTGCATGCTCTCCTCGTGGTCGGCGTTCAGTTTCTTCAGGTTTCTCTTCCAGTTCTAGTTATCTAGTTCTAGACATCTAGTTATGGAGTTGGTGTCTAGAAATGTATAGAAGTCTTTATATCCTGTGTGATGGACTAGAATTCCCTGCCATCTGCCCTATACTGTCTAGGTCAAACTTACCTCGCACTATTAAGTGATCAGTCGTGATTATGTGTGTGTGTGTATATATTATGAATTCAGTATGGAAATAGAATTGTGAAACTTCATTAATCCCTGGGGGGGAATTCTCTCTCTCTCTCTTTTTTTTGCGTTGCTCCGTCTTACTCTCCATGCATATGAGACCGAGCTTGGGGGTCACAGCGAAGGGTCGTCACCTTACAGTGCATAGGGTGCTGGGGGTTACAGCCTTGGTTAAGGGCCTACGGACATGTGACTGTTCTGCCAAGGGTGGGTTTGAACTGGCTACGTTCTGATCACAGGCCCAGAGGTTTAGCCCACTGAGAGACACACACACACACACACACACACACACACACAAGAAAAAAAACAGATGCATATTTAATATATTAAATGTAAATGAAAATCAAAAGTGACCATTTTTCGGTGGCAGAGTTGGCCGTTGAGGCTGTTTGGGGGCCCTTGGTACTCGGCGCGTGCGAATCGGCCGCGACCACAACGGCAGGAGGAGGAGGAGGAGGAAGAGGGCATGGAGAGAAAGAAACTAGGCAGCCATGATGGCCACCGTTGTGGGATTCAGCTGAGCACACAGAACGACTCAGGGCAGAAACAGCAAAATAATAATCCTCTGTGGCTCCGCCTCCATGCGCGCGCGTGCGCGCGCACACACACACACACACACACACGCACACACACACACACACAGAGCGTGTGCTGAAGGTCGTATGAATGGAAAGCGCCTCTTGTCCTTCCGTGGCTCTGGGGCTCTGTGGACCCCTGAAGGGCTGCCTCGTTCCTCGCGGTGCGCGACTCCCACTGCGTTACAACCGCCTTATCCTGCCCAAAACATCTGTCGTGGGAAGAGCGGCCTGGGGCTTCGCACAGGCGATTAAAGGGCTTAGTTTGTCTACTAGAGTCCCGTCAGGTGTCGGCGGGGTGGCGTGTGGGAGCGGAGGGGATGGGGGGTTGTGGAATCGCGATTGAGTGACAGGAAAACAAAGGTTCCGTGATGCAAGAGAAGCTGCCCCGTGCTGTTGCCTGGGCTGTGGCCGTATGACGTCCATCTTGCGTGGTCGGCTCCCCGTGAATGATGCCGGACCAAGCTGACCTTACATGAGGCTCAAGGCTCCATGCCATATTCTTTTCTAATAACAGTCCGCTTTCTCGTCCGACTGGTCCTGTCTCACTTAGTAACAGCCTATAAAAATCTGCCCATAGTGAAAATTTATTGTATTTTCCTACTTAAGGTCCACATAGAAATATGCTGATCAGTCCCCTCACACCTTTTCATTGCTATATAATGTGTGTCTCAGGGTCTCGATTAACAGTGTCATGCCCAAACAGTTGTACCTGACATTTTTTTGTGTGTTTTGGGAATACCTACCGGACATTGCTAGATAATGGCGCTTTAGGGACAAGCTAGTCTAGGCTATAGTCTGTGAAATATTTTTCTCATTCAGAGTCATAAAAATCAGACTTACTGCACATTTGCAATTCGTAAGTCTCAGTGTGTTCCCATGGAAACCTCGTTTGCGTCGAAAGCCCAAGCCGACCTGTCCTGAAGTGACGTCCCTGTGGGCTTACAGCATGAAATTGGGTCAGAGTGGGGGGGGTGGAGGTACCGCAGCGGTGATGTCATTGTTTATTTGGAGGTCCCGGGCCACCACCTCTGAACCTTGTGGCCATAGATGGCAGCGCCAAACCCCGGCGTACGATGGGATGTGTTTTGTTGTCAGATGAGTATGACGCCCCAGCCCCGTGTCAGGTGGTTAAAGGTTGAACTCTCAGTGGGGGGGGGGGGAGCTTTTTCAGTACCTGTGCCGATTCACAGAAGCTCCTGGAGCATCAGACCTCCATGTCTAGACAAGGAGGTATTTTTAGGCTGCCGATATTTGACATAATATCTATCTGTGCATCTCCCTTCTCTCTTTACACATGGCAACACACAGAGCTGAGATATATCTGTTATGGAGGGGGTCCTGTTGTGGGGGGGTCCATACTTCACATTCTACTGGTATATTAATAAGTATCTTCCACACATGCTCAGGTTACATGTTTACTATTCTAATCTCTATCTTTTTTCCCCCCCTACAGCAAATCAGTACAATCAAAAGTGGACAACATACTGGTGAGTAATTACTGGCCGCGATGACTTCATTTGTGTTTCTTGGTGAATGTGTGGCCTGACGGGCGCCTGCCGCCATTGGCCGCCCATGTCGCGTCGCTGTGCCTTAGCGCTCGCTGCTCCACGGCCGGCTCTCCGTCGCTTCACCTGAGCAAGACGTCCGTCTGGCTCATTTCCTACGCCCTGCTGCTTCCTTTGGAGGAATCCGTCCGCTGTGTGTCGAGAAGGCGACCGGGGGAGGGGGGGGGGGATGGGTGAAGTTTATGATTGCACACGGGTGCAGCGGTAACCTTCAGGAATGATGTCAGCTCTGCGGAAAAGGCCCCCCAGCTGACGTAGTGGAACCGCATGCAAATGCACTGTAGCTCTCTTTCATAAGACACATGGTGTAGGGTAATGTTGTGGGCTGTGAGATGGGCTTGCTTATGTTCATCTGAAGTATGAATATGGATACATTCATGTACAAAATGACAGGTATGCGTGCTCTGGCTGCTAGGAAATGGTTGTTATTGAAGGGAAAGGCATCATTATGATGGCAGGAAGTCAGTTTCAGATATATAAACAAGAGGGCGAAACTGTCCGGTAGATTGAGGAAGTCGTATGGAGAAAATTCACCGTGTAGATGGTAAAAATCACCCCCCTGCAGTGTCTGTCTGGGTCCATGCATCACAAAAGTCCAACTCATGGATGTCGGCCGTAAGGTTCTACAGCATAGCTTTAGCCAGGTTCAGTGTTGCTGAGCTGTAGCTGCTGGTTATTGATGTGAAACTTTCAGATCGGAAGAGAGATGAGAGACTGTGGCCGTCGTGGTGGATGCTGTGCTGGTCAGTCCTGCTTTTAAAAAAACACTTTTAAAATGTTCATATCAAATATCAGCGTCAAAAATACAGCACAACAGATGGATCTACTTTCTGGAGCAAAAACACACCCTATAGAAAGTGGAGGCGTAGAGTTCTGTGAGTCTCAAGTCGACGTCAGGTGTTTATCATCTTCAGCAGTGTTTGTCTGCTTCTGCTCTGTAAACTGTAAACCCCAGTCTGACCACCGACATGAGTGAAATACTTATATTTACGTTTAAAAATCACTTTACACGCACATGCATACTTTTAGCAGTTTTGATGATATAGTCTTTGCGTACAATCTGAACTTGAATGAAAGACTGAAAAATGAGTGTGTTGTAATTCTGTCAGACTGATTCAGCTGCTTCAGGCTTTTTCTTTGCATATGAAACACTGATTCATCTGCAGAGTCGTTGTGTGCAAACAGGGGAAGGGACTCAGGGGGTAAAAAAAAAAAAAGAAGCTCCAGTGCATGTTTGCCTTAAGCGCCAGACATGCTCCTCAAGATCTGTCCCCTTATACTTTCTGCACTGTTGCTGCGTTTTCCATCACAAACTCAAGTTGTTTCAGATGCTCCAAACGTAGAAACGTGACTGGATTGGATTGCGACTCGAAACCAGAGAGCCGATCCAATATCAACATGGGGAGGAGATCAAAGAAGCTCTTTCTCTCGGAGGGGAGACGGCTCATCGCTGGAGGATCCTGATCCCTCGCTGCAAGAAGCTTAAATAAATCTGGGCCCCCTGGTTTGAGGGCTGCACCCCTGTCTGCTGTTGTGGACCATAAGGTTTATCTCCATGCCGTGTCCCCCCTTCCTGGCAGGGCAGTTTAGCCCCACACTGTTCGGTGTGTTTTTGCGTGGAACGGGGCCAGTGAGCATGCTACCAGCTCTTGGGACTCCCCAGCTTGCCCGACACTCCGCTGCCCCCGCCTTTGTGCACAAAGGGCTGCGGGTCCTAAGAATTCTCCCTTTAGCACTTGGGGCCAAGGGCAGAAGGGAAGAGGCAGGTCTGCTAAGCCAGGCCTGAGAGACCGACATGACCTCCGTGGTCCAGACTGCCGCAGACCTCTCTGGATGTTGCAATCCCACACAGAGCCTTGCATCAGAATCTGTCTGTTAAAGCTGCTTAAAAGTTGTATTCTACCTCAGTGTGACTTGTTTCCACCCCTGCCGACACTTAAAACAATTTTTAAGACCTTCTGCTGCCCCGTATTACTCAGTGTTTATTGGCCTCTGTTTTCATGTGAGGGTGGTTTTTCCACTCAGTTTATTAATATTATACCTGCAGTCACCAGTGTCACATAGGGGCAGTGTTAAAAACAAGGTATAGATGAACAGATTAATAAAAGCCAAAACACTAATATTTATCGTTTGTTTCCCAGGCCACTAAATTATTTATGAACTAGATGTTGGCAAGTTCTTTCCAGGGCAGTGATAACGGGATCTCAGCCGGTTTCAGTATATGCCTCTGCATTCTGAACCAAATCACTCTGGATGGTGGAAAGATTGTGTGTGTGCGTGTGTGTGTGCGTGTGTGTGTGTGCGTGCGTGCGTGCGTGTGAGTGTGTGTGTGTGTGCGTGTGTGTGTGTGTGCGCTCGTGCCTGTGAGGCCAGCTCTCAGGACTACTGATCTCTGAAAGTGGCACAACTGTGTGTCGTTGACGTGCAGTTGATGAATTGCACGCTACAGCAAAGCCTTCATGCTGATTGGACGGCTCGTTGAACCCGGCTGCGGGCGACTGAGTTCCGCAGCTCGCCATTCGCTAGTGATTGGTGGGTGGGGCATCCTCTTCATGCCCCACTCCGCGCTCTGATGGGATGAGCTGCCCCGCTAGCACAGATCACTGAAAGCTGCCGCTGTGTGTGTGTGTGTGTGTGTGTGTGTGTGTGTGCGCGTGCGTGCGTGTGTGCACACGTATGGTCCGTTCAGGCATGGGCTCAGCAGTTGCTGCAGTGGCATTTTCGGCTCCATGATTTTTGTGGCTGTTCAGCTCCGCCTCTCCTGACTGGTGCAGGTGAAGTCAATGTCGAGCGTCCTGTCCCTGTGGCTCAGGGAGGTGTGGCTTGGGGGGGCAGGCTGCTCCTGAGACAGTAAGGGATGGTTAGCAAAAGGCTCTCCTTTGTCTGTGCTACCGGAGGCATGCATGTGTCACTGTGTGTTTAGTCAGTGCCTACACACACACACACACACACAGATGCACCTTCAGGAGAACCTCATCCCCACGCTCATCCTCATGCTCGTATCGGTTTGATTTCTGTGCTGGTGAAAGACTAAGAGACGAGGTGAGGGACCGCTGTTCATGTACCCCCCCCTGCATTTGGAGTCTTCGTCACACTGCTGACACGCACACACATGCACACGCGCACACCGCACTGCCGCTGCTCAGCGGCTAATAGCGTTAGCCATTCATGAGCTCCCGTTCCCCTAGCAACAAAGAAGCGAATAGAAAAGATGGGGTGAGATGCGTCTATTCTTAGAGCCCAATTGGAGCGGGCGGATCGGTCCGGGGGGAGAAGCGCATTTTGGCGGCGGGCCGTCATGGCTCTGCTGCAGCTAACCCTGGCGAGCGGCTACTCGCCTGCTTCCGTCCTGCAACACCAGCGCATATTCGGCCCCAGCCGCGCCCACCCTCCAGCATTGTCCGCCCCCCCGCCCCGATGCACGTCTCTGATCTCTCTGCGCTGCAGCCAGATACGCCGTCTTCCTCATTTCCTGCACCCTTTTAGGTGCCCTGCAAAGGTGACTTAATCACGTTTACCAGGGTTGTGCTCTCGTCACAGTGCAAACGTGCCCCAACTATACATCATCATCATGCAGGTGCCCTTTTTTACATGCGGTTTTTCTTGCGTGTAAATATTTAAAAAAATCTTAGTGCTCGACTTCTTGCGCAGTATGCTTGCATATTAAATACACTGTTATATTCCTGTTCTGTAGCAGACACGATTGAAACAAAGGTCTTGTTTATGTCGGATTTACTGTCTGTTGTGCTGGCTGCAGATTAGGTATTTCTCGGATTAACACGACCTCGGATGACATCATCTTGTGGTGGTGTGTGGGGGGGTGGCATTTGAGGGAGTTCGGGGTCTTAAATTCCCCCGGAGCTGTCTCCCAGTTCCTGTTTTTTTCTGGCTTATTTTCCTTGGTGGTTTTCTAAGTTTGTGTTGTCTGTATTGTAGCCTTTTGGGCTAAATAGCCCTGTGGAATAACGTGCCCCACCCACAGGGGCACCTTCTTTTGGCAGTGAGTCTGAGACTGTACTGTGATAAATTTGTGTCACAATCGCATTTCGGTGTCGGCAGGCCAGTGAAGGTTTGAGTAGCGAGCCACTCTGTTTGCATGTGTGTACATGTTAACATCTCTTTCTGTCCTTCGCTCTGCCCCCAGACAGGAGTATTTTGGACTTCTTTTGCACAGAACGGTAAATGGGGCACTGTAAACCTCACTCATGCTGTTTATGGGAAAGACAGCCTTGGCAGTTCTAGAAAATGCAACATTTTTAGCGCATTTTTAAAATTTCCCGTTTTCAAGTGCTCAGCTCAGCACTGGTGAGCTGTTGCCGGAGCTGGGTTCTCGTCTGCCCTGTGCTACTCCAGCAGAATTTAAATCGCGCCAGCCCGTCCCTGCTGTCTTCCCTATTCCCTTTGAAGCTGCGGGTCGTGGCGGCGGGGTGGGGAGTGGTGGGGGGGGGCACATTAGCTGTTAGTAGCTTTAGGCCCCCTGGCTTGCGTGCAGCACCTTAACATGCAGCTGTACATGTTGCCAAACAGGGTTTTGTAGATTATTGCAGTCTATATATGTGTTAATTACAATGCATACGTAAATATTTTTTTCGCTCATCCTCCAACGCGTACGAGTGTTTCCGAGGCTACTTCACCCGCTCTGCCCTTATTTATGTCAGCTGTTTTGTTTATGTACTGCTAGCCCTGCCCTTGCACTTGGCACCTGTTCCCAGTAGCCCCGTCCCCCTCCCTGGCCGCCTTGTTATTTCCATGCTGCGGGGTGTGCCAAGCTGCGTACAGCAGGGGGTCTTTATTCCAGGGTGTCTCTGCTCCTTGTGTGGTGCTGCGTTCTTGCACACAGGGCCCCACCCATGCTCACTGCGACCGCAACCTGAACGTACCGAAGTGATCTTCGCTTGAGATTGAAGGGGGCGTCTGTTCATCGTGTAAACTTTATAGAGCGCGATATTCGGACCAGTAGTGCACACAGGGCAGTCGCCCAGCGCTCAGTCTCATGCCTCCAGCATTGTGGGGTCAGCTCCTTACCCCCGGTTCCTCCCCCATCACTTTCAGTCCAAGGACATGCGCTGTAGGTCATTCGGTGCCTCTGGCACCTTGCGTAGGTGTGCGCCCTGCATGGGACTGGCGCCCCATCCATCGTGTCCCCCACATTGTGCCCCGAGTTCCCTAGGATAGGCTGCAGGGTCACACTCACCCTCTGCTGCATTACCGCTGTGAGAAGATGGACGCATGCTTCCAAGTGAGACTTTTAAAATGTTAATGTCTTTGTTTTTGCAGCAAGAAGTTGAGAAGTTTACAGACATCGAAAAACTCTACCTCTACCTTAGGTTGCCTTCTGGTCCCAGCAATGGCAGTGACAAAAGGTAATCGCTCTCGTCTCCTGAAGGATACGGTTTTCGTTTAATAGGTGTCTGTTTCTTGGGAGCAATACACAGCACCTGTATGTGTATTATGTACAAGTATTTTAAGAGATGATGTTGATTCAGGAAGCTACTGGGGTCAGTTTAAGCGGGTGCTCACTGCCCCTCTCTCCTGTCCAGCCCAACTCCATGTTTCATCGGAGGAGTTTGAGTTAAATATATTTATCTTAGGGCTGCCGCTTCTTAAGTTACAAAATCCAAGAGCATCACCGGCCTTTTCCCTGTACAATATGGGTCATAACCAGATTTCCTGTTGTGCTGTTTTCTTTGTTTTTTGTCTAATCCCACCACGGCTCCCCCTCTACGGAGGACAACTTCCTTTTTACGTTCCGTTGCTGTTGTGCTTTTTTCAGCACTCAGATTCGTGGAAGACCATGAGTGTCCCTGATTCACCAACACAGGCTTGATAGCGACCGTTTGCAGGTTCTGGCTCTCTGTCTCCATTAGTGACCGTGCATCTGCTCGTCACCCCCCCAACCACAAAAGCGGGGCAATGGTGTCCATCAGGAACGCGGATCAGAAAACATCCAGCGATCCTGGATCACTGTCGTCCTGCCATGTTTCTCTTTTCCAGGAACGGAAACGGGGGGGGGGGGGTGGTAAATGGCAAAAATGCTGTGGTGAAACAAAATAAAAGCAGGAGCAGGTTGGCTAAATGAAATCGCACCTCTAACTCTCCCATCTTCTTCCAGCGACCAGAGCTCCATGTCATCTAGCCGCACGCAGCAAATTCACGCATTCAACTGGATCCGAAATCACCTAGAGGAGCACCCAGAGACCTCGCTGCCCAAACAGGAGGTCTACGATGAGTACAAGTGCGTAGGAGGAACTACACTGGCCTGACTTATTTCCTGTTGTCGTGTTTTTTGGAGAATTGTGCTTTATGGTGTGGGAGGTGATTCTGGTCTTTAATCCCGACATGAGCTTCAAAGACGTTTCTACCGTGAGGTGCTTTGGTTAGTCACTCTCCCAGCCCCCACACCGATGCTGCTGTGAATGACCATTCTGTCCAATAATGGCAGCTCCTTGAGATTCTTAAAACTGGAGTGCAATACCTTCATACCCGTATACGTCATGTTTCACATGGGTTCTTCATAGCTGTGCAATACGTAAAATGAAAATATTTCTCTTCCTGTGTCTGATATTTCTATACTATTTATTTAATTCTAGGTTTATTGTTATGTACATATGTATGTATGTAATTTATCTATGTGGTTATGCAGCTACTTGATGTCCCTCTACTTGTGTAATCCACAAATGACAACTAAAAATCCTTGATACTTGAAAAAGCTTCAGAAACGTCACCAGTGGACATCGATGATGTTACATTAGTCACATGCAGTTGTTAAAATAGTCCGTCTTTTCCTAATAATTAGATTAGAAATGAATGAACGAACAGTAAAGTTATTTAAAAAAGAGTATTCAGTTCACACTTGTGGAGGTAACAATTAGTTTACAATTAGTCTTCTTTATTTTACTAATATTTTTGTTGATTTTCAGAAGTTACTGTGACAGTCTGGGCTACCATCCCCTCAGTGCCGCAGACTTCGGGAAGATCATGAAAAACGTCTTTCCCAACATGAAGGCACGTCGACTTGGCATGAGGGGCAAATCAAAATATCCTTCTCTGGACAGCTTTTTGGTGTCCCGCCTGGCTGGGCCTTGGTCGCGAACATCTGCTCTTGTAGTTCATCTCGGTCCTAAATATAGAGCCGGAGAGGAATGAACAAACAGCGGGACCAGTGTCCGTTGAATGGCGGGGCACGCTTTGGCCTCTGGGGCGACAGACCGGCCCTCCGCGTTCCACAGGCGTCTCGCATGCACTAAACTTTCTGGTCTCTGACGTCTGACGTTTTGGCATTTGGAAAGGGAACATAGGCGGGGCAAAATTAAAAATGTTTAGGGCAGGTGAACTCTGGAGCTAAAGGCGCGCCGGTGCACATTTTATTTATACTCAAGACGCATTCGGAAATAGACCTTGTTTGTTTTCACTGGTTGTGATGGTAACCGAAATTCAATATGACCTTCCGAGCAAACAGGGGGCCGCTATGAAAGTTAAAGTCCATGGTCTGTATAACAGTGCCTCCGCGCCCCAAAACGCTACATCCCATATAGCTATGGATTTTACTGTCTGTGGCACGTTTCAAAGTCCACACCGTTCACTGTCAGCTGTTCCTGCGCCGGGCTGCGCTGCTGTGGCAACCATGAACTCGGGGTTGGAAGCAACGGCATGTCGGACACGGCGGTCGCAGGGAATTCACAGCCCATTAGCTGTGAACTTGTGTAGCGAGGCTACATCTCCTGTGGAACAGCGTCATTTTAATCATGGCCTCACAGGGCTTGGTGAAACACCCCCGGGCGCAGATGCACTGTCCAATCAGAGCCGGGTGGGGGGGGGGGGGGGGGGTTTATGTTTTTGTCTGAAAATTCTTTCCAGAAGTATTATAAGAATTAAATAAAAAATTTTTATTACGGTTACCA
>JABFEA020000010.1:8847816-8862922 GCA_019775915.2 Cyphomyrus plagiostoma | reverse complement strand
ATTTTTCGGGGCTCTCAACTAAATACTTTACTTTTAATCCTTTATTCCGTCGCCCCCCCCCCCCCCCCAATCAAGAGAGAATTTTTCTTCAGAATATCATTCTTGTACAGTCAATGGCTTCTGGCTCGTCTGTTTTGTTTTGTTTTGTTTTTTTCTTTCTGACATTTATAGTGGTCCGAGTTTGCAGAGGAGATGTGTGCTTAGCATAAGAACAAAAGCGTGGCTTATTGAGATACATCAGTGACATGTTGGTGGGATTCGTATCGTCCTGTGACAGAGATGTCTTGTGCCCAGGACTAGGCAGCAGACAAATGGAAATTCAGCGGCTCGAAATTTCAGCAAAGCTTTCGAAGGTTCACATTATTGCACTAAACTTTTTATGAAAAGGGTTTGGCATCCCTTTTAGGACAAATGCAACAATTATGGCCCCCAAAATATTTTTTATAAAGAGTTTAAATAAAAAAAAAAAGTTAACTAAAGAAGGAAACATGTCATCTAAAAAGTGACACCATTTAATTGTCTTATGTAGCAATTTGCATTGATCTCAGTGAGATAAAATCTAACTCATTCTCATGCAGGAGAATATAAAAAGAATTAAAGAAAATTTAAAAAAAAAAAGAAAACTTTATTAAGTCTCAGTCACCATGTCGATAAATGATCATTGGTGTGCATGTGTGTTGGATTATATTGTACAAACTATTCTTTGTTACCACTTTCTTTCCTGTAATGAGGACTGGTTCTGTTGACCAGCAAGGTATAGCTAACTCACTATTGCAAAGTTACTTGCATTGTTTGATGTTTACTAATTCAAATTAGTATGTTCTGTATGTTCCGTTTCTTTTTTTCTTTTTCTTTTTTAAGAAAAATGCATCTTTGTGAAGATTCATTTTTTAAACTTTTTTTTTTGGCAAACCTGTTTTAAGTAAGTAAGCACTGATCTTTGGACTCGCATTATGAAAAAAACACCTCTCCGTGCACAGGGGGGACCAGTCTGCAGTACTCCTTGTGCTCTGCTCTTCACTGACCCAATAGATCCTCCTCTGAACCCATCTAGGCTCGTAGAAAAATCTTCCATCTTGTTGTTGTTGTCTGGTGTACAGCGGACCGTACAGTAGTAGCATTTCAGCTGTTTTTCTTTTTTTAAAATTCAAAGTGCTCACAGATGTTGAGAGTTTTTCTAAGTGGTTTTAAAAACCAATAAACTTTTTTTTTTAAGGAGCCTGTTGTTTTTGGTTTTTTGTTATCTCTTCTGTGTGATGGATGCTTACTTGTGGTTGATCATTAACTATGAAATTGCTTAATTATTTAATTTCAAAATACTTTCCTAATAACTTATTGGGATTCAGAAAAGTAGCCATCATACTGTTTCTTTCAGTCCATAAAAAAACGTATCAACAACGCAAATTGAAGTTTCTGTGATACATTGTGATGTTTTTTCAGTAAACTATTATCTCGTTTGTCATCCTGAGTGGAGAGAGGTAATACACGCACGATACAGAGTGTGACTTACCAGGGTAACACCCCCAAATATTTCATTATTATTATGATTATTGTTTTTATATTACACTTCTGCCTGGGCATATAGAGTATTAAACATCTGGTGTGTTTTAATATTTTATAAAAAATACTTTTCAATTTAACATTGAAATGCTCCCTGATACCTACAACACCTATTAGGCCCAGTAAAAAAATCATTAGTTTATCATCCTTTCAATCAGAAACAAGTGAAAAATATCGATGCGGGCTAAATTCGCCACGAGGGCGGAGATGATAAACTAATGATTTTTTTTACTGGGCCTTATCTAAAATTTCTAAGGACAACTGAAAACTTAAAATTATACTTAGGATCTACACATTATGTTTGAAAGATATGTGAATTTGAAGGTGAATATCTCAAAAAATAATTGGCAGAGTCCTTTTTTTAAGCCTCGTGATATTTTTTATTCATTTGTGTTTTTATTTCCGGTATTTCATAATCGACTCAGCTGTAGGCCGCCTTGACAAAAAAATATAGCCACAAAATACTTTATCGTTTTATTATTTGGATACTATTTTTTAAGATCAGTAGACTTTGAAGCTAACTTCAAAAATTGACAATCTGCCTTCGGCTCTACTGCCTGAGGGACATATGATGACGATCTTTTACAGTCAGATTTGCGCGAAACACGCAAACAGCGTCCCCGCCTGGCAAACCGAATTGCCGGTGAACGCTGAGCACGCGTTTGGCGACGTCATCGCCACGCCCCCAGCCCCGGCCCCTGCTTCCTGTTCGCCGCAGGTCAGCAGAGACGGGCCGCTGGGGGGCAGGAAGGTGCTCGCCGCTTACATTTGCGCTACGCAACGGGCTTGGAGGAGGAGGAGTAGTAGGGGGGCGGAGGCGGAAGAACAGCACGGCCAGGATGGTGGACAGCGACATAACAGCTCCACATATGACAATTTAATCTGCGCCGTAACAGACGCAACTTAATGCTGAAACTGTAACCGCTGGCCAGCAACTGGATGCTGACGAAGGAAGCGGCTCGCATTGTGGGGGTGTGAAGTTAACTGGTCGCAAGTTTCGCCAGTTTGTTCCCAGTAAGTCGGACCAGACGGAAAACAACGATCGGGAAGCATGAGCACGTCTGCAGTGCCTGAGGTCCGAGGGCTTCCGACTGATGTGGTAAAATACCCTGCTGTTTGTTACTGACTGTCCTCTGTCTTGTCTGTCTGTCTGTCTGTCTGTATGTGTGTGTGTGTGTGTGTGTGCGCGCGCGCGTGCGTGCGTGTGCGTGCGTGCGTGCGTGTGTCAGGCCATATCGTTTTAGGTCACTTATTTGGCTGGGAAATAGCAATGCATATTTTTATATCTATACAGTTGTCGTGGAGGCAAAGAATTGATTCAAATTCAGTCAGATTGGCACCTCGTTCTTCTCTTATTATTATTGTCATTTTTATTATTAACAGCAACAAATGAAATCTTTATTATTTACTACCGTTGCGTTTTCTTCAGTATTTATGTGGCTCTTTTGTTAAGTTGGCTATTTTCTGAAGTGTTTCGGCCGTCTTGCCTTGAATAGCACCTCACCCCATCACGTGTCTGTTAAATGGTTACAAGGAAACGATAATATAAGCGCCAAATTTAACAGCTGTTGCGAGGTACCTGCTGGTGATGCTGTCCTGAAGGGCGAGTGTCACACTTGGCCCAGCTAGAGTCCTTTTTTCTAAGCAGCTTTCTTTACATCTTAATTTCTTAATCACAGGAGAGTTGGCTGCTCAGAAAGACTCATTAAATAGTGATACTGTATTTATTGTGGAATGGATAGATAGGCAGCTAAGAACAGTTAGTGTATAGGTGGTAACAGACAGCAATACTGGAAGTAAGGATTTAATCGTATCATTTATGCTTATTCACGTTCCTTGGTGGGTGTGCTGCCGATCTCACAGGAGGAGTCAAGAATCCTGAGAGTGAAAGTTGTTGCTGGAATTGGACTCGCGAAGAAGGACATCTTAGGAGCCAGGTGAGCGCTTTCGGCTTGTTTGGCGTGATGTTCTTGTTTTAAGAAATTACTTTTTTGTCCTTTAATGTCATTAAAGAATCTTGCCTTACTGCCAAATTTTTCTTAAAAAAGATGAGGATTGGAGGTGACTTTGGCATGCGAAACTAGAGGGATTTCCCTTGGTAGGTTTTTACGGCAGCAGAGACGGGAACACGTCAGGCAGGTTTCCTAAGTGATTTATTCATCGTTTGAGGTGCTTCCAAGGTATTGTGACATGATAATGAGATGAATTATCGCAATATACCTCCCCCGTGACAATTTTGCTCGGCCTTTTATAAATAGTATTTGCTTTCTTCATTTTGTATAATGTCCTGTTGGGTATAGACATTTGAGAATAGTGCTTTTAACAAGAGCCTCCTAACAGTAGAATTTGTCATGTTATATGACATGATGATATGATATTGCACTGTATTAAACTAATCATGCTGGCAGAAAGATCATGTCTTAGTATCTCCTATGTCTGTGATCTCAAAATGGTTGAATTCCTTTTTAATTCAGGTCCATGCATAATTAACTGCACTATTTTGTGGTGGCTATAGGTGTCGCTGTTTCTTTTTCCTAGGGTAAAATTAGAACTTCTTGGAAACACAAACTGCAATAGGAACATGTTTTCCAAGCAGACTCGTTAAATGCTAGGCTGCCAGATACTTGTATTATGCTTGATAACTGCTTATGCATATGAGTTTGATATTGAAAGTGATCTTTTAGTAATCTTTTTGATGTCAGCCTTATGAACAGAGGTTCTCCACACAGATGACTATTTGGTACAGAGCCCCCCCCCAAATTAAAACCTATATATTATTAATTAATTATGAACACTGTAAATCAATATAGCTGTGTTGTGACCTTCTTCATTGTGCCTAGTAGTGATCCTTACACAAGAGTGTCACTATACGATCCTGTGAGTGGGGAACTCACCAGTCTCCAGACTAAAACCATAAAGAAGGTAGGTATCCATACTGTGACTTACGTCCACTTGCAGCTGCCACTGCATTTTATTCTGGGAACAGCAAATGACAGCAGATCTTTGTCCTTTCTCATTGCTATTCTCAACCTTTTGCCTGAAGACGTTGGACCCAAAGTGGAATGAGGAATTCTATTTCAGAGTAAGTGATCTTAAGTGGGTCCTGTTCTTATTTAGCTCTATTTTTTATTCTTTTGTGCATGATACTGTTTATTCTTTGTGCATGATGTTTATTTCAATTTTATTTGCTTGGGTATACTGAAATTAGCTTCTGACGTAGCAATGAAGGTCATTTGAATTTCATCTCACATTGTCAGGTAGAAAATATTCAGAGTTAAGTGTTCCTGAGATTTAAGAAGGTGCTTACTGTGCCACTGCTGTTAGATATACAACGTTAAACCCCTTGTCAGCTGGAGGCAGCTATCTTGCCCTTGCTGCCACGGTGAGATGTTTTCATTAGCTTTAACGACATTAACCCAGGTTGTACCAGCGATTGCAGCGTTGGCTCCTCTTTCTCAGTGGGAGGTGTGTCTCATATCTGGGTACGACGATGCCATGCTGCTCGGTTGTGTGTCTGCAATTGGGGGTGAGGAAGCAGCACCTAATCTTCAGATGTATTCCTCCCCTTTGTGGCTGACGGATAGCTTGATGTTGTGCTGCCTTTTGTCATTCTTACTGCCCCCATTTCAGCAGATACTGTCGTAAGCGCTGGTTGGCTCAGTAACTTGCCTGGGAAAACTCACGTGGGGTTTTTCTGCTTAGTGTTCAGCTGTTTGGGTCACAGATCAGCTTCAGGCTGAGACGTCGACACCCACTGCAGTGGTGGCTGATGCATCCTTAGAATAATTCACTGTGTGGCTCGGTCCAGCTTCACTGTCAGCCCGGTACAGTTTTGTTCTCCAAGGTACAAACAACATCAAAGTACTCAGAATCCATTTATGTGCCTTAAAAGGTAAAATTTACCTACAGTTTGGGTACAGTTGGCAGACCCTTGAGGGTACAGCCCCAGTGACTAACTGTACCCTCAAAGGCACAAATTGGTACTTTTTTCCTAATAGTATATGGGAACTTGTGACTAAGGCAGGACTGTATTGAATCTGTGTTAGTAGTGTGGTAGCTGTGCGCGTTTTTTACCCACCTCACGCAGCGTGGCTCTGCCCTCGTGTGTGGAAGCATGCTGCCCTCCGCTGTCGGCTGTCCCGGAGCCTTTGAAGGGCGGTAATTGGGTCAGGGGTTGCTTCTCATACTCTGTGCCAGTTCTGGTTGTCGGTATAATGGCATGTAGCTGGTCTCTCCTTATTTCCTCCTTCATCGGGGATTGAAATCTGGAGAAGTCAGCGAGGGTGGGGCCTGCGGCTCCAGGTCTCGGCTGAAGGTCGCACAGGAACCTGGAGGAGGCTTGGTTGCTTTTTTAGGTCAAACCTGTGTTCATTGTTACTGCAAAACAAAGTCCTTCTGTTGCATTAGCTGCCTAGTCCCCACTTCCCCTCCCCTGGAATGAAAGAGAGGCTCCCTTAATTAGTGCAGAGCTTTAAATGATATAGTGAATTACAACCCATCAGTGCACACTGCTTTGTAGGGGGGGGTGAAGCGAAGCTTAAAAAAGACACGGCGTGAGAGGTATTTGTGCTCTTTCACGGTGATGCTTTAACTTTTAACATGACCTGTGTTCTTATCATCACTCCTAGCTGAGGGGCTGCGTCCCAGGGGCATGCCACCTGTCAGTGCGGCCACTGGCCCCGCATGACGGCCATGTCTGTTTGGGGGGGGGGTGGCGGCTGCATGCTCTCTGCCACCTTGGCGTGGGGCCGAGCAGTCTGGCCCGCTCCCTGCTGGATGTCCTTCTCCTCTCTTAGGCCCTGCTCTATTGCCAACTGGACGCAGGTTACGCTGGCTGTGCTATTTCTCACGCCTCTGTCTTATTAATAGCGTTATATGACACATTGTGGGCTCCCTGCAAGGCATGATTGATAATTATTGCTTCTGATTTCGATCCATCTTCCAACTGCTTATCCTGGTTGGGGTCAGAGGGGGGGACTCCTGGAGCCTGTCCCAGGCAGCACGGGGGATGAGGCTGAGCACAAGCTGGTGAGACACGCACACAATCAGGCACTACAGGCGATTCAGAGATGTCAGTCAGCCTGACTGCATTCGGACTGCTGGAGGAAACCCATGTGAGACGGGGAGAGCATGCAAAGTACAGACACTCATAGAGCGGGGGAGGGAGTCAGGCCTGCATCCCTGGAGGTGTGAAGCCACAGAGTCCGCCTCTGAGCAGACCTGCATCCCGTCACGCAATAAGAGAATGTGCTCTTAAGCTCACATGGCTATTATGGGTATTTACATCAATGCACATGCATCTCGATGGTAAATAGCTCTGTTATTTCATTATTGGTTTCATTTTTAATTCTGCAAGGTAGGTTGTGATCTGTGTTCTAGAGAAGCACCACGTCCCTCGTTTGAACTGCAGGAAAGGGGTTGTTAGTGATGGACTTAAAGCGTAATGGGAACGGACCTGCTGAGGCTGTTTGGTGCCCTTTTTTAAAAAATTTGCATTTGATTTAGTTTGGCTCTCAGCAACGGAAAGAGATGTAGCTCTGATATCACCAGCTTTGCATCTGTGTGTGTGTGTGAGTGTGTGCATGCATGCGCCTATGCCTGAGTTCCCATTTTTGTAATTATTACATTGTGGGGACCAGATTCCTCCACAATGAGACAAAAATCTCAAACTTTTTGCCTTGCGGGGATCTTTCTTTGGTTCCCGCAAGGATAATGTTAATTTTATAAAAATCTGTGAATGCTACAAAAAAAACTAAAAATGCCAAAAGTCTTGTGTTTTGTTTGGTTACTTATAGTTAAATTTACGATCATCGTTGTTGGGATTCGGGTTATGCCCATAGAAATGAATGCCGGCACACACGCATATATGTGTGTGTGTGTGTTGTTTGGTGCCTTCTGGGCTTCTGGGTGCCTTCTGAGTGGTGTGATGCTGGTACTTAAGCACTGTCCTGCTTGCTTACATTTTTAATAACCGTGGTGTCACCTATAGTGAGTGAGTCTGAGAGCAGAATTTGATACATCTCAGTTTGTATACTGATGCAGTGAGGAGTTATTTTTGTGATACTTGTTTTTACAGTCACAGATGATTATTTGTGAAGCATAACCCTGTTTTTCCTGCATCCATATAGGTTACTAGGTTAGCATAATTAAATGAAAACTCACTTTGGTTGGCTTATGTTAATAAGGTGGAAATGTATTTATATTGAGATAAATACATTATATTGATACTCCCCTGTTGAGTGCAAGCGCTGTCATGTTTATGTAAGGTCTCATGTTTCCTGCTGGCTGTAAAAGTGGCTTTAAAAAGGCTGAAGGAATGCTTTGTTGGGCTGCCGAACATTGGAGTCTATTTCTCCAATGTCCTGACAGCTGATTAGTGAGTGTGAAGTTTCTCAGAGATCTTTTCAGCCATACTGGGTTACTGTCCTCCCCCAAAAGTGTGGGCCCAGGGCCCAGGCACTGGGAAAGCGAGAGCTGCTCCAGAAGCAGAGCAAACACTGGGCACCCGCCTGTGCTGACATTTCATCCATCTAATGGCAACTATTGGGGCATTTTTAAACATTTTTTTTGTTGTTGAATGCAGAGCGACTGTGTATCTGCTAACTGTGCCTCACGAAATTAAAACTCTGTTTTCGTTTCCTGGTTTAAATGCCCTCACTTCCTCATTTTTATACTTGTCCGACAACTTGAGCGTGTTGCTGTGCTGTGTAATTTATGCTGTGTAGTTTATTAACAGTTTTCTAAGACTATCAAAAATACAAGGGTGTAGTATAATGTTTTTTTGTGCGTGACACTTGAGGCTTTCGGTCTGATGATGTCAGAAGGAGCCTGGGACTGGTGCCCCCGGTTGGGTGAGGATAGACTGGCAAAGGTCCGCTGATCTCTCTGTTCTTTCCTTCTAGGTACATCCCCGCAAGCACCGGCTGCTGTTTGAAGTGTTCGACGAAAACCGCTTGGTAGGTCTCCTCATTGGCGGCTTTCATAAGGCCCATCTGTGGCGTCAGCAGTGTCTCTGCCGGTTTTATTGCTGTTCATGAGTACAGTAATCACCTGCTGCGCAGATACAGCTGTCTGTGGGGCGGTGCGATCTGCATTAAATCTCTAGCAGTGATCAAAATTCATGCTTGCATTCGAGGAAGAAAAAAAAAAAAATCCCCGCCCTATGATTGTGTTGCTAGATTCATTCATTTTTTTTTTTGTTTGTTTTCTCAGCCCATATTTGAAAAACTAATTTGCAAAATTCACTCGGTTCACGGGATGCGTTTTCGGAAACATTTCTGTGGATTTAGTGAACTTTAGGAATGCGATGAACGTTCTGGCTGACTGACAGTGAGTTTTGGTCCCCAGTACTGGAGCAGACTGTGAGGAAGCTTCATTTTAGGTGTTTGCCTGTCGCATCTCAAAAACGGCAAAATGTGACTTATGATTTTTAGGAAATTTACTCAAACCAATGAACTGTGTACAAATTAACTGTGTTCAGAAATGGGAAGCAATGAATTAACAATTTTGTCTGTGCTGTTTAAATAGGAATCTATGCCTTAATGGCCTGACCTTTCAGGGACCTTGAATGGGCCAGTGTAGGATTTTATTGCCGTTTTAAATCTGTAAAGCCTGAGTAGAGGAAGTGGATTGTGCCCAGGGTGGTTTAAGTTAGTGTTACCTGGTTGCCAATGAACCGTGACAAAGAGCATGCGTCACACACATGGCACTCTCGCTGACCAAAAGGAGGCGTCTTCTCTGCAGTCAGACCGTGCTTTATGGAGTTTAGTACAGTACTTATGGTTTGAGTTTCTCAGGGATGTGGGTTTATCAGGACGCTGCTTTCCAAGGAGGTCATCCGAGCAGGACGCCGGGGCGAGGCGGCCAGGCCTCACGACGATCCTTCGGTCTGTGGAGACTGTATGTCAGCATCTTCCCAAATAGTCGGATGCTTCATTAATTCGTCTGCCTCAACACGAAGCGTGATTCATGCAAGTCGTACTTCTGCTGATCACCGGGCTCCGGAGTCGAAAGTCAGTTTGCAGCAGGAAGTCGGAATCCGAGGTTAAGGATCGGAGCGCAGAAATTTTCAGTGGGCTCTTTCCAGTGTAATACCTCTGCAGGTAATTGTAATATTGTAATTGCAATATTCAGGAATACCCCTGTTTCCCTTGTCACCGCATTCCACAGTATTTCAGCTCGCCTCTACATGGCTGTCATTGTCATTTTCTGGAATATTCCAGTATAGTTTGATCAGTCTGCTTTTGGGTAATATTTCAGTAAAGCCTTTGTGCGCAGCCCAAACCCTTAGTAATCGCTGTGCTCTGTACTGATGGAACAGACTGTGAAGAGCAGCTCACTGGCGTGGAACCAGCTCTGCCCACATGCAGGTCTCATGTGACAGGTGGTCTCTCTCTCTCCCTCTGAGCTGTCTGATTCACAAAAAAAGTAACTATGGTCATCTGTTTTTCTCAAGATGGGGCTTTATTTATGCTTCTGTTTCTGTCTGGTGGCCCAGAGAGGGCTGAGGGGCCCCCACAGGGCTCCTGCCACTTCCTCTGTGGCCCCGCCACCCGCCGCATCTCTGGCTCTTTCTTCAGGCGCCAGCAGCTTTTCGGCACTTGGCTATAAACACCAGTAGCTTCCTGACCGCCCCTTCAAACCTAAGCGGTTTCCCGAGTATGGAGGCTATGTGGAAATTAAACACTCAGTTTGCTGCCGAATTATGCCGGACCTCATTCCTCCTTATTTCCTGTAATTCTATACGGCGGGTAAAAATATTAGCGGCTGTAGAGCGCAGTAGAAACTTTAGACATGTGGCTGCTGGGGAGCAGAGCTCCGGCTCGCTGTCGCAGAGTCTCCCTGCCCTGCCGCTGAAGCCGTTTTTCTGCCTCGCCTTTTTTTTTTTTTTTTTTTTTGCTTGTTTAGGTTTTTTTGCCTGGAGGAAGTTGGGCATTGGACCAGCGTAGACGGATCGGAAAATTAAAGTGGCTTCGGTCGCTCGTGAGCTCGACAGCTGGGCTTGGTCCTCCGGAGCCTCCCGGCCTGCTGGGTCTCGATTTCGTTTGTGTTCGCATCTCCGGGGTCCGGTTGACCCCCCCCCCCCCGTTGGCTGTTAACTCCAGTGCTGCCGTGTAAACAGCGTGGCCCGGAGCTATTTTGGCCCTGCGCCGCAGCTAATGACCTTAGTCGCGCGGAGGGGACCCAGAGAAGTCCGGCAGTGGCAGCCTCTTCCCCAGGACACCCTTGCCATGCCCCTCTGACGGTTATGGGGCGACGGCTCCGTTTGCATTTCGGCACCAGAAGGAGTAACACGGAGCCGCTGTGGGAGAGTCGTCACTGTCGCTGGCAGGACGGGGACTCCGGGACCCCGGCGGAGGCAGCGCCGGTCCAGCCCCTCTGCTCCTCGCTGTTCATCCCTGGGGTTAACGGACACAGGAGCAGGAAGTGCACATTTCAGATCTGCCTGCAGCCACGGCGTGTGAGCGACGACGCCAGCGAGGATGCCGGCACACGACCCTCTCCCAGCCCGGATGGGGCCTCCTGCAGCAGCAGCGGGGCCAGTGACTCGGGCTACTGCAGCGGGGGCAGCGCGGTTGAGCCCGACGACGTGGGTCCAACCCGGGCCGCGGCGCCGCCCCCTCTCAAGCGCTGCTCCTCTCTGGTCGTCTTTCCAAGCAATCCATGCCACACGCCGCCCGCAGCGCCCGTCAACAGCTCTCGCCAGCTGCCGCTACCTGCCGGGGAACCCCAGGAGTCTGTGGCGACGGCTGTCAGTAGCCTGCGCTTGTGCACGAGCGGGGGTGCCGTGTCAATATCCAGGGGTGCCAGGCCTGTGCACTGCACTGCCTTCCTGCCAGACGGAGCCCAGGGCGGCGGGGCTCAGCGCTCCAGCCTCCTGCTGCGTTTCTCCCGGCCGTCTTGCCACGCCGCCGGGTCTTGGGTCCCCGACGCTGGGGCTGAGATCCGCAGGCCACAGGCGAAGCTCTTCCGCAGCACCTCAGCCTTCTGGCCACGCCCGGTCCTGGCAGGCAGGCTGGGGTGCGGCTGCCCCCGTGCCCTGCAACGCAGCGTCTCCCTGGACACTCCGCGCTGGCACGTGCCCCTCCACGGGGGCGTGAGCACTGCGGCACAGGTGCACATCCGCGTGTGTCACGGCGGGGTGGGGAGGCCTTCTGCAGTCCTGGGAGATTTTCATTCCCACTCGAGAAGTGATTGCATCCAGAGCCAGGGACGGTGCACTGGGGTAAGGGATTGACCTATGCGGACGCGGGGGCTCGACGTGGACTCGCTCATCTGCTGACATCATTATCAGAAGATGAGTGAGGCCAGTCACTCATCCACTGATAATAATTGAATGTCAGATACTAGCTTAAAGTCTGCTCCTTTAGTATTTATAAATGGTGATTAGTCTTTTGATAATATATTAATGGGTAGAAAGATTGTTTCATGAACGTCATACCTTGTCTTTTAAATCACTTGCAAATATAAATCAATGGGTTAGTAAGCATACTGAGAAAAGAGGTATAATTGAGTAAATACTCAAAGTATTAGTAAATACTTTGAGTCAGAAGTAAGGTGTCTTTGTAATACACTTAGTTACATTTAGAAGTGAATATTTTAATTTACTAATATAATCAAATGATTAATAACAGTTTTTTTTTTAAGAGCTGAAGAGCAGAGCAAAGTGTCATAAAGCAGACTGGCATGAACTGAAATGCAGCCTCATGCTGGCTTGAATGTGTGTAGCCTTCAGGGGGCCGACCTCTGATTGCCATCCGCATGGTTTATCCACTGCCTTCCGGAAGCATCCATGTGTGACAGACTGTTTCGGGAATGCTGTCTGTGGAGGGCATCGATAGCCATGCCGTGCCTGAGGTGTTGGTGTCCTGGCAAACACAGGAACAGCAGAGAAATGGGAATTCTTATGGGGGGTGGTCGTTTTTCGAAGGGGCGTGAGTGTGTCTTAATGTTTCCTTAACCGTGTGTGTGTGTGTGTGTGTGTGTGTGTGTGTGTGTGTGTGTGTGTGTGTGTGTGCGTGGGGGGGGGCGGGGGGTGGGGGGTCGGGCCCCCGGCGGGCCCCCCCCCCCCCCGCTTACATAGATCACATTTCAGGACCAAATTGTCCTCAAAGTGTAAAAAACCTCATTTGGATAACCTCATTTTTATAAAAAATCTGTGAACGCAATCAAAAAAAGTAAAAATGCCAAAATTCTTGTATTTGGGTTGGTTACTTATGGTTAAGGTTAGGGCTGGGTAGGGGTTAAGGTTGTCATTGATAGGATTAGGGTTTGTCCCAAAGAAATAAATAGAGTCCCCACAAAGATACGAGGACAGGTCTGTGTGTATGGTGTGCGTGGAAATAACTGTAGTGCTAACTGTAGGTTTTACATGAATTTGTATCAGTTATAAAATCTCTAACTTAACCATATACATAATGTTTGCACATTTTCAAAACTATTACTGTACTTTTCAGCCGTCAAACAGCCTTTCACCCTGTGGGATTTGAATATGCAAACTTTTGCCTTCTCTTCTCAGCATTAATGTGACCCAAGAAAATCAGTGCTAGGTTTAAAAATATCTGAAAGCCTTTTTTTCTGAAAGGAAACATGAATTAGCTATGTCCAGTTGATTATGATGGCAGAAGGTATTAGTGATGAGCCATTAAAAAGTGATATATCTGTGGTTGATATTTAGCCTAATATGTAGACGCTCTCTTGGCGCTCGGGATGCAGCCATGTGTTGTTCTCATCAGCGTGCTCAGAGTAAAGCCGTATTTGGAAATAGCTTTCGTAAAATAGACATTTTAAATCCCTGATGGGTGACGGTTTTATGCCTTTAGGTGGTCCGTCCAAGATGAGCTTGGTGATGATGGAGAGATGGTGGCCCTCCCAGGAGTGACCTTTAACGTCTCAGTGCCGCCTTCTGCTATCTTCTCAAATGGACTTCAGTCCTACCTTGTGACAAAATAAAACATCAGCAGTCTTTCATTGCTTAAGATTTTGAACTGTGTTTTTCTTAAACAAGTTAGTGGATATACACGAAATGTCTATGTGAGTCCAAAAAGAGCTCAGGAAAAGGCTGTGAAATTGACTGCTTTCAGACAAGAGTTGAGCTGTTCATAGATTATTTTGGAATATAATCTTCCTGTTTGTTAGAGATGTTTTGTTTGCTTTGTGAGGGAAGATTCTGCACTGAAATCCCACGTTCCAGGGTGGGTTTTGTACAAACTCATAAAACAGCTTATGCATTGTTTTTTCCCTTTTGGCCGACGAGTGCCATCTTACAAGCGCGACTGGCTGTTTTGTTTACGTTACAGTAACTAAGTAATGGTGTGCAAATGAAACACTGTCGGGGATTAATGAATCTGATACCTGTCCAGGAACAAAATGTACTGCTATGTGTGTGCATGCGCGTGTGTGTGTGCAGGCGCGTGCATGCATGCGTGTGTGTGTGTGTGTGTGTGCGTGTGTGTACATGCGTGTGTGTGTTTGGGGGGTGCAGGGGTCTCCGTTTTATCATTCTGCTGGCGCTCTGTCTTCATTTAAAATATTTACCCTGGGTTAATTATAGGAGCATGTGTCTGAGAGAGTGGACCCCCCCTACCTCAGCTATAAAAAAACAACCTCAAAATATTACTCCTGAGTGTGAATAGTCTGGCCTGGTGTGGCAACACAAACCCGTGGTACAGGTGTTACTATTGGGGGTCAGGGCTCGCCAAGCTCACCGCCCTGCAGGAGGATGGCGTTACAGCCCTTCATGTCACCTCATTTGAGGCTTAATTCACACTTATCTGCCTGTCTGCTTCCTGTGCACACATAATAGCCTTTGCATGCATGTGCATACATGTATGCATGACATGATGTTAGAGTGCACAGATAATCTCCTTTCACACAGCATGCCTGTCGTGAGTGTGTTTCTTTAAAAGTTTTTTTTTTAAATCTGAATTGTTCCCCTCTTGTGGTTTGATTAATACCAATGTTATGTGTGCATATAGAAAAGGTTCTAAGAAGAATAAATAGGCCTCTCTAGTCTATTTTTTTTTGCTGAAGGTGCCATCTGCCAGTGGCCGGGGGTTCATCCAAAATGTCTTGCCATCTTGTATTAACTTTGTTTGTTTGTTGACATTAAGTGGCTGCTACCTGCATCACAAATGTTAATTTTGTATTTAGTTACACTGGAAAGCGACGTCTTCTTTTACCATAGCTGCCTGCCTCTGGGGCCCTATAAAGTTTCCCGTATCGTGTAGCTTGGGGGAAATGCTTTTCCTAGAATTAAGTAACTGTCAGAAGCACATTACTTCTAAAATTGTTTCTGAATTAGATTTTCTTCAGTGAGAATAATGGCAATCTGCTCTGCTCGACCATCTGTAAATAGAAAAGAGGGTGTGGAACAGCAGGTTGGCACGTTTTTGCCTGCTCCTGGGGGTGTGGCCCGTTTTCCTGGGGATGGGGTGCCAGGGGATGGCCGCCCCCCCCCCCCCCCCCCCCGGGGGGGGGGGGGGGTGGCGAGGGCGGCCCGGCGCCCCCCGGGGGGGGGGGGGGGGCACGGAGGGGGGGGGGGTTG
>JABFEA020000010.1:8807711-8823147 GCA_019775915.2 Cyphomyrus plagiostoma | reverse complement strand
CCCCCGCCCCCCCCCCCCCCCCCCCCCCCCCCCCCCCCCCCCCCCACCCCCCCCCCCACCCCCCGCCCCCCCACACCCCCCCCCCCCCCCCCCCCCCCCACCCCCCCCAACCCCCCCCCTCCCCCACCCCGCCCCCCCGCCCCCCCCCCCGGCCGGCCGGGGGGGGGCGCCGCGCGGGGGCGGCCGCCCCCCCCCCACCCCCGGGGGGAGGTGGGATAATGCCTGTAAAGTTAGAAGCCCAAAACTTAGAAGTTACTCTGTGAAAATGGGTCCATTCATGTGCAAATCAGGGAGTGGAGTTTCAAAGGTTAGGAGCCGTCCAGGATGTAGGTTACCCCCACGCCAAGGAAGAGATGACCCCCCATTCACTCACCGAGCCTTTCATGTCGTTATTCACAAAGTGCGTGGTCAATTGTTCTTTTGGAATGCAATTTTTTTGTGGTGCATATAGGAGCTGGCCTTTTTGAAGGGAGGTAGTGAGGCTTTATCAGAGCTGCTCTTTAGGGACACTACCACTCACACACCCCCATCGGGCAACACCCCAGGCCAAGGTGCTTGTTGTCCTGTTCCTCACAAAAGGCCACTGGCCCTCTTTTCCCCTTCCCTGCTCTCGTTTTCATGGTGGAAACTTGATCTTTTCAGTGGCACCTAGTTCTGAGAATACCAGTTCTCTAGTGTGTTTTTTCCCCCCACCCATGTGGATTACGTCATCGTTGGTTTTACCTCCATGATCAAAAGAATAAGGAGCGAGCCCACATGTGGATGTACTTACGTCAGGCTGAGATAAGAGGGGTTCTTCCATGAAATTCAGACATCTTGCTTTGATAAGGTGGCTTCTGCAATTACACAAGAAAATAAATATATGTTTATAAAAATGTGTAGATTTAATAACAAGCCAAGAAAAAACTGGTTTCGGTCTCTGTCCTTTGTTGGGTGGAGAAATCTGGTACTGGGGAAACTTGTCAACTCAATAAGCTTGTAAGTCAGGTTCGCACATCTGAGTTTAACAGAATATTTGCCACATTGTCCATTCTCTGTTGTCTGGATAGACTTTTGGAGCAATTGAGGCACAAATAATAACAATGACTTTTGCGGTGGTCACTGCACCGTGTTGTAAACGGAGTGGTCGTAAAACTCCCAGTTTATGGACCCTGAGGTTGGGCTGAGAATTTGTGAAGGGGGGAGGTGATCCATCAAAGTCTGGTAACAGGGGGTATCTGTTAAAAATAAAATCACGCAAGCTTCAGATTCTCTTCTGCAAATGGCGTTTCTGCTAATGGAGGCTAATTGTTTGCCTTTTTTATTAATTGAAGGTGTGTACCACTTTATGTTATGAACTAAAGGGGTAATAAAAGAGGCTGGTGGCTTTTACAGGCTTGTTTTAAAGAGAGTCGGCCCTGATGGAAGGTCTATCTGGAAGCTCATAAAATTTGCAGGTACCTGAGAAATAGTCAGTGGGAGAAGACAGCGGTGTTGCTCGTCCTCCTTCACACACACTCGCCCAGCGAGGCGCCGCACACTCAGATGGGACTTTTAACCCCCTTAAAGTGGTGCTAATTCTCGCCGTCGCTCGCTTATGCCTCAACCCCCTGCATGTCGCAACAGCTGGAAGTGGTGGCCATCGCTATCTGGGCTGCTTCTGCTTTTTTGGCCCGTTGCCCCAAAGAATTAATGAAATGCTATTCAGCCTGGCTTCCATTGTTCCCGATGCCCGCAAAGAAAGGATTTTTTTTTTTTGGGAAGGTGGCGGGGGGGGGGGGAATACATATTCATCCAGAGATCACTGGACAGAACAGCTGGACTCTCTTACCTCTACTAGGAGAATTGTGAATTAGAGAATTACATGGGTGTCCTCAAAAAGCTTCTGGTACTGAACTTATGAAACTTTTATATAAAACTGCTTTTATAAAAAATACAGTGATATACTGCTGGTGCTGCAGTTCAGTGCTCCTCTGCTTTGGTGTGACATTTGTAACTGGAGTATCACTGGCAGGTTACTTTATAATCAGTTTAAATACTGCTCCAGTACCAGTTCAGGTCTTGTGCTTTGTACTGAGCAGTGCACTGGAGCTCTTTGTGAAGGGCAGAGGAAGGGTTAGCAGTAGGTGTGACTTTTTTGGTCTCTGCTGCCTTTGTGTGCTGTGTCCGTCGTCAGAAAGATTGATTGTCCAACATTTGGGGGCCTTTTGTAGCGTCTGCCCTCAAAGTTCTTCACCTCCAGGCCTGGGTGGTGTCCCTCAACGTCACTACACAGTTACTTTGTTCGGTAGTTAAAAATCTTGTTGGGACGAGTGCTTAGGTGACTTTGTAAACAGGCAGGGTATAAGATATTGGTGTAACATTTGCTTAAAAGGTGGGGAAAATGTCTTTACAGGAGATGAACAGAAATCAAGTATGCAGTACTGCTATGGATGTCTGCCAAAGACACTATGAAAGCAGAGATATCATTTTGTCATATAACTACAGATTTATTGAGGCATTTTATTAGAAATAGGAAGATGGATGTTGAGTCAACTGAGATATAAGCTGTATGATGGCAGATGGTGGGGATGCCATTCCTGGAACATGTTTGGTGGCCTGGGGTCACTGGTCCCAGCTGGATATGGGCACTCTGGGTTTACTGGGATCCCGCTGGACCACTCTGGTCATGTTTCCAGAGGTTCATGAGAAATTATTTTGATATGATAGCATCATTGTTTTCCACATGTTTCCCATATTCCTGCAGTGATACTTCTGATGGTGTGACCCTCTCCTGGAAGTAAAGCTCAATGGCATTTGCCTTGAAGGGGTCAAATATCTGAAAGATTTGCTAACTTTTTCCCCATAATGAGTGTAGGTTACAATACAGGTACCAGTCAGAATATACTGGTATTAAATTAAGTTGATGGAACCAAGTAATGTTGGACTTGCACTAGGGATACAAATCTGTGGCACCAAGGCAATTCAATTAGAACAGCTATACAGGGAATGGTTCCATGCATCAGAAATATTTGATTTCCAGCACGACTTGATTAATTCATTATTCGCTTATTTTCATAAGCTAAATTCAAACCATTTTTTAACTTCACAGAAAAGAAATCATGACCATGGGAACTTAATTACAACATATCACGCATCTCTAATGCTAACTTTACTTTTTACTTAGCTAGCTAGGTAGCTGCTTCAGGGTCTGGCTAGGAAAAAGAAAAAAAATCTTCCTCTAAAAAGTAAGGGTGTTGCCCTAAAGCGTCATAGTGCAAAGATTATTGTAACTGTTAGAGAAACAGGCGAGTTTCCCTGTTTGGCAAAAGATTGAGTAGTGCTTCATTTCTGAATATTACTGATCCTTCCCCTGCCATTGTACAGTTCAGAAATTCACCAGCACTGCTGCTTTACACGTCTACCTGCAGCACAGGAATGCGAGAATGCACAACCTGCAAGTAGCAATATCTTTAAGGAGGATTTTGCCCCCAGAAATCGATTATATCCAATTCTGACGTTTCAGATCAATGCAGTTGAATCTCATTTTACTGGTTAACTTGACGGCACATGATTCCTGCTAACCTTAACATGCTGTGCCGGTTCTCCTTGGTCCATCGTTTAACTTTGCAAGCCCTGAGATGCAGCTCATTAAGTGCATCCCAGGAAGTTGTGTTGAAGGATGGACTCTCTCAGCCAAGTTGGCTGCCGGCCGCCCAGCTCCGCCGCCGGCTTCACAGGCCAGCGGCACTGCGGACGACTGCCCACTGATTGATCTGTGGAGCTTTTCTGTGGTCATTAGTCAGGCAGGCGGCTTTCATTTTCACGGCCTGCCGTTTCTTAAACGGGGGGAGGGTGGAACGTGGGTGAAAGTTCAGTGTGATCTGAGAGAGCCCTCCTGGTGTCCTAATTCTGGTATGATTATGCTACACAGCACACAAGTAACTGCAGACAAAATTTAACGCTTTGCTGCAAACCTCGATTTTGGGTTCATATTTCAATTCCCCCCCCCCCAATTATTTATTAAAACTGAAAACAGAAACACAGCTAGGTACAGCTATAAACCAAAAGCAGCATGTCTGGTGATGTGCTTGGGTAACAAAACCTAAGAGACGCTTAGTTGCACATACTGCATACTGACCCAAAAATGATGTAAGGAACGGTGGACGATGAATATGTTACAGCCTTTACTGCAATGATGGTCCCAGTGTTTGTATTTTAATAAGAAGCAACAAGGTTACCCAGTGTCCCACGACGGATTGTTATTCCATAGCAGGGCCAGAGGTCTGCGACTTTCTTGGTTTCTCCTCAATAGCCTGCTTTGAATGTATGGTCACTGTGAACTCTTACTGAGAGTGTCAGGTACCACAGGGATTTCTGATTAATATTTACCTGTTTCTACACAGACCACTGCTAGGTGATTCTGTGGTTCCCCGGAGTTTCTCTATGATGAAGGTTCTGATTGCACCGGTGTTATTCCCTACAGCCTACAGGCATTCCTCAGCATTACCTGTTGAGTGGCCTTTAGTTGTTGGCCAGAAGAACCTGAAGTACACGCCCTTGTGGAGCCACAGCTCTAATGCATGTGACATGCCCCCCCCCAGTCTGGAAGATTCATTATCACTTAATGCTGCTAAGAGATGAGACTCGGCACTCTAAGCCCATCAGTCTGGATTGCTGCTCGGTAGCATAGGAAGGCCCCTGTCACTTGTGGTCATGGGACATAGTGACGTATTTGAAAACTCTCAGTTCAGCTTTGTTTCTCAGGCTCGTGAATTGACCTTCTTGGTGGAGAGGGTGCTGATGCCTGAATTGTTCGCCTTTGTCCTGCAGTGTAATAAGTTTACACGTGAATCCATCCATCTGCTAACCTCTTATCTGATCTGCTTTGCAGTTCACACATAAAAATCACCGAGGAGTCAGAGTTAATGATGTCAGGCATGGTTTCTTTTTACATTTCTGGTTTAGAATTTTTTTGTATGTCTTTTTGTGGAGCAGTTTTTAATCACTGTCTTGCTGTATTTGGACTTTTGCTAGATAGGTGTGCAGCCATAGTTGTAGGTGGCCTTTCTAGCCTTCCCTCGTCTCTGTGAGCTTGCACTGTTCTTGTGTTATTGGCTGTACCAGCAGTAATGCAGTGTAGGGATTCTGCTCTGGCCATCCGCAGGATTAGGAGCTGCCGTATCCAGTCAGTTGTTGGGCAGGCCACTCTAGACAATGAGCCAGGAAGCCAGGCCTCCTGATCCTCGTTGACTGGGCCAGGGGGTAGAAAGTCGCCACACAAGTGGAGCATTCCCGAGCTGCTTCCGGACTCTGAGCTGAATCTTGGTCCCGCCAGTGTCTGCTGGAATGTGGCTGATTGATGGTTTATCTGCTTATTTATCTGGCGACGGTGGATTGTGTGTTTGCCCTCCGTGCAACACGCAGAAATGTTAACATTTTCTTCTCATAACTAAAGAACGTTCATTTACAAAGATATCCTGATGGGATAATCACAGATCTTTCCAAACTGCTTATTCGGTACCAAGTTGTAAAAAGCTTCCACCTTTCTGCTGGCTTGCACAACTGTGAAACCTCTTGTCACGTTTTTGTTGTCTAAACAACAAGGCCTGAATTCCAGCCTTGTGAAAATTCCTAAAATTGTTTCATATTTACACTTTTAGCCTAGTTGACAAAAAAGCCACATATGCTAAATAGACATGGAGAATTACATTTTTCTTACTTTAATTCTTCTCTTAAATATTTTCTTGCCAGACTTTTCAGCTTATGCATATTTTAATGGGTTAGGAACTTCCAGGTGCTGCAGCCTCCAGATTCCAGCTCCGATGCTTATAATGTGAGCAGGATTCTCTTACTGCAGATTTTAGGTTTTTTTTTTTTTAAAAAATCTTGACAAATCAAGAGGGGGCAAATTCAGGAGGGGAAAAAAGTTAAAGGAGCTAAAACCAAATTTCTGGTAAAATACGCTCATACAAAAATGCAAAATAAAAAAGGGTAGACAACAATAACGTATCAGTGGGGTTCCAGAAGCTTCTGTGCTTGAATCTTTTGAGGTTCTGTGTTTAGGGATTTGGACAAGCAAAGAACTACCTAATAACTAAATGGGGCGGGATGGATGGCATGATGGAGAGGGTGGTTGGGGGATGGCCACAGAGCTGAGCTGGCCGCAGGGTTTCTAAGGGAACCTTTGTCTGAGTTTGACCCAGACCACTGACCTGGCTTTTACTGCGCCAGCTTCGGCCCGTCTGCCATGTTTGCTGAGGGAAAAGACCAGTAAGCCTCAGATTCATTACGATCCCACTGCAGAACCTCCACTGACGAAATAGGCTGATTTCCTCTCATTTCAGTCTCTGTCACTGACGGGCAGTAATGATGATGATCAGTTCTTCATCATCCATCGGCTTGATTCTCCCTTTCAGAGCATTGAATTATCTGTTGTGTAGTATGCTTAAAAAATGTTAATTGACATGCATGATTCTTGTTTATAGGTGTTAATTATTTATAGCCATTAATTCTTATGGCAAGAACTAATTTCTTTTGAGACACCTGCACCATGCGGGAGTTAAGCTGAATTCACAGATAAACCAGAATTTAGTGACAAATTAAAATGAGATATTATCTGAATGGCAGTGAGTGTCAATGTGGTGCTTGTGTCTGGCATCGATAGGCTGAAAATTGTAAATGGCAGAACCCCCTCACATTTCCCATACATTACCCTGGGATCGATTGGCAGTTTGCTAACAGCCAACAGGAGAGCCGGCCATTGGAAGAGTTGCTTTGCTGAGCTCGACTCACTGGACAGGATAGAGGAGGTCAGAGGTCAGAGGTCAGAGGTGAAATGTGAGTGCAAAGGAAGGGGCAGATGGCTTGATGTGCTTTAAGTGTGTCTTGGGAAGCTCTCCTCTTGGATATTTGCTCCCAATTGCAAATAAGAGTGCCAGAATTAACACAACATTTGCCTTTTCAAATTAAACACCTGACCACACCAGATCACGGACACACTTATAGTCAAAAGATTCTTGGGAACAAAATGGAGATTGTTCTACTTCAAACCAGAATTGATCCATTCGGATCTCTATATTGTTGTTGAAGGTTTTCCAAGCATGCTTGGGCTGATGGGAAGCCCGACAGGCAACAGGACAGTGGGCCTTGTTTTTGTCATTTACCCCCCCCCCCCATTACCCTCAAATAGCATTCCTGTGCTCCTTCACCATCCAAAAATCTGACACTGTCATTTTCTCTGTAAATTCAGCAGTGGCTCAGGCATTCGGAGATGGAGGAGTGCAGCACCATCATGCCTGCTGTTGGGTTAAGTGTCATGATCCAGTATAAGCGCCTGCTTGGGCAATAGGTGCAGTTCAGAGAGACCTAGTTACCACGTTGCCTCAAATGATCTGTGTCATCTAACTTCCCCCTCCCCCCTTTATTTTCCCAGTCCCTTATCTGACCCTGTTTATCGGGGACCTCTTCCCAGGACAATGTGAGCGTTTTCTTACCTAAGATAACATGCGTCCTGGACAACGGGGTGGGGCTAACGCCGGTGGCAGGTTACATTCTGTGATTGCAGAAATGGGAGAGCATTTCTTAAGAGCGGGGTCACTCGGGGTGACCTACGGTGGCATCCTTCTGAACTGGGACCCTCGGATGGCTTGGTCCTGCTGTAATGGGATTTTGGTGGTAGAAGTAAACAAATAGGGTCAGGGTTTAAACGTAAGCCCTGTAATACAATTCTTGACTTAGGAATAATCTTTGACATCAAGTGCAATGGCCCAGCAGTTGTAGGTGGTGCTCTTTGACCCACAGCGCCTCCCACAGGTTCGATTGGCCCTCTCCCCATTTAGATATAGTAACCAAACTTATTGATTGGAAGCATCCCCTTCCAGGCATGATTTACGGGACTCCTCCAAGGGTGCCATGCCTATTGACTTATTTTAACAAATTATTGACCTGAAACTGTTGCAGTAGATTCTCTCTCTCTCGCTCTCTCTCTGTTCGTGTGGGTTAGGTTTATATTACATTGTGGGGACCAAGCAACCTCACAATGTGATGCAAAACTGCTGTTTTGATGTTGTCAGGACCATTTTTCAGTCCCTACAAGGGGAAACTCAGTTTTATAAAAATCTGTGACACTCATTTTTTGGTTATTTGTGATTAAGGTTAGGGCTTGGGAGGGGTTAAGGTTGTGATAACTGAGATTAAAGTTATTCCCATAGAAATGAATGGAACGTCCCTGTTAAGATATGAACACATGGACTGCGCGCAGGTGTGTGTGTGTCATGTCTGGCCTTCACTCCACGATGTCTCTGCTTCACGTGGTGCGTGTGTGCGTGCGCGTGTGTGTGCGTGCGTGTATGTGTGTGCGTGTGCAAGCTGCTCCACGTGAAATACCACGGCGGTCTGCTCTTCTCGACGTGGTTATTTAAAACCGTAATTCACGGGCCCGACGTGCAGAAATGCCGGGCTTTCTTCCACTGACACATCCACCTGGGCCCCCCACACTCTGCTCAGGGTGGGAGAGGGAGCCTGATTTAGTTTAGGCAAACAAACGGGCTGGGGGGGCCATACATATTTCAGCAGTGAGGAGCGGACGCCGGCAGGAGGCCGACAGGGCCGCACTGCTGGGCATGGGTCCCTCTCAGGTCCCGTTTCACTGCTGGCCTCTGGTTGGGAACTCCTGCAAACTCCTGAAACATGACCCCCATCCCCCGTGGCCCAGTGGATGGAGCTTCCAACCTCTGTAACAATGCCTTCCCCCTAGATAACGGCCCCAACTCCCAGAGACATCCCACCTTTTTGAGTTGATGCATGTCTGTTGTAGATGTTCAGTTTGCACCTTTTAGCTGTTTATCTAATGTCATGTAAAGCTGCAGGTTCCCTATTGGCTGCCACTGTCCTCTTTGTCAGTCAGAGCCCCCACTTAAGTAAGGGAACTTCTTTACCCAACACAATGGTACCTAGAGCTTACTTCAGGCATTCCATTGTGTTCAGTGTTCGGTCAAGGAAAAGGCTGTCATCGACTGCGGAGAAGCTGGCTTCTGGAAGGTTTCACTAATATAGGGCCGCACGGGCCAGTATCTTTGGATGTCCAGGTTGTTGTTTATGTTAAAAATGAGCAGTGCCAGCCTGGAAACCAGTCAGGGTTGGTAGGGAACCAAAACGCGGACTGCCTGTGGGTCCCTGAGAATCGTGTTGGGAAACATTCGTATATTGGGACGATCTTGGATGTGTCTTTAGTGGTTTGTCTGTCTGCAGACCATCTCCCTCAACAAGATCTTTGAACTGTTCAGATAATACAGTTAATATCGTACCTTCTTTGGCAAGGTCTCTTCTGAGTATGTTGTATATGCCAGACTTTAAAATTCAGCCTAACATTATACATCTAGGCGGCATGGTGGTGCAGTGGTTAGCAGTGTGCCTCCCACCTCTGGGACCCGGGTTCCGGTCTCCGCCTGGGTCTCATGTGTGTGGAGTTTGCATGTTCTCCTCGTGTCGTCATGGGGTTTCCTCCCGGTACTCCGGTTTCCCCCCACAGTCCAAAAACATGCTGAGGCTGATTGGAGTTGCCAAATTGCCCGTAGGTGTGCATGTGCGAGTGACTGGTGTGTGAGTGTGCCCTGTGATGGGCTGGCCCCCCGTCCAGGGTTGTTCCCTGCCTCGTGCCCGTTACTTCTGGGATAGGCTCCGGACCCCCCGCGACCCAGTAGGATAAGCGGTTTAGAAAATGGATGGATGGATTATACATCTACTGTAAGGCATCAGGATTCTCATTGCCTGCTTTTAATCTTGCTTCTAGTCGATAAGTGACTGAATTAAATGTCAACTTCAAAATGTTCAGCTAACAAGTTATATTGATAATCTGGTTTGTATCAGAGAGTAACTAGTGAATGTACATAAAAATTGTTGGCCTGGAATCAGGATAGGATCCCATTGTTTTGCCAGTATTGATATTCAAAGCAAAGACGGACCAGAAGTTATCAAGCCAGCAGTGATGACTTGGCGCATTCAAGTTAATCTTTGTCCAGAGATCTCTAATGCTGTGGAAAAAGGCCGCACAAAAAAATGACAGAGGGTTGAGCTGACGTGAAACAGGGCAGGAGTTTTAAGCCAACTCAGTAAGCCGTTCCCTCCCCCATCTGCAATGTCCCCTCCCCGCCAGGTATCTCGCCATTTGTGATCCAGCCCACGTCCACAGTGGTGACAGAGGGATCCGTGGCCCGGTTCACCTGCCGGATCACAGCCAGTCCCCCACCAATCATCACCTGGGAGTTCAATCGAGCAGCCTTACCCCTGACCACGCAAAGGTAGACTTCTGCTTTGTTGAAATGTGCACAGCCAGCATTAAACTCACTGCAGTAGTTTCTCCAGATTTTTTAAAAACATATTACTGTAAAACTAGGTAGACAAAGGCATTAAAGTGCATGTAATATTTAAGTCAGCTATGTTTTCAGTGTTTCTTTGTTTCTGTCCGAGCCTCTGTTGGCTGATGGATGCTGTAATGAGTATTTGGCTTTCTGTCTAGGATCACTGCCTTGCCCAACGGAGTTCTGCAGATCCATGGGGTGGAAGAGGGGGATGCTGGGAACTACCGCTGCGTGGCCACCAACATTGCCAGCCGTCGGCGGAGCACGGAAGCGGCACTCATTGTCAACCCAGGTACCCTAGTGTTAGCTGATGGGGATCGCAAGAGGGCGGGGCATGTAGGCGAGTGGGCAGGGCACATAGGCGAGAGGGCGGGGCATGTAGGCGAGAGGGCAGGGCACGTAGATGAGAGGGCGGGGCATGTAGATGAGAGGGTGGGGCACGTAGGCGAGAGGGTGGGGCAAGTAGGCAAGAGGGTGGGGCAAGTAGGCGAGAAGGTGGGGTAAGTAGGTGAGAGGGCGGGGCATGTAGGTGAGAGGGTGGGGCAAGTAGGCGAGAAGGCGGGGCAAGTAGGCGAGAAGGCGGGGCATATGCCAAGTCTGAACACAATACAACTCTCCACAGCTCCGGCTCTCCAGCCCCCGCAGCGGCCCCATATCGTGGCAGGGCCTCAGAATCTCACCACAACGCTCCACCAGAACGCCGTCCTGGAATGCATGGCCACTGGTCGGCCCAAGCCCCTTGTCTCTTGGAGCAGGGCGGACCACAAGCCTATCGACGTGTACAACACCCGAGTGCTGGGGAACGGCAACCTGATCATCTCGGACGTCAAGCCGCAGCATGCCGGCATCTACGTCTGCAGAGCCACCACGCCTGGCACACGCAACTACACCATCGCCGCGGCGAACCTCACTGTCCTGGGTGAGTTCCTGAGCGCCATGTCCAGCCTAGTTCAGCCTGAGGTCTCCTGGTGGAATTACGCAATTTGATGAGATCCGCTTGCGACGTGAGGTTTCGGAATATTACGATCAAGAAGCACTTCAAGACGAAGACAACGTCAGGCCGACACTGACCTGTCACCCCTGAATGTCCCATAGCCCCTCCCTCGCTGGTGGAGTGGCCGGAGAGCCTGACTCGGCCCCGGGCGGGCACTGCTCGGTTCGTTTGCCAGGCAGAAGGCATTCCCCCGCCCCACATCACCTGGCTGAAGAATGGAGAGAGGGTTCACTCCAACGGGAGAATCAAGATGTATAACAGGTGTGTGTTCCGCGCTCAAGTGACTCTATCGCTTGACTGTCAGAGATTGGCGTGCCTTAATGGTTGTGAGATCACTGATGGTGAATATGAGCTTCCTCTCTTCCCCATCGCCCAGCAAACTGGTAATCAACCAGATCATCCCAGAGGACGACGCAATCTATCAGTGCCTGGCGGCGAATGAGCAGGGCTCGGTGCTGTCCATGGCCCGGCTGATCGTGGTCATGTCCGAGGACCGGCCCAGCGCCCCCAGGAACGTGCGAGCCGAGACTGTATCAAGCTCTGCTATCCTCCTGGCCTGGGACAGGCCCCTCTACAACTCCGACAAAGTCATCGCTTACTCCGTGCACTACATGAAGGCAGAAGGTGAGATGCGGGCAAATGACACGGCGGCACAGAATATATGTGATATTTGAACCAATACCCTGCAGGAGTGAGACATTCACCCACCATGCAACCCTGTGATCACCTCGGGCTATAATTGTAGGTAGTTGCTGGGCAATGGTCAAAGAATCAGAATGGCTATCCCAGGGGAAGTGAGAGCCGGGAGGCTGTGCCTTTAGGATTTTCAGGCGCCAACTAGAGGGCTGAATTTGGATCAGAGACTATATAAGACATTCTGTGTGGTGCCAGAGTTATTTATCTCCGTTCCCCCCAGGAAAAGGCTGTCTTCTGCTGCCACAAAGCATTTATTTCACGTGTCATGTTGATTGAGTGAAATATGATTTGCATTTAAGTAATGCAAGAGTTTCACACACTTTACACTTGAGGTCTGGAGTTGAAATACGAGCATTATAGTGTAATGAAAAGGGGGTGAGGATGATTTGTAAAAGAAACACCTGCCAAGAAATGTTTCTGCCTCTTCACTGGCATTAATGGAGAACAAACCAGCCTTTTCTTCTAGAATATTCTGCACCCGTCACATTTCGCTTCTCAGCCAGCCCATTTGGGTGTAGTGCGTGTCCCATTCCAAGGCCATGATAGGAGGCTCGCTGGTCTGAGCCGGGGACTTGGGGGGGGGGGGGGGCTACATGAGCCTGTCACCAAATGTGAAAGGCCCTCTAACGAAACTGCTGCCTAATTAGCTGCGGTGTGCTAATCCAGCACCACGCGTTTGCCGGAATGTAAGTGCGGCCGAGGGGCAACCCTTTGTTTCCCATGCTGCCTGGCCTGTGTGGGGGCCGCTGGAGCCATTCAACCCCTGAACAAGGCCCTTTCTGTTTACCCTTGAGGATCTTGTTTACTGGGTCAGAAATCGGGTCTTGCTGCTTGATGCATGCAGGCTGTAAGTGCCCCCTTTGTGTAACCTCTACAGTCTGCACCAATTAAAGTGCTATCAGCCACATTCAGCGATGTGGGAAAGTGTAACTGGGGAATGTGCCTTCAGCCTTGTTGATTAAATCGCGCTCTCAAATGGGCGGAGCACATTTGATTAAGTTGACGGCTATTATTACTATTATTTTTTTTTCTGCCAGCGTAGTTCCCTGCCCTTGAAAAGCACATAGTTCCCCACAATTATGCTGTTAAAAAGACAGCTCCAACAAGACCATCCTCGAGCTTCTGTGGTGATATTCTAATTGGCATAGGCTGGCTATAAGAAAAACGGTCAGGACCTTCCTTTGTGCATTAAATGTATGCAAATCTTGACAATTTGTGTGAATGCTTTTGGCCAAGGAAAGGTCTCCGTTCGAGTACCTTAAACCGGAGACTGGAAAACAATCGACTTATTATATGTAGTGCTGGGGCATTTTTCCCCAAAACTCAGTCTGCAGTCTGGAAATCCTCGGCATTCAGGGCTGATGGAGATGACAGCCTCGATAGGGCCGGGTCCTCAAGGTACGGTGTCTCTCGGCGCTCCTTCTATAGTGGTGGGATGAATAGTAGCACCTGAGTGCCTCTTAAGGATCCAGTCCAGGACTCTCACCTTTCAAATGGAGCCGGTTGCCGTTAGTGGCTGCTGGAAGCCTTTGGGCTCCTCGTATTAACCTCAGGTGGGGTGGCCTGGTTTTTGTACTACCCTCAGAAAAAATATGGCCGACTAAAGGACAAAGGAAGCATTACTGTTTAATTGCTTCAAATCCTTCTAAAAAGACGGTGAGCTACCGGGTGGTTTTAGAGTGATACATGTTACCATGTAGGCATTTCTTGTTATGCAACTGCAGTTTCATGATATATAGACATAGCTGGACAGCACAATTGTTTCTTTGTGTTCTATCATTCAAAAGCGGTAAGACGTGCAGTTTGTGTGAAGAGAGCAAACTGTTAAAATTGTGTTTAAAATCAATCCACCCTTTCGCCCTCAAACAGGTCTAAACAATGAAGAATATCAGGTCGTCATTGGCAACGACACGACACGCTATATTATCGATGACCTGGAGCCGGCAAACAATTATACCTTTTACATCGTGGCTTACATGCCGATGGGAGCCAGCCGTATGTCCGACCACATTATCCAACACACCCTGGAGGATGGTGAGTGGCCACTCTAGGGGCTGGGGGGGCACGCAGGCTTCAACTAGTGCCTCGGGGTCCTGAAGCTGATCTGTAGTGTCAAGAGAAACGGCTGTGAAAAACACACAGTGGGTGGGATTTGCTGGGAACTGTCAATCACTGCCTGCTGTAACCCAATAGGAACTGAGGAAGTAATCCAATCATTGCTGGGCTAAAGTTGTGGGTGATTGACGGCACACGATACTCCCACCCACCAAGGGATTGCAAGTCTACTTTCTCCTGTCAGTACTGATTTTGCTGGTGGCAATTTGTACCAGATGCCTAAACACGTGTTATTCAGCACAGAATTACTTAAGGGAAAAAACAGTCTATACCTTACTGTAATCTAATACACCCACTCATTGATTTTCCAATGTTCTGTATGCAAATGTTCTTCTACATTAACCTAAAGAGTTAGTGACCAGTTTGTCCATTTCCGAATGTCTTTCATTGTAATCTCAACTTTTTCTTTGAAAAATAGCGCAATCCCTCTGGCTTCTACCACCCTACATGACATCAGTCTTTTTTTCACAGTGTAAAATGAGTTGTTTCATTGTTTGCCTTACTTAATAGAATTATTTGCAGTTTACATCACATGTGCTATGATTCTGGCAATATCTTAACTTTTTGTATAAAGACAAGTCACCTATTTAGACTTTTTGTGAAGAGTTTGCATCACTCTTTTGCTATGTTTTTGTGGCATTCCTTGCAACAATAATGTGTATCTTGATGGTTGTGTATATTTATATCTACTAAAATCACTTTTCAGACTCACAGATTTTCACCATCCAGATTTTGAGGAACAAATCAGGCTGGTAATTCAAAGGATAAGTGTTTAAAATTTTACAACGAGAGCAGCTTATAATTGAAGAAGCAGAGTAATGCAAAAAGCACACTTTCTGCAGAATGCCCACATGAATTGAACAGGAAGTGTCGACTGATCCCTGGTTGTCCATGAGCCATTTCCTGCCACCGGTGGTCTTTTTGTAGTTGTGGGCTCTTAAGGGATTATGAATAAGTTAGTGGTCCCGGCGCCCTGGGGCAATATGTGATAACCTTTCCCAGAGTCAAGTCTACAGAATTCCCCCTTAATGTAGCAAAATTTCTGAAAGAGGCCAAATGTTATGTCTGCAAACAGAGGTGTTTTTATAGAGGACTGCCGACCAGGGCAATAGCACAGAGAACAGTTCCCTTTTACAAGGCTGCTTTGTGTAACAAAACCAGGCAGGCTGTTAAATTGAATTTATATATTTGTTTTTATCTCACTTGACAACACCATAGTTAAGACGTTTATGATCTGTTTTTGTAGGTGTATAAAGGTATCGTGTTTTTGTAGGTGTATAAAGGTATCTGTTTTTGTAGGTGTATAAAGGTA
>JABFEA020000010.1:8775309-8801385 GCA_019775915.2 Cyphomyrus plagiostoma | reverse complement strand
CTCCAGAACTGCTGCCAAACCTCTCACGGAGCAGGATTTAGCTTGCCCAGATTCCATGTCAAAGGTCAGGGCCCAGATGTCAGCCCCCAACCTTTCTGCTAGCCTCTGTTGTGCATAATTACTGCAGGCCATTGTGCTGTGGAGTTGAGGCTGAGGGGGGGTGGTGCAGGGGGGGGGAGTGGGGGTTCCCTGGCCAATCCTGTGTTCAGCTGGACAGCGAGTCGGAACAAAAGCCCCAGGGACCATCAGGACACCAACAAGAGCAAGGTCCAAAATTGGGAAATCGTAACATGGCCAGCATCCATTGACTTGCATTTTTATGGAGGATGTAAATTAAGTAACTGCTAAGACCAGATGAGAACAAGCCCAGACCAGTTGTGTTTGGGGAGAGTGCAATCCCCGAATTCTCGCTCCACATCTCCGTCCTGTGACTTATTTGACTACATGGCTTTTCGGTCTGGGGCAATACTAAATGTTCTAGGTCTCATTAATATGCAGACAAATGGTAACATTTGCTGGATTGAGTTCCATTGTGGGATACTGTTATTTAGGCTGGCCAGTTCATTACTTTACCTTTCCCTTAGCGGTGCGAACGGCTCATTTTGGGGAAGAGGAGATCCTGGAAGGAGGAGAGGAGCCCCCAGCTCGTGTTCCACCCTCTGACCTCAGATTCTTTCGGAGTTTTATCTGACTCTGACCTCCTGGCCTCAGTCTGGCTCCATGAAGCTCCTCAGGCCTCAAATCCCAGCAGCTGAAGCCTCCTGCGACCCCCTGCTCCCACCGCCCTCCTCCACCCAGCCCCCTCCTCCCTTCTCCACCCAACCCCCACATCCCTTCTCCACACAGCTCTCAGCCTTCGGAGAGATGGGAAAAACTTTTACAAAAACAGACTTGATTTTTAAGTGTTCGTGATGAGAGGCAGAGAGGAAATGGTTCTCAGTAAGGACGTGATCTTGGTTTTTTACCATTAAAAGAGTATTTAAAGTTTAGATTTACTTGTTGCACAAGGCCTAGAAGGATGAACTGCTGTGGTAACTTTTAAGAGGATGGGTACTGTGGTTAATGTGTTTTTCCTGATTTATAAGTAGATACTGATAAAAATAATTATCCTGATTAATGAGAAAATGAATGTGATTTTTTTTTGTCAGTTGTGCTTAAAGTGGGTAGAGCACGTCTAAGAATAGATTCTTTTGCATTTTTTGCATTCAGTATTTTTCTTCGGTAGTCAGCAGACATCAAGACATGAAAATAATGTTTTCGTCATACTTGGTGCACATGTTCAGCGCTGATGAGGCCATGTGTTGGATCCGTTGTGTCAGAGGGCACCACCTAGTGGTCATGTTTTGTAGTTCCTGGACATTGCCATTGGAAATGAGTTTTTGGTGACTAGAGTCACGTAAATGCAAGGATGCCCGTAATCTGCCATTCCATAATTAAAAACTGCAGAAGTGGCAAACGTCTGAACGTCATTTGCGCGCGGCCATCATTCTGTCACGCTGGGGAAGTCCTGAAGTGATCACACAGCCCTTCTTTAAAAATGGGGGGATTCTCAGTCCCGGGGGGGGGGGGGGTATTAATGTTCGAACTGGAGACACCAAAGCAACAGAGAAGACTGTGAAGTCTGTGAAGATGTTAAGATGGCTTTTTGTGGCAGAAGCAGGCATTCTGACATATCTGCGGTATTCTGGGCTGAACGGGGTGCTGTCCGCTGGAGATGGAAAGCATCTGCTGCTGCTGCTTTTGTTCTCGTGGGGTCTGTGAGGCCGGAGACCTCATCTATGCTGCGGACCTTGTCCATTTTTCTCAGCGGGCCACGTTGACCTGGCGTGACCCCAACTGCCCTGGCCCTGAAAGGGAGGCGGCCACTGGCCAGCAGACGGACGGCCTCACAGGGGGGTGCGAGGGGGCAAGGCGGGGCGTCCCCTTCAGTCTGACGGAAAGGCTGCATGACAGAGCAGTGTGAGGGGGGTGGGCCACCAGCCAGGTGTCAGTGCTCCGGAGCTCAGCGTATGTCAGGCTGTGCCTTTAAATATGGGATGGGCCTGGGGGGGGTCAGACTTCATTTGGTGCCCCACGATGGTCCTGGGGGAGCATTCCAGTCTTCCTAACTATGGCAGAAGCGGCCTTTTCATTTGCCCAACCGATCACAGTAAAGCATAAGAGGCATGGTTAGCGTTCCCAGGGAAACGCCACGTTTGGTTTGATGGAAGTCTGATGCCTCCGTCTTCCTGTCCAGACCCCAGGCGAAAGTATCACGTGAAGCTCCTGGCCCACAGCTCCATGGGAGAAGGCTACCAGGCAGACCGGACTATCAGCACCCCCGGATGTGTCTGTAAGTTCACACTGGGGATGTTGTTCAACCAAATGGCTACTTTTAATGTTAGTCTAAATACTAGAATGCGTGGGTATAGGTGGATATTAGCAGGAAAGCATTCTAAAATGTATTTCACAAAGCACTTCTTTACACAGTGTGTAGTTAGAGTACAGAATAGTCTTCCTGTTAGTGTAGTGCAAGCAAGAACCCTGGGTTCCTTTAAATCAGAGCTAGATAAGATTTTAACAATTCTGAGCTATTAGTTAAGTTCTCCCCAAATGAGCTTGATGGGCCAAATGGCCCCCTCTCGTCTGTAAATTTGTTATGTTCTTATTGTTCTTGTGGTTGTGAAAAATGAGTTAATTGGAATTTAAATGTTATATGACTAGAAAATTTGAATTAGATAGCATGTATGTTGTTAGTAGTGGCTTTGAGTGACGGATGTCGAGTACGTTGTATGTAGTGTCCTTTTATTAACGCACGTTTACCTGAGCGCTGACGCCATGCTCCAATGCTCTACCAGCGGTGAGGGATCGCTTGGTGCCCCCTCCGCCGCCCCCCCACCACATATACGCCCAGACCAACAGCCCCACCTCGGTGCACCTGCGCTGGGGTCGCCCAGCCTTCACCACAGCCCAGGCCGTCAACTACACCGTGCGCTGCAACCCGGTGGGCCTCCAGAACGCATCACTGGTGCTGTACCTGCAGACGTGAGTGCTCTGTGTCCGGCCCCTCCCACACCAAGCCCCCTCTGCGTCCGGCCCCTCCCACACCAAGCCCTCTCTGCGCCATTGGCTGCAGGCTCTTCAGTGCAGAAATGCTCCTTTCATTCTCACGCAGCGCCAATCAGAGTCTGCAGGTGTCGGACCTCGAGCCCAATACGCGGTATGAGTTTGCTGTTCGCCTGCACCTCGACCAGCTCTCTAGCCCCTGGAGTCCTGTTGTTTACCAAACTACTCTTCCTAGTGGTAAGCCAAGCACGCTTTGTTGTTACCATCCATCCATCCAGTTTATCCCAATCAGGGTTGCCTTGGTAACATAACATCCAGTCATCTTCCTGACTGCAACGCTTCTCCATTCCAGTCCCCATCCAGCCTCCGTCTGCGCTGAAGGCCACTCTGATCGAAGATGGCATGGCGCTGGTGTCCTGGAAGCCGCCCGAGGAGCGCGACGTGGTCGTGACGCGTTACACCATCCTCTACGCCTCACGCAAGGCTTGGGTCGCCGGCGAGTGGCAGGTGCTTCACAAGGAAGGTGAGAAGCCACGCCTCCACCTGCTTGGCTCCACCCTCATGCCAGGGAGCTCTTATCCATGGCCCAGTTTCCATTGGAAATCAATATCTCATTTCATCCCTTCTTTTGTATATCATTGGTCTACACCGATTTCTGTTTCAAACTAGATAATGACTCCAAGTTGCTTTATCAATGAATAGATAGAAGCACGTTTGACAGAATGTTTTATTTTCAAAACCACTTAAAATGATGTGTGTGACACATGGTTTATCAGAACATATAGCGAGTTAAAGTCATGGATGAAGTGGTGACCTTATGGACAGGAGACAACAAGGAGGGCTCGGGTCGAGCCCCCGCCCATCTCAAACTACAGGGGTGCTGTGGGTTCAGAGCTTCAAGTGTAATCGATTGCAGATGGCCCCCGGAAATGTGATGCGTGCACTGTTTGTGTCTAGCCACTGGAGGGAGGCTCAAAAATGAAGCCGTTCACCCCCCTGCCCCCACCCACTCTAAATCATGACTGATTCCCAGACAGTTATTGCTGTGCTGTTATGTGGGCAAACGGCAGCAGGACTTGACGTTTTTGTGGCTCCTTCTCTGGATGTTTTCTCCTGTAGGCTCTTCAGGGGTTTTTATGGATTTTTTTCACCCTCCTCAGTGTATCATAAATACTTTTGTTCATGGGAAAAAGGAGTGGAGGATCTAGGGCAAAAACATTCAGGAACCATGTTTGGTCACTAAACGTACCTCTCATTAGAGTTTTGTCCCAAACGCGTAGCTGTCCGTTATGCTAAATTCACACTGCACGACTTTCAAAGTTGTGAGATCGCTGTACTGTTCACACTACACCACTCGTTCTCTTGCAATTGTGAATCTTGATGTCGTGGTTTACACACTAGATGACTGATCAGTGACAGGGGTCACACACAACAAGATTTTTAATGAGGAGGAATTCCCAACAAATCTGTATGGTCTCCAGACTGTGTTGTCACGAAAACACTGACAAGAAATGACAGGGAAATGACAGTTCTTTAATTAGTGTCAACATGCTACAAATGATTAAAATACTTAATTCAAATGACAGTATATGATCTACATTTACAGTTGAGTGGTAAATTAGCCCTTGTATACACAGGACTTTAAGGAAACATTGTTGCATACCTCGGCTCTTTAGTGTACCGCATGCATACACTAGTGGCCCAAATTGTGTAAACAACAGTTGAATTAAGTTCTGCAATATCTAAAAATTGGATGTGTTGCCACAATTTTGGCCACTAGTGCACACATCTACACTGATTTATCTCCTTTTGCTGACGATCTCCAAAAACTGCCAGCAAACATGGTTTTTTCTTGCAGGGAGTACCACCATGGCATTGCTGGAGAATCTTGAACCTGGGAACATCTACCTGGTGAAAATTTCCGCGTCTAATCAGTTGGGAGAAGGGCCCTTTTCCACCGCCGTGGAGCTGCCCGTGCTCCCTGGAGGTTCCTCGTTGGGTTACAACTCGAAGCGCCTTGACAGCTCAACAGAAGCTGAAGGTCCGGGCAGCGTTTCCTCACTCTGTTCACGTTTGCAGTTTTCAGAATTCTGTTCTCTCTTCGGCTGTCATTTTTACTGGCCTTGTTAATGGGTTTTGCATCTGCTTGAAACTTGCAGAGTTCTCCAATGGCTTCTACCAGCTGGATGAGAAATCCATGACCGGCATCATCGTAGGAGTGTCTATCGCACTGGCCTGCATCATCATTTGTGTCTTGATCCTTGTCTATAGAGGCAAAGCAAGGTATGATATCTGTGTTTGCAGAAACAGGAGCTTTGTCTATGTTCACAGAAGGTTATGTAGACTTACATGTTCCGGCACAGATTTTAGGGTTGAGAGAGCTATAAAAAAAGTACTGTCATTAGTGTATGACCAGTTTAATTTCCTGTCCATTTATTATAATTATTGCTGATTGTTTCTCCTGGCTTTTCACAGAAACCCATCAGCTACTAAGATAGTTAGACAAAGTAACAATGGGGCTCAGCGTGAGACATCCCCTCTGGCTGACGACCAGCAGGCACAGAGCATCGAGGCCCCCACTCCAGGGACAGGCAGACATTTTGTGGATGCAAAGGTACTGCGTTGATGGGTGAAAGTGTCACATTTAGGATGCACTTCATAAATGAACACATAGAGATGCAAGCTTTTGTGTTGTATTTTAGGGTGGGTCAGATCTAATAATCAATAGTTCCGGCCCGGTCAACCCCAAAAGCCAAAGTAAGAAGAACTGGCTGTTCTTTGGTAGGGAGGGGAAGCTGAACATCGGGAGAGGGCAGGTAAGGTAGAAAGGCGGGGGGCGTCGTGATGTGATTTGGCACCAATATCCGTTTTTATGCCAGTGGAAAGTCAATACCTTTTAGTATCGTACTTTTGTACTTAAAGTACCACAAGTAGGTAACCTGGTGCAGTGGGAAAAAGTGCCCTTATATCAGTGTTTAGCCAGCAGTCAAACCTAATTATGAGTTTTCGATCACCCATTTCCCTGTCATGGGCTAAGATACATTTAGAGTGCGCCTCTTAAATTCATTAGTTACAGTAAAAGCTCAGGTTGTCCATTTAATCAAATCTCACACGTTAGAAGCACCTTTACTGTGGTGCTTTGAACCAGGACCTTTTGGATCTTTTTTGTCTTCTTGGCTGTGATCTTAACCATCATGGAGGAATGTCCCAACGTGCTTATTTGGTACCCCAATCCAATCCATTCAGTATTTATATTTGTCGATTCCAATCCAGTCTTTTAACAAATGTGTAAAATTCATGCAGATACAGCATTCTTCGCTTGATAAGCCTCGCCATTTTGCAGTATTCCTTTCGTGTGGTTTCTCCGAGCGCCTAATTATACTTGCTGTGTTCCACGAGGCCCTGTTGCTGCTTCCTATAAAACAATGGCAGCGCAAACACTGCAGGTAGCTGTTGGGCCTTGAGTTTTCACTTTAAAGAATTCTGACATCTCAGTAGTTTGTAGTTTCAGGCCGAGTGCCTCAGGCTCACAGCCACGGGCGCTGGAACCTTACAGTCTACACAATTGACGTACTCTGGACGTTACTGATTATGGTGTCTTGTACCTCATCTAGGTCCAAAGGAGAATGTGCTCCTATCAGCCAGGCATGACTATCCTCAGGTACAATGAAGAGGCTCCCTCTTCACCTCGCCCGGAATCCCCGCTCCAGGTGTTTCTGAGATCCCCACTGGACACCGAGGGCTCCCAGAACAGCGAAGGAAGCCACGAGACGGGCGACTCAGGGCGCTACTCGCATGACGAAACTGAGATGACCAACCTGTCCTCCAGCTCTCAGCCGTCGCCCTTGGGGGTGGAGCCTGGAAGAGACGTTGGAGCGAGTCAGGCCTCCGGGGGGGAGCCGACACACCTGGTGGTGGAGATGGGGTGCTCTGTGGAGGCCGTCAATCTTCCTCGAAGCGGGAGCCCAGATTCCCCGCAGTTGCTCCCTCTATAGGGGTTGGAAAACCCCAGACACCCCCCCCCTCCCCAACCCACCTAACCCCACTACTGCTCTGAAGGACTGTGAGCAGGAGAGCGGGAACAAAAGATCCATGGAAGAATGTTGTTTTTTCTCAAGATTTTATTCAGGGTCTTTTTTGTGAATGTGTTTTTTTTATTTTTGCATTATTCTTTATTTTAAATGTGTGTCTGTTCAAGAAAATCTCACCCACCATGAATGTTTCCAAAGATTGTCAAAAATGTGAACTGGGACTGTCACATTTCTGACTTATATTTAAGAGAGTGTATCACTGTAGCTGAGAGGGTGGCCGGCCAGTCTTAGCTTCTTATCTACCTCAGTTTGCCTCACGGCAAACTCCAAAAATGTATTATTTAACCACTTTCATGAATTATATAAACTGGGTATTTCATTTCCATAGCAAGAGGTTCAAACTTATAGCAATACTTTGTGTTTGTCAGAGTCTGTTTGTCTGTCTTTGGTTCTGAAGTAAGTTATTGTAAGGAAACAGCACTTCACTTAAAGCCTGGGATTTCTTGCCTTCACTACAGATACAAGGACATCCAAAGTTAGGGGGAAAAAAAACACGTAGTGACACTTGGTATGCACCAATATGGCTGCTTGTAAAATTGTAGTTACCGTATGCACTTCTGAACATTGTACTCATAGATAACTAGTTGTTTTGAGGATTGGCAGCTCTCTTTGCTCTGTGGCAGACTTGTCTCTGAATAATTAATACAGGGCAAAGTCATTTGTGGAGTTAAAACCCCTTATGACTGTTTTTGCCATATGCAATGATTCATATAGACATTTCACTGTGGAGAAATCTAGATACATTGGCTTCTGTTTCATGAAGCATTATGTGACGACATTTCGTCTGCAGAAGAACCTAGGCATATATTTTGAATGTTTGTTCATGTTATATTAATGCTGTTGACCTTACAATTTCTGTTTTATACTACCTCCTTTAAGGCATTGTTTCAGTGTTCTTTTCCTTAACTCAGGGAACAAGGTTTAGTATGTTTTAATAGTCACGTGTTGCTCGTTGGCACATGATTAACTCACAGGGTATATTGTTACATTTAGTTTGTTGTAGGGTTTTAGTTGCTATAGATCTGTATAAATGTATCTGTAGAATTTAGTGCCAGTAATGTGATGGCCTCGAGATGACTTGGCTGCAGTGTTTTTTCAGTTGCATGTAGAACCTTTTCTGTAGGGATTTCTTCTGTGCCAGTTTTTAATTTGTTTTGTGAAATTCCTTAGTGAAGGGACATAAGAATTAACCAAAAAAATATTTGTGCTGTTATGCACAGTACAACAAACTTTTAAAAGCTTTAAAAATGGCCTTAATGCTGAAAAAGGTCCTCCAGATGTCAGGGATGGAATAAGTCATGAATACCAAAGTCATTTAACTGTGTGGACCTTTTTAAGACATGGGAGAGGGCAATAGGTAGAGAGAGTGTTGAAGAACCAATGAAATGAACTATTCACCAAAAAAACCCTTTAATTTTCAAAGATATATTCTTGCTGGCTGCTTTGTACTACTGAGTACAAATGTTTAGTTTCATAGTTAACTTTCAGCTTGTGATTTTTTTTTGAGTTGTAGAAGTTTTAGCTTGTACGCAGTGGTAATCAACGCTTTTCCCCAAAGAATTGTTTGCCTCCTCGGTTGATTTCGGTTGACTGTACTGGTCCTGGGGATAAAGTGGTGGATCAGAGATGGTCAGTGCAGCTTTCCACAGTGGACATGCTGTATATAGAGTAGAAAAACGCCTTCTCAAACTCAAGTTCCCCTTCCTCTGTGCATAACATTGAGGGATAGGGCGGGTTCAATCTCATGGGAAAGTTCTTATGATGTTCATCGTCTAAATATTGTCTAACAATCCAAGTACTGCTAGATCAGGATTTAGCTACAGTACTTCCCAAGATGATGTTACGATAATATTTTTGATGATGAGACTCTTAAGGATTTGGCGTTGAAGTGACACAATCATTTTTGTTTTATTTGGAGTGCAAAGAATATATACCAAAGATTTTTCGGTTACCATTGCAAATCACTTAGAAAGCAACATGCTCCTATCTTTGCATGATGTTTAAATGTTTTTTTCCCTTGTTTGTTTTTATCCTTAATATCAGGTGTCTTTAAAACCACAACCTACGATGGAAGTGGTTCACCGTCAGTGCTTTTAAAACATTTATTTGTAAAACATTTATGCAAAAAGAAGCAGATATTTCTATAATGGTATTTTCATCATTTCTCACTGGAGGAGAAATGCATTTTACTCTATTACATTAAAGGGGCAAAATATACACCCCAGTGTTCAGGAAAAAAAGCAATGACTGAATTTAGGTTTTGCCTTGATGCCTAAAATATTTTTTAAAGTGCAACTGTCTTTTAAAATGTTGTATAGGAGCATTAACTTGGGAAACTGTTACTCATTGTCATTATCATGTGATCTGGGTCTTTCTGTCCCCCCTTATGTAATTTGAACATCTTGTTACCATTCAGTGACTGGAATCCAGCTCTGAAATAGTTTCAGAAAATTGTCATTTTTATTCAGGCAATTTCCAAGTAACCTCTTGAGACTCTGCAGGGCTAGCAAAGATAATCCTTTGCTTTTATTCTTGCTGTGAAATTAAAATTTCCTGCAACATTTCAAACCATGAAATAAATGTAAAGGATTACCTTTGTTACAGTTGTAGAGTTCTTATAATGAATGTCCAAGAATGTATTGTGAGTGTTTGCAGCAAGATGCCAGCTCTGGGTTTCACAGAGCACTGAGGGATCGAACACTGTGACAGCTGATGTTATACAGGAGACGGACCTGTTAGGACCTCATCCTGTGCAATTTTTCAGCATTATTAGGAATATTCAGTTATGTTGTTAAGCTTGTTCTTTTCTGAATGTGAAAGGGACTGGGCTGGAGTCTTGGCCCGGCCAGGTGACACGTGACTGCCGCCAGACGTTCAGCACCGACCTGGCCATTGTGTGGGGCTGTGGGCAGCAAATACAGTTAAGCTCAGGGGGTCTGCAGCCCCCACACCACTGCTAGAGGAGGGCAGGCCTGAGCCTCCAGTGTTGAATGTATGTCTTGTACTTATTATTTTGCGTATTTCTGCTTTATCTATTCATAACTTTATATTTTTGTCAGTGTCCAAGATTCTTGTCTCTGCTACAACATAAATGCTTATGCCAAAAATGCTATACAAATATACCTAAATGCCAAAAAATGATTTTGTAAGCTCACATAAATTGTGAAAATAATCAATTGCTTAGATTAAATAAAAATTTTCATGAAAGATGCATTGTATTTGTGTATTTTTTTATGGGTTCTGCAAAGAGCATGTTTGTAGTTTTTTTTTTTTTTTTAAATGAGCCCATTTTTGATTTGGGGTAAGTGCATTTTTCTTTTGTTATGAGATTTCTTGTCCTATATGTTGTTTGAATGTTTCGCAGATCCAGGGGTGAGTTTGTGGTCTGGAACTCCAAGTCAGTGTAGTGACTGTAGCCAAAATACATATTTTGGGTGGTACTGAACACTGCTGCTGTACCCATCCACAGTCATCTTTTAGAAGAACCACATTGTGTTGTGAGATTACATACATACATATATATATATATATATATATATATATATATACATATATATGAAATGACGTTTTTACCTAGACCCACACATTTTGTTAACATTTAATTTATCCTGCTAAAATGGTTTGTTGGCTCAGTCTGAACAAGTTGAACAATGATTGTAAAATCAAACAGTATTGTTGAATATAAATTCAAAGTTTTTTTTTCAAAATACTGTAAATCCATCCATTTATTTCCAAAAAGTTGATTGTGTATGTGTGAACATACAACATATGACATCAAGGACTCATACAATAAATTAATATAAATCAAAATAAGTGCAAATGCGTTAAATAAAAAAAAAAAATAACAAACTAAATAGCACAATAAAATACATTTGGACAATTTCACGTTTCAATATCGTCCACCACATAAAACAAATAATCTGTTGACAGCTTCTCGGCTTGACAGAAACCTGTCGCGGCAGCCTTGTGTTGACATCCCACAGTAGGTATTAACGCACCGATTGAGTGACGAACCTTCTTTTTTGTTGTTTGTGGTCTTCTTTGTCCAGTCGGCGTTTTCTACCTCCAGCATTAGGTCTTACTGGCTCATCGATGCCATCAAAAGGGTTTAAAGCACTCGTTTTGAAGAGGACACTGAACAAGATCGCAAAAAAACTATCGCCTCAGAGCGCCGCCAAGTTCGATTAAGTTGCACGCTCACGGAATTCTGATTGGTCGAGAGTACATATCGCGTTTTGACAAAAAAAAAAAGGTACGGCACTTATTGCGATTTGGGAAAAAAACGGCATATTGCAGTACATCTTAAACAAGGAAATATTGCGATTTGGCATAAAATGTTGATAGAGCAGTGAATAGGGTCAGTGCACAGCAAAATGGTATGACAAACTCATTTTTTAAAATTTGGCGTTTATCGCGTTTTGGAAAAGAACTCTTCATATTAAAATTCTACTTTTCATTTTAAAACGTTTTCTTAGCGCTCAACTTTTCCTCCTAGTAGTGTAAGAATCATTGGTATTGTTTTATAGAAACATCTGTTCCACACTGCTTCATTTGTATTCTACTCCTGCTTTTAAACTTTTTTTTATTTTTCAACATATATTCACTATTCATTACTGGCTGACTGCCCGCCTTGTACCTACAGCAGCTGAGCACGGCGTGTTCTAGCAGACGACCAAACCCGAATTCAGATGGGAAATGCAGCCTCATTACCCCACAAAGGCTGCTTATGTAATGCAGAGAGCAGCGCCCTCTGCTGTAATAAGCTGCGCTACAACAAAATGACGTTTCACCATTAAAGGCCGAATCAGTGAGACAACTGCGCTAATAACTGAAGCACGGTGGTGCCTTAAAACATTGATTTACTGATACTAGAAATAGAAGAAATAGCCATTTTAAAATATACAAGTACTGCCGCATTATAGAAACAGCACACTCAACTGGCAGGTAAGACAAACTTTTAATTTGTCATTTACAGTGCATACACATGGCACACATATTGTGCTAAAGTGCTTACCTAAGACATGCACTTTTGGACAATGAAAATATATTAATATGTATAAATGAATATGCTTTAAATTGCTAACCAAAACAAGAGTCAAAACAATACTTACCACTCAAACCACTGCTGTTACATGTAGACCAAGTCAACCAATTAAAAAAAAAATCCATGTAACATATTCAGTGATACCAAATTGTGTAGCAGTGCGTTTGACTTCTGTATAAAGTAGAATGCCTATCTGTGTGATGAATGACAGACAAGGCTTGTCAGAGCCCAAGGTCGATGCAAGACTTCGCTCACCGAAGTGTTCTCCTTCCGGGCACTCTCCAGCACCAGAATATTAACCCTAGCAGCATTAGATAGTAGTGCTGCCAGGAGCGCCATAAGGCGATTCCAAGAGGTCCTTGAGTGATAGGAAGTATAGAAAATTTGGTAGATTGGTGTGGACTGGGGGCCCACTATGATATCTTCTTAGGGCGCAAAATCTCTAGCAATGCCCCTGGATGCTACTCTAAATCATTATGTGCAATTGTGATTAAAACCTGATTCTGTATAGTTATGTTTGCCTTGTTAGTATAATAGTGTAATAGCGATTAAAACCTGATTCTGTATTACGTTTGCCTTGTTCGTATAATAGTGTAATTGCGAATAAAACCTGATTCTGTATTACGTTTGCCTTGTTAGGGGTCCCTGTTCGGGCTGGCCTGCAACCACCTGCTCTGGATGCAGAGCGTATAGGATGAATTCGTAAGTCAAGGGCCCACTGTATCACTAATTAGCCTATATTAGTTATAGAACTGTCCCGATAGGATCAAAACGATGAGTAGGACTACGGCAAATTATAAAACGAAACTCTGCCTTTGAGTAAAGTTTTGTGTATGTACATTAATTTCTTTCATACACATCTTGTCCACTTTCGATAATACAAAACACTTAACGCGATCGCTTTCTCATTATTCAGACGTCTCGAACAACAGACGTTCTCAGTAGTGAAGAAAAAAACTCAGACGTGATCAAACGTTTCAGCAGCAGAATAAGGATCAGAGGCAGTCGAGAGAAGAGAGGAGCAGCCTGCAGTCGCAACATTACATCAGCGGCTCAGTGCGGTGCTACATCAGACGAGACGCAGCAGACACACTCACACGCTAATGTGTAGGGGTTTCCACATCGTAACATTAATACCCATTTTGGGTGGGCGGGCAGATCGCGGTGCTTTAGTGGTGTCGGACGTTCGGCCCGAAGATACGCGGCCCTCCGCCAGCCCGGCTCCCCGCCGCTTGAGCCACGTGCCGCTTTATATCGCCCGATTCAGTCCGTCCGCTCCTCCCAAACTTTGCGAGTCCTTTGCCGCTTCCCCTCCGCACGCGATCACCGCGAAGGGTGAAGACGGGCGCACTTTACCCTCCAGCCAGTTTAATGCAATAACAGCACACATTACACTCCCCCCCCCCGCTCCGAGTCATGCAAGGGACTCCGTGATGTCAACAGAGCAGGATAAAGACTCGCTGTCTCTCAAAAGAAACAGAGGTATTTTTTCCCGTTTCGTCCCCCCTCCCTCCTCCTCTTCTTTTTTCCGATAGCTGGTGCGTCGCCGTGTCGGTGTCTAGGGGGTACGGTAGGTTCGTACGCAAGTCCCGGCCGTAATTACGACCGCGAAGGAGCTTGTCGGCCTACATCGAGGCCTTTGAAGAATTGAATGAAACTCTCTAAATGGATGGAGCCGCGCCGCAGCGGGCTTTAGGGGGATCGGGAAGGGGGGACGGCGCACGCCGTGCCTCGGGTGCGTTTAGCTATCTGGCCGCGCCGAAGCGGTCCGCCTTGTTTTGCACGCCGGAATGTGCGCACTGGCGCTGGAAAGTCACATGAACTTTTACTGCGGCTCCTTGACATTTTTATAGCCGTCGGTAGCTGTAATTAAAGTGAATTTGCGGGCGGGAGGCTACAAGTTGAGCCCTTTTTCCAGTCGGAAATGTTATTTTTACAGTTGCAGTATAATTGCGTCAAACGTTTTGGGACGAGAAAAAAATAACTAATTCGTCGAGTTTATGCAATGAAATAATGATTTTTGTATTTCGAAGCTTTTGATTAAAGATGATCGAAATGCGATGTTCTGGAATCAGGCTGTAATTCGTAAAGTTAAAACTGTCGCGATGCCGAATAATAAACATAAATTTGGGCCGAACTTGGAAAAACAAAGTTTACCACCGTTTGGTCGGAACAAACCGGTCGATTTAATGATCGCCTTTCTAATAATAAGCTTGTCTTAAATGATTTAATGGTTTTGGTGTTATTTTTATGAGATCGGGCAGATGTTGCATATTTCAACGCTACGCCAAACACGGGTGCTCGGCAGCGCTGGACTGCGTTGTTCGCCGGGGACGGTGTAGCAGTTGGCGGCGTTTGCGGGCTGGCTGGATCTCTAACATGCGTTGGGATATGATTTTGCAGGTGGAGACGGTGGGCTGGATGGTTTAGCAGGGCCGGGTGTACTACTGGCGAGCCCAGATAAGAAAAAGCGCAAGTCAAACACTCAGGTAGCTGCAACTGAGTTTACTGTTTGCTGTGATGCACCTTGAATTTATAGCTTTTCAGTATTTGCAAATATCAGAGTAGGGAGAGGTAACTCATTTTATCTTTTTTTCCCTGATGTACATTTAGCGCATATTACATTTTTAAAGGTATCACATAGTAAACACCGTGCTCCTTGAAAGTGGAGTTAGCGTACAACAGATGGCAAGGTCCAAACATACTAGAGCTTTATTAGAGATGAGCAGTTCTTTTCTTTGCTGATTCGGGTTATGTTTTTCCACCTCTGCAGCCGGCCTCGTTCCCCCCCCTCTCTGAATATGCCCCACCCCCTAACCCAAGTGCAGACCACCTGGTGGCTTCCAACCCCTTTGACGACAGCTACAATGCGCCGTCATTCAAGCCACTGCCTTCCGGAAATGCGCACCCCAGCCACTCGCATTACCCGGGCTTGAGCAGCTACGCCCCCCACAGGATGCCCCCCCACGTGCCTCCCCGTGTCTCCTCTCCTTATGGGGGCCCTTACCAGGTGCGAAGTCAGCTGCACCCGTTTGCTCAGAACCAGATGGGCATGGGGTTTGTCAGGGCGCCGGGATTCGGCTACCCGCACCCTGAGTGCGCCACTTACGGGAATCAGCCGGGGTTTAATAGCGGTGTTCCCCTGGCTCGCAGTCAGCCCTACAGAGCCAGTCACGGAGACGCCTTCAGCCAGGGGCCCCCCCAGATGCTGAACCGAGGCACAAATTGCGACGGCCCCGCGTTTGGCCCCGAGGGCGGTGTGGGCGTGAATGTGGCCATGCGGACCTACGGGGACCCCAGAGCGGGCTTCGCGCTGCAGCAGAGCAACCAGCAGCCTGAGCCTCCTGTGCCCAAACAGGAGCTGGGCGAGGCCGCGGGCAGGGGCGCGTCTCACGGCAGCTCCCCCCAGAAGCAGGGCCCTAGTTTGGAGGAGAGCTCCTGTCACGAGGCGGCCCCCGACCTGAAGGCCAAGGGTAGAAACGCCCCCATCTGCCAGGAACCAGCCCACCCTCATGCCGTAGATAAGCTCAATGGCATCATCTCCACCAGCGCTGATGCCTTGAAAAACTCCCCCCAGCCATGCGGCCCCAAAGACGTGCCCCCCCGGGTGGGCCGGAGGCGACACGGCAGTGGGGGGGGCGGCGTCGGCCGCAAGACCGTGGTGACACCCAGCAGGCCGGGCCCCTGCTCCGCGGACCCCATCTACCCGTGTGGGATCTGCCTAAATGAAGTGAACGATGACCAGGAAGCTATCATGTGCGAAGCCTCGTGCCAAAAGTGGTTCCACAGGATCTGCACGGGAATGACTGAGACGGCGTACAACCTGCTGACGGCAGAGGCCTCGGCTGTGTGGGGCTGTGACGTTTGTATGGAGGACAAGGGGACACAACTCCTGAGAACCCGGGACCTGGCCGCTCCAGCGGCCATCAGTAGTCAGGGGGAATGAGCCCTACTGAAGACTGACCCTACTTTCCTCTTTGCTTGAATCCCTTCTGCCTATCTTGCTTTTATTTTCTAAATTAATGTTGCATTTTTCCTTATTCTTGCATTCTTCCTTGGTCTTATGGTTCTTTCCCGGTGGTGAGCACACTCATTTAGTCAGGAATTCCACTTGCAGTCTCTATTAGAGTCTGTCTCTCCTTTGTGATACTGTCTGTTTTTACTTCTAGGTTTGTCTTAGTGGCAAAGTGTAACTTCCCTCCCGTTAAAGTCTCTGCAGAATGACTATCTCTGACATCTTTCTTTATACTGTTATAGTTTGCTTTGGAATCAGGTTCCAGTCTCCTAATATTTTACACTAAACCCTTATGGATGTTTTCAGGGTGGTCCTGTAGTGCATAATGGGGATAGATGGCCATTTTTATGCAGGCATCTAAGGAGGTAAACACAATTAGTTACTTTGTGATGTTTAATTACTGTCTTGGCTTCCCCTAATTTTAGGTATTTATTTTGTATCAGATTTATTCTTCTAATATTCTTCTTTTTAGTGAGTCGGCATTTACTATTTAGAGGGTTTTGCATTATCACAATACTGAAAATACCAGACAGCGATCCGTTCGTTCCTGCGATGGATAACTGCGTACATGCTCTTCTTATTGGAGAATTCTGTTACCCGATAAATGACGATGACTGGAATAGCAGCATGATGTTAACAGTATGGATTGCTGTTGCCTGCGAGGGAGGGTCTCCATAGCTTTTCATAACAGTGAATTTGGTCAATCCTCTGACCGTTTCTAAAAATACAGAGGATGAAAATATTTTGGAAGTTTGGTAACACTTGAAGCCATGATTTTAGTAGTTTCTAAACACATTAATAAATAAAAAAGTTATCTATAGTGCGTTATGGATGGAAGCTTCATAAAGAATTTATAATGCATGGTAAACATGGCTATAATGTGTTATGTCTCTTAATATTTATAGTCGTGTTTATGCTTTATAAATGCGTTATCAATGTGTTTATAAATTACTAAAAACATGGCCTTAAGTAAAGTGTTAGTGAATGTTTTAAAAACAGTATTGCATTTGCTGTTAACCTTTCATTGTTGTTCTTTACACATTTATAAATAATAATTTCAACCTATATTGTGGCATCCTGCAGTAAGTGCGATCCTGCTATTCTGACTGCAAAGTTGTCTCTCCTTTTACATTATTAAATTGTACTAGTCATTCCTGTGTAAGCAATTCTTTGATTGTGCAGTGTTTTAATGTTGCAGAAAAGATGGTGATATAGTTATGCAGAAAGCTTCCAGACCTGAGCAGAGGTTTTTGGAAAATTTGCAAGCTTTCACTAGTCATTCATGGCCACAGATACATACAGGGAGTTGACCATTTTAAAGGTGCAATCCTATTTGCATCATTCTAAATCAAAATAACATAGCACTGGTACCATTTGGAGTGGAGTACAATTTGTTTAGATTATTTACACTTAACACAGAAGTTAGGCTTTGTAAATCTATTTTTTGAAAGGGCTGTGGCAAGTATTTTAATAATTGAGTAAGTTATAGGATGTTGGCCTGCCTGATACCAGCAAGTTGCCTATGTTTGGTTGTGCAATAACCCATACCATATTTGGTATTCCTAAAATTACGATTGCTGGTAAATTATCAAGTGGTGAGGCTGGTGTAGGTCACATTAGCAGCTGCATCTAGTCTAAGAGTGATAGTTAAGCTCCCAGCAGGGTGGGACTGGCATATTCTACACTTTTTTTTTGTTTGTTTGAAGTGGATGGTGACTTGTCATCTGTCTATTTACTAAGTAGCTTTAAAGCTGTTGAATTTGACTAGTTTTTTTTCTATAAGGTACACAATGTTTCCAACTTCTAAATATTACTGTTTACTTATCTTATGTACTGTTACCACATATCAAACACTTATTACAACATTCTTTTGCCCCTAATACGGTATTTGTGAATGCCAAAAAAGGTTTTTCTTTGTACCTTACACATTTAAATCAAATTTCACTTGAATTAGTAAGAAATATAAAAATGTCAGAATAAGGTTTCAGTTCAGCCCGGTTGAGATTTAAGAGGATTCTTTGGAATTTAAGGTTTTTAACATTTTTTTACACTCTTCTTCATTAGCTGAGAATGATGTTTTGTGAGGTGATTTCTAACATGCTCCATTATTCTATAGCGGAATCTGTTCAAATGTTGCAAATGTTGTTTTAATATAATGCACTCTCCGCACCCATCTAATTTATAGATATTAAAATAGAACATGGTCTTATGCACATCTATATTTAATGCTATATGACTGTTGACACCAGATGCCTTAAATGTGTTTGCTGACAACTGTAATATGTGGGTTCAGTGTAGACTCGGCAGGTCTTTTGCATTTTCTACACGTACATGTGATGATATGCATTTCACCTGCCGCGTTTCTGTTAATTGCAAGGTTTCGATTTGTCATTCGAGAAATGCTTTGTAGGAATGTGCGCATTTTTTCATTACAAGCGTTGAATGTGCATATATTGTACAACATTTTAAAGTGTTTTCTGTTATATGCAACGTGATGTGATTTTTATTAAATGTATAGACAGTGTTTTTGAAGTATCACAAAGACACATCTAGTGTTTAAGTTCTAATGATTGCAGTTATTGCATAAATGCTTGTAAAAGATGATAGCAAAATCTGATAGCAGTTACGTGCTGCGAGATTTGACCAGCAGATTATTACGAAGAAATAGTGATTTAAAAAAAATCAAAGGGTCACAGTCTAGTAGTTCCTTCAAATATTTGAATGCAATGACAAGTAAATTAAGCACTGGGCAAAAATACGTTACGGTAATTCAATACTTCTTATGTAGTGTAAAGTTCTCAAAACTTTGCTCTATTATGCATGAAGTATTATTATAAATAAATCTTTTAAATGTTTCGCTCGTTTTGATTGTTTTTTGCCAGCCGTATGCTCTTGTTTAATCAAATTATCATAGCTAATAAAATATTTTGATGTTTGGTGTTCGACCTATGATTTCATCGCGACCTGTACCTTTGAAAAGATCATTACAGAAACCGGAAGGAGCGAAGGGCTGCATGCATCCCCGGAAAAAGGCCACGCGCTCCGCCCCCAGCAACCACTCAGGCGTTTATAGCAACCGACATTAGGACTCGCTCATTAAATATTTGATGGTAACTGAATGAACAAAAATGCCTTTGCTTGTTAAGGATTACTCGTGGACTCAGACGCCGTCTTCAATATGCTTAGCTATCCCGCTAAAGGGAGCAAATCCTAGGAAGGTGGATGTGTTCGCCACAGACGAATATCTTAAGGTAGAGTCCCATTGCGTTTGCAATAGTTATTCACTCGAAATCGCAGCAACAATTAATAACGTCTATCTGGCAAAGTCGAAACGCTGATGCAATATTTTTACTATGTATTTCCAACTGATTATTTGTCATAACAATGTTTCCGCCTGTTTCAGGTACATTTTCCACCTTTTCTTTTAGAAGTCTTTTTCTCTGAAGCTATAGACGATGACACAAGCGTCGCAAAGATTGGAAATGGTGTAGCGGTATTGACGTTGCGCAAAAAGGAGGACAGGATGTGGGAACAACTTACAATAGACGGTGCGGTGCTACCAGTAATGAGCGATTTGGTTATACAAAGGCCTATGTCAAACATGCTTTTAAAATGAACTTATATCAATATTAATAATTGTTCATGTTCGTCCTAGCTGACAAAGAGATATTAAAATCAATCAGAGAAAGAGCTGTGCTTAAAGCTCAAGAAAAGTCAGCAGCAGACTCAAAAACCAGGGCTGAGAAAAAACAACAAGAAAACAAATACACGTTGGAGAAGATGATGAAGGTGGAGTGCAATTATGCCATTGACGTCTATTGTTTTTGTTGTGGGAAGGCACTTGTGCCATTTGCCCATTTAACACTCAAATATACCTATTTTACACCGCTTCAGATAGAGGAGGAGCAGAGGAATAACATTGAGAAATTAAAAGCAGATGAACGGGAGAGGGTTACAGCAGAGCTGGAGGCTTGGAAACTGCAACAGAAACGGGAGACTGAAAAGGGAGAAGCTCGCAAAAACAGGCAAACGCAAGAGCAGAAGATACAGCTGAACCATACGTCACTGTTAACACCTACGAAAAATACAGGCACCACTAAATGTAATATCCTCGCCAAAATCTGTTAAAACAGACAATGTTTTGGTTTGACATATTTATTTTTAGGTCTTTATGTACACAAAAGCCTATGTTCTTTTATCATGCAGACCAGCGAAAAGATTGTGACAAGAAAAACCTGGTACCCTTGCCTGCTCCAAGATCGTCTTGCACTATCAAAATTCAGTTCACCCCACGAGTATTTCCAACAGCCCTGCGAGAATCCAGAGTACAAGAGGAAGAGGAAGTAATGCATTTGCTTTGGTGCCAATAATTAGCTATTTTGGTCCGCTGCTACGATTAAAAGTAATCGTGCTTATAGGTGTTGTGTGAACAGTTAAATTATAAGAAAATGTTACTGCCGCGTATCAACTTTCAAAATACAGAATGATACTACTGTAGTAGCCGAATCTTTTTACTATCGTGCGTGTGTTGAGGGATACTCTTCTCGTAGTTTTCATTCACTACATCTGGTTGTGTTTGACAGTGGCTTAAAAAGCAAGCTGACGCCAGGAGACAAACGAACACAGATGTATCAGCACTGAATGACCTGAAGGAAGATGAGCGGAACCCTGACTGGCTAAAAGAGAAGGGAAAGTGAGTACGGCGGACACTGCCGAGCCATGCTACGTGAGCACATAATTATGCTTATGTCTTATTTTGCTCCTCTCTTTTTCTTTATTAGCAAATTGTTTGTGACTGGTAACTACCTCGCTGCCGTCAATGCCTATAACCTTGCCATACAGCTGAACAGGAAGATTCCTGCACTATATTTAAACCGAGCTGCTTGCCACCTTAAATTGAAAAACCTGCACAAAGCAATAGAAGATTCCTCTGAAGTGAGTTCTTGGTCTCTTTGAAAGAGTGCATGCTCCCATTTTAACCATAAATATGCGTGAGTACAATTTAAAACTGATTTTTTTTGACAGGCGCTTGATTTATTGTTGCCGGCAGTTGCCGACAATGCGGACGCCAGAATGAAAGCCTACGTGAGGCGGGGGGCGGCTTTCTGTGAGCTGGAACTCTATGCTGAAGGTTTGTGTTATACCGAGGAATCTCTGAACCGGACTACTTCTTATCCAGCTTCTTCTCTCACTTCTCCTACATGATATTCCCAGAATTTGACATTCTAAAGGCATATATATATGCATATCTTATTTATTAGGTCTTCAAGATTATGATGCGGCTCTCAAGATAGACCCTTACAACCAAACTGTTCTGTCTGATGCAGAAAAAATCCGACAGTTCATTCAAGGAAGTATGCCTGACCATTTGGCCCCCGAGAAAAACATGTAGGCCTTACAGTTCGGCCCCCGAGAAGAACATGTAGCCTAGGTCTTACAGTTCACACAGGTGTCATTTAATAGCTTTAATGTGATACATGCGTAATTGAGGCTCGAAATAAAAATGAGTTTATTCTGCAAGTGTAAAACACTCTACTGCCACTATCTATGTATAACTTTTTGTGCAGATAGCTGGTTACTAGCATATCGATTGCCAATAAAGATATCCATATCGTGTACTTTCTTATATTTACTTACTTGTCTCGCATTTACTTAATTATTTATTTATTCTTAAGTGGGACATTTGTATAAAAAAATAAACAGTCTCACGACCAGTTGCATTAAAAGGGGACATATTACGGATTAGCAATGTTAAGCAGTTTCCATTCTAAACACAAACAATTAATAATAAAATGCTAAATAGTTTTCAAACCAGGAACACATTTTAAATGTAACGTATAATTCAGTTGATATCATCACAAATACGAACAACGGAAGAATTACTGAGAAGAAACAAGCGGTATATGGAGATAATCATAGCAGTATTATCTGTAGTAGCTATTGGAGAGTGTGTTGTAAATTTGGACAGTCGTACACCCTGCTACTATCCAAACTTGTGTTAAATGAATTATCGCGATACATCCCACAGTTTCCGAGATCCCTGGAAAATTGCTGTGATAATGGGTGGTAGGTGCAGGGTGCCGTTTCATACACCGGAGGATGGGCTCCGTAGTCACTGGATGTGGTCTTGTAGAAAGGGTTTTGTAGTTTGGTCGAAAATGCCGCAGATTTTGAAGTTGGCATTGTTGTGATCATGCAGGAAAATATAGGGTTACCAGGATTTGCACACGACGTTAGGTCTCTGTGACTTGTCCCCGAATGAACTGCTCGCGACATCGTTGGTGAGGTATTTTGGGACTTGAGACAAACAGACAAATAAGATGGCTAGAAAGGTAAGATCACTGGAATCATAGCAAACAAAAAAGGTGCAATCGTTAATATAGAATTATTATACATCAATGATGTTTTAGAATTCACCTAAAGATCTGCATTGCATTTATTAAAAAGAAAAGAAATTCTACCCATACATATTATAAAAGCACAATAGGGTAACTATGCATATATTTATATTATACACGGAACCTTAATCTAAGTTTTATAGAATAATATAATAGTATAACGTACCGATGTTTATATAATAATACATTTGGGCTGGTGAATCTTTAGAATAGTTTAATTAACCGATTATTTTTAAGACAAAGTCATGTATATGTCATATAAATGTACATTACCTCACTCTGGTGCGAGAGAAAATGCCTCCGATGCACGATTTTCGTTATGGTTACCTCACCCTAGCAACGGCATCTGGTTGGACGGCGAAGTTACGTGCCATTTTCTGAGCATAATATTTTATTTGGCAATGGGATATGTAGTTTTTCCTCAACAAGTGTGAGGGTTTATTGGGTATTAGCGATAGGAAAAAAACTACATTTCCCTTGCATCCCTGCATCCGTTCTCAGTTTATTATGTTGTCGAACTGTCTTGTTTTTGTTGTTTGTAATGATGTGACGGCGCTGCTCTGTCCTTGGTTAATTAAGGGAATTTCGGTTATTTTGTACATTTCACTGATTCATCCTCGGACTCTTCACTGGATATATTAAAACACAAGGTAGGCATTTATGAAGCATGTAACCTCTTCGCGGCTACAGACAAATATGTGTCTTCGGGTTGGTGACGAAGTTTCCTATGTGGTTAGCCTAAGTCTAGCTAGCCTTATAACTCTCTGCCGATAAAATCGCACCCGTTTTGCTGCAGTGCAGCATCATGACAGCACCGCTGTTGGGTTTATTTGCAATGTGGTATTGAGTGCCGTAGTTATTTGCTCGGCCCTATAACACTTCGTGCGTTTAGCTTCTATTTACATTTGCGTTATTATTGAGAAGCTCCGAGCTGATGTTCCACTTAGGCCGGAGCGGCCACGCAACAACGGCGCGGGATTCTCAGTGAACAGCTATACATGGAGATTTCATAATAAAACATTTGGTATTCTGCTGTCTTCGACACCAGAATGGGTCTCCCTCAATTTCAGAAGCCTATGTATTTGTCTTTGCGCTACGTGGATCTCGTCTGATGTAATACAATGCTGTATTACACCAAGCAGTAAAAAACAGACCGTCACAAAACCAAAAAGATAATGTGGAATGACTGACGTTAAATCGGGAATATATGTAATGGCATTTATTTAAGTGCAATTTATATTGTTTAATAAGCTACAAAGGTTATAATTCGTCTGAATTTCAGTTGGGAGTTAAATGTATTAGCCTACTTTTAGTACTGTCTGTTAGATGTGGGTTTTACAATATTTTGGCTCTTTATATGGCACGTGATTATGATGTATGGATTTAGTATTATAGATTATCTTGCTCATTTTGATATAAAGGTAAACTAGCAAATCCAAAAGACTGTCATATTTTGTAGTGATTACAGTTTAAAGGATTGTTCACGTTTTATTAACAGCTGGCGGTAAGATGTCAGAGAGCTCAAGCGACACTGAGTCCTCCTGCGGCTGGACCATCATAAACAACGAGGTGAGCCTCTGCGCTTGTGAACCACGGTGAGCTTGGGTGTAGCCTAATGGTGGGAGAACTTCTTCCATCCTCCAGCAGACCCCTGCGCTTCTCAAACCTTCTTGCTCACTGTTAGCGATCCTGCCAAATTTGTTACTGATGTGTGGTATCTCTTAGAGGTTTGGAGTGATAACTACTGAGAGGCATGTTGTCAAATGCTGTCAACGGTTGTGCAAAGCTGCGGGGCTGGTAGATTTGATTTAATATTGTAATGTGAATAATTATATCTTAATGCTTCACTCGAAGTTTTAAGTTGCTGTTAATAGGCATATTTTTTGAAGATGAATGGAAAAATAGTATTTGTTTGTTTGTCATTGTTTCTAATGTAACCATATGGTGTTTGTCCTGGGACATCACTAGGATAAGCGTTTGGAAGGTGGAGGCATTCTGTTTCCATCAATATCTTTCTCTTACGTTTGCTTTATATAGTCTTACAGTTTTTGTGTGTTTAGTGTGTTTGTATAATAATTCTCCCATGGCATTTTTAAAAAAGCAAATGTGTGCACAAGTTGATATTGTGCATTAACATTTAATAGAAGATATAAATCTCTAAGACTAAATCGTCTTCATTGAATCAGTGTTGCTTTTAATAACTTGATAACTTCACTCGTCTGTAACTCTTGCATTATCATTATGTATCAATGGAGTGCAGTAACAATATCCGTACATATCATAGAATAAACACATACTTGAGCAGAATTATTCATCAAAATCTGCTTTGTGTCAGTCTGACATTTGCCCAGAAAAGTAAGCCCAGAACTGTTCTATTAGTGTTTTTTGTATGTTATCCCCTTAACGAAATAAATGATGTGTCAAAAGTATACATACTTGCTTTGGCGTTTAGAATGGATTACATTTTGCTTTGGGGACAGTGGCATAAGTTGTTGTTTGATTTAATAGATCATGTTGTGAATAAATAACAGCATAAATAACCATGTTAACTCAATACCCATAGTACTGTTTAATTTCTGATTGACATTTCAGCTGAACTCCAAAGTGTACATGTCTTCAACAGTCCAGTCTGGTGAAAGTAATGTTTTTTGAAGTGATGCTTTTATTGCAAGGGATTTACAATATGAGCCCACTTATGCAATGTGGTATTAGCTTAAGTCCAGCTTTTAGGAAGTTATGAACATTTCCTTAAGTGCTTTGTTCAAATGCACTGCAGAAGGCTTCCTACTGCAATTTGAACTGAAAGCTGAAGTCCATGTCATGTTATGATATGGGAAATTTTAAAACAGGCCAGTTAATATAGTCACTGGAGTTAGAATAAGCATTTGTTTTGATGTAACTCTGATTCTAATTCAGTTCACCTTTTTGCACAGATTTTAAAAAATCCAGAGGGACTGTGAGGACATTGTTACAATATCTTTGTGTGATTCACTGTACAGATAACTGAGTCAGTCTATATAAGTACTATCCTTAGGGAAGCTGCCTCTTTCGCTCAGGATGTGTGACTGTGTTGGTAACTACCACAGTCATCTAGGGCTCCATGTTAATTTAATGGTTCACCAGCTTGCTCAGATTACCTAGGCAGTGGACAGCTAGCAGGTTGTGTTTACCTGAATTATGCACGTAGTTTAATTTATTATGATCCCTGGGCTTAAAGAAAATATCTCCTATTGACCCTGATGGTTTGTATGTGGAGCAGAATGAACCCCCCCCCCCCACTCCCTTACTGTTCTGACCCCTTGATGAGTGTCTCACTGAGGGGACAGACCACAGCTATGCTGTTTAGTAATGTCATTCTCAAGAGACTCCACATCCTGTGTATCGTGCAGGTTGGTTTTCGGTGGTGCATGCAGCCATATGATTGGATGCGAGAGCTGAAGATGTTTCTCGCCGTTCTGTTAAATTTGTGTGTTGGGGGGGTGG